>JANAVB010044083.1:135000-286933 GCA_029216955.1 Iris pallida
TGAACACGGCCTATATAGCAATGATACAAATATACTAGCAGGATATGAAGGTACATGTCAACAAATATGAGAGAAAACTAGATAATAAAAGGCAGTACATGTAACTAAAACTATAAAGAAAAGCAAGGTATACTTGCCTGTGGTCCTGTGCTGCTGGCACTGTCAAGTGTTAAATCGAGGTCTCCAACCTGTTTTGTGAATTTCCATGTCAATAAGTGCTTCAAAATAGAGTTACTTATCTACTGGTCTTTTGGGTCCTAACCATGTTTGATTTCTCTAACTAGAAAAGTGGGCTTGGTTTGATATCTCTTGTTTGTATGACAACTTATACTTGGGTATTCACATATATGGTTAATTCTCATTTTCTAACCTTCTCTCCCATGTACTGCTACTAAGTTGAGTTAGATTCCCAAGGGACTGAATCAACCACTAATGCTAACTGAGCAATTTGTTTAAGAGGGACAGGATGTTACCCTAAACTCAAGTGGATAAACCTTTGGATATAAACCAACTGGTACAAGTCTAGAGAGGACTGAACATCTACTGGGACTGAATGTTAAAGGACAAGCCTATATGGAACTGAACCTCAACTACATTTGATACTTTGCAAGTATCTTGCTGCTTACATTAGTTTAGCTAGCCTCTATGACTTACTCCAAGGCATCCATATTTCGCACCTCTAAGTCTTCCATTTAGTCCTACTGTTGCTATTCTCAGGTTTGACCATGTCCTTATTTGTATAAATGCACTAACTCTTACAGGCATTCCAAGAGAAATTGCTATGGTACCTACTTAGTCTAAGGGTGGATGCACTAATTTGCAACTGATACAAATACCCTTGTTGATTATCCTGTAGATTGCTACTATCCGAGCATAAGTGCTCTTGAATGCAAGGGTCTACTGCCCTGTTTAATATTCATAACCCAACTCATGATACCAGGGAAGCTAATACAAAATGAACTCTAATACATTTATCAACTTTCACAGGTAAGGTAAATTCGAACACCAGGCTCTCCTAAGAATATGCCTAGACATAAGAGTTGGCAAACAGTAATCCTCTCTAAGAGGCACTGATACTTAAACTCTATTTCTCAAGCAAGCACAAATATCTACTTTCCTCTAGTAATTTGCAATATTGAATGTACTGAAATGCGCAAATGAATAGTAAAAAGTCATAAATCTGTTTATCGTTTCTGATTCAACTCTCTCTCTAAACATTTACCTCATACTTTGAATTCAGGCCAAGGTGGATGTAGTGTTACTAGTATATCAAGAACTTGGCTTACTGGGATAATAGGAACATGTCACCTGAACAAAGTGCTAGTGTGTTTCCTGTATGCTGGAAAAGAGTAATGTCCTGTAGGCATTTCAAGTATTGCCATGTGCAACTTATGGATTCCCAAAATAGAACCCACACCTGTTATCTAATTGGTACCCTATATGTGAGTTCGATGCACTGTTACAGGTCCCTTGCCATCGATTGTGGTACACACAAGGCCTTCCTTCTCCCTAATACCTACTGCTGTTGTCTCGGTTGCAACATCACCCTCAAGAGGAAGAGTAAGGCAAGCAAGTGGTAGCCAGAGGCCACATAATGTCCTTCAGGCTTCATTTCACCAGTATGTACTCTAGGCTAATCCTTCTCTACTGAACAGGGCTCCTACTACTCCCTGCTTATAGACCCAATCCCCTTTGGTACATGAGAATCACATTTGTTTATAGCACCAAACAGGGCCTACCCTTACTTCTTATCCCTTAACCCCTGCTTCCCGCATATAGTCTCTTTTCCCTGTGTGTTTGTATATAGTGACCTACCTGGAACTATACTATCCCACTCGACTGACTCACCTTTATGTATCCCTGACGTTTACCAAGTCTACCTTCTGGTACTTACACTTCATGATGACCCTCCATTGTCCAGGCTTAGGACCAACAGTAGATGAGCAATCCAAAACAGAAACTAGAAGAACCACAGGTACACTCTAAGCCCTATTCAATATAGTTCTTCCAATATAATCCGATCATTCACTAGAGAAGGGATAATGGAAATAACACAGATTTAAAGCATAACCCCTACGTTATAACACTACGCCCTATTTAAGTTCAAGATCAAAATAAGCCACAAGATATATCAGTCCCATATTATCCTTTAATATCTACATAATCAAAATGATAACATTGTGGTAAAATTAAGAGATATCTTGAGACAAACAAGGTCAGTCAGATATTGATCCTGCAGTAAAATTCCAGAAACTAACACTAAACATCTTTCTATACTCGTTTCAACCATTTAATTAACTTTACATTAAACACAGAAATCAGATGGTCTGGCAATAATTGATACAACAACTTCCAGTTTATAATGCCATGAACTGAAATAGGACACCAAGACCTAACAACATGCCAAACTAATTTATCAACTATAGGTAGGACACCCCGTTTACTGGTTACATGGGCACCTCTTTCAATTAGCCAAATTTATTAGGCTGATTCCCCCCCTTTTCCAACATATGATACTTGAGTACGTATCTCTGATACTACCTAACCTGATACTCCGAATCCTATATTTCTTAACCTTGGAATCAAAATGCCTCTCCATCTAGTTTCACTTTGGACTTAATTCAAATACCTATGCTACCAATATTAATAATCATGAAATTGATTACAAGGATTCCCTATCGCATGAAGGATCGAGAGCTCTATTCCTGTCGACAAGCAAGTTCTCGACTGCTCCGTCTCCACAAACTCGAAGGGGCGCATGAATTTAGGGTTGGGGAAGATGAATGATTGTCTCCCCTATATATACAGGAGCTAGATAATAAGAGGAACCGATTTAATTTCTATATGGCTTATCAAAAGGATTTGAATCTCTCTTAGATTTATCTCAAGCATTTGAATTTATATGGATCGACTTAGGGACAGGGTTACTAACGGCTATGGTTCTTTGGATTTGAATGCCTAGTGAATTTAAAGGGTGGGGTCAGTTCCCTTTCAAAATCGTTTACCAGGGATTGGATTGGGAATTTCCTTTAGGTCCCTGCCAACAATCTATATTTCCAATAGATCCTTTTTTGCTAACTTAAAGTGAAAACTAAAATTTAAAAAAATGGGGCAAATAGGAATTTTAATTATAATAGCTTGGAAAAATTTGGTCCGGGGATTTACAACTCTACCCCCTTAAACAAATTTGTCCTCGAAATTTAAATAAGCCATGATCATTTAGAAAGAGTAGCCTAACATTTGCTATAAAAAAAATCATTGCGAATACTTGCAAGTCAAAATTGAATGTAGTACTCATTAACATTGCTACTACTATATTCTAATGAAAATTTCTGTCATTTGCTCCTTGTGGTGTCACCGTATCCTCCGTGATCATGGCAAAAGCTTGCCCTCTTGTGCGGTTGGTAGTGATTGGGCGCTAGCGTTTCTCTTCGGATAATTTTGAGATAGATGTTGGTTGGATCCACAAGTCCAACACAATCCTAATCTGCCGCGATAATTTTCTTGAGTGTGGCCTTTCTTCGAGCAATACTGGCAGGTGTAGTGCCCCGTCCCGCAAGGTCAATCGGAGGAATCGAAACGCCGACATCGTTCGGACTTAGCCTTGCAACGGCTGCTCGAAGGCCCGCTCGGTCGAGGCGACTCCTCGCTCAGGTGGGATAGTTTCGGTGAACTTGCCTCATCTTAGCCTTCACTTAATAACTCGCTTGTTTTCAACTTGCACAAGTTAGGCTTGATAATAAAAGAGACGCTTTCACATAGCTAAGGGAATAATCCCGACCCGTCGGAATGTCTTAGAACATGGAAAATGGTCCTACGGTCTGCTTAGAAGTCGGCTCAGCGTGCTTTCAAATGACACTCGATCCTTCGTCCCGTGGCTTGGGAGAAGGAAGTTGGCCTAAGTTGCTAAGTTGCCCTGACACTCGAATGAGCCTAAGTCATAGGCGTCGCATGCGTGAATGCTTGATAAAGCATGCACGGTCCCGTCGTTTTGTCCCAACGCTTGAGTTAGCCTAAGTCATAGGCGTCGCCCGCGTAAATGCTTGAAATTGCATGCACGATCCCGTCGTCCAAGGCTTGGCATAGCCTTCGCACGTCCCGTGAGTTAAGTCATCTTGTACGGCTGTTGGCTTAAGTCTAGGCACCCGAGAACTTGGTCGTTCAAGCACGTTCCCTCGACGCGGAACTCGGCGTAGCCTTTTCTCGTCGAGTCACTTTTCGAATAAGTTAGACAAGAGTTATGTTGGGCTTTCGAAGCCATTTCTAGCACTATTCCGCTCTATCTGCGGTTGTCAAATCGCATAGTCCCTTGAGAACAAGGCTCGCCGTATAAAGTATATGACTTAAGCGATAGCGTCACCTATAGAACCAAGTCTGTCTAAGGCACGAGCCACGGTTGATTTATTGAGTTTTGGAAAGTGTTTCAATAGTTGTTCTTGAGTTGAGTGAAATGATAGGGCAAGAAAAAAGAATGCTCGTGACTGGGTCGTCGAGGCAAGAAAGAAGAATGCTCGCGACTGGGTCGCCGAGGCAAGGTCTCAGAAGTGAGAAGTGTTGAACTTAGCCCTGAAAGAGATGGTAACACTAGAAGTAGATTGACTGTATGAGACGTCAGTTTGAGTCGAGTCTTGCATGGTCATTGGACAACTTGTACAAGGTGGAAGTCTTCTCGAGTGATCATCGGGGCGCCGGGATCATTCGGCCCGGGAGAAGCGAGTTGGCTTAAAGAAGGATACTGGATAACCGCATGGGAGATTCGGCGCTTCCGGGGCTAGCTACCCATGGAAAGGCGGACCGAATCCCCCTGAGCCAAGTCCATTATAGCGCTGGGCGCTAGTGACTAGTTTATATAGATGAGTCAGCACGAGCGGCGATCCGCATAAAATGCCTTTGGATTGAGTCGAGTATTAAGTGTAGTATATCAAGGAAGTCGAGTTGAATGTGTGAGTATAGTTGGAAACACAAAATGTTGGGCCTAAGACTTGGTTGTAACGTAAGTGACGTGCTTCGGCACGAGATGCGGCGTCGAGTCTTATATTGTCGGCATATAAGTTGCATAGTTTGGATGTGAGTTATCTTGAGTCTAAGTCAGGAAAGGCCGCAAGACAAAGTCGGTCGAGTGAAACTTAACCCACAAATCTTGATTGGGTCAGTTAATGATTTAGTAGCAAAGGACCGCGAGGCGGCGATATGATTGAGTCTCAATAAGTTGCGAGGCACGACCTCAATCTTGAAGCCCGAACAAGTCTAAGCAAGGTCTAGAGGCACGACCTGCACGAGTCGTTCCCCCTTGACGTCGATTGTACGTGAGAATTGGTCTAGAGGCACTTGAGTTTAAGTGAAAGTCTTGGCACGGCTGAGTTCGCATGAGTTGCTCCTCGACGAAGCGCTATCTCGAATAAGTTGAAGTCACGAATAGAGTATGGCACGACCCTGCCGTCCCGAGTTGTAGTTCGGTCAAGTACATAAGCGATGAGGCTCTGCCTCGATCGAAATATACGTTAACATGATAGCATGACTATGTCATCACAGAACGAGTTGGTTAGACGTCAAGTCTTACAATTGACCCTAAGGCAAGACTAGCAAGACAATCGAAAAGGGATTTAAACTGCACAAACTTAATGAACGTGTCAGTTTTGTATGGGTGGGCGAGGAGCTCACTCCACCAGTACAGTTGAGTACTGACACCCATACAGTCTTCATGTGCAGGCACAGGTAGAAGCTCGTGGCACGGAGCTCGCTTGGATGCGCCGAGGCACGGAGTTCCTTGGCGAGTCGAAGCGTGCGGTCACGTGGACTCAAGACTTATACAGGACATAATGTATGGACGTTGCCTTCCGAAGCTTCCACTGGCTCAAGCATTATAATCGAGAGATGAGAGAGAGCAGAGTGACTTGTAATGTGAGAAGAGTGAGTTTGAGCGATTGTAATCATGGCCTTGCGCCCATTGTAATTTCATTGTTCAATATCAATAAAGATCTCTTTTGAATAACTTGTGTTTGCCTTTAAATTTCTGCTGCATGTTCAATGTTTCTGCTTGGGACTTCTGTGCGACGACCCCGTCGCCGTCGCTGTAATCGACCATTATAGAACTCGCCTTGCACGAGCGCAATCTTGGCTCATGCGGCATCATGCCTTAGCGAGGACGATCGCTCCTACGGGAGTAGGGCATGACTTAATGGCATCAGAGCACGGTTTTACGTCCTTGGACTTTACATCGAATTTTTCAGTTTTGAAAGCTCGTTTATGGAAAAAGAAGTGTGCACTCTCTCAAATGTCCTTTGGCATGTCCATACAATAAGTCTAAATATTTTCAGAAGCTCGTGCAAGCGTTCACTCGAACGCATCGATAGGCCATTGCCGGACACATTGGTAGGCCTTTGTGTCGAACGGTATCAACTTGACTTGATAGAAAACACGTGCTAAGTTAACAAGTTACGTGCGTTCCTAACTAGTCCTGCATCGACCTATCAAGTGAGCGTGCAAACTCGGAGTATAGTCCGTGCGGGATGGCTATGCACACGTCCTTTTGGCTAAGTTGTGCCGCGCGTCGCGCACCTCGACTTTTTGGTGCAAACGAATTGCGAGCAATATCAAGTATCGCTCGGTCGAGAACGGTGATACACTTAGAGTGTGCATCGATAGAAACGCTATCGAACTAACGCTTAGCCGTACACGGAAGATTGGTTTAGATTTTGAGGAACAGTACGAACGACTTAGTACGTCGAGACGACGTGAACAATTACGCTAGGGATCCGTCGAACGAATCTGAAGAATATGATATCGAGTGAATGCGAAACGTGATTGTAGGCTAGATTGGATGGCTCGAATCCGAGTGGTGTATGGATTTTCTTGGAAATCATTCGAGCGAAGATTGAGGTTTAGAAATAATAACGAGTATGTCGGCGAGGCGATGCGATCGCGCAAAGCCTTAGAACGCGTCACGCTTAGTTGGTCGTGACTTCGAATGTCCCGAACGAGATATCATTCGGACAACTTGTCAATGGGCAACGCGAGTTAGAAAACGATTCGGAACCGTTGAATAAAAATGAATGTCTTGATTGAGGAAATCTAGTAAATCACACATGCGATTTCGGATTGAGTCAAATGAAATGTGACTTGAGTTTTGGACAACGATATTGAAATTAGCTTAAGGAATAGCGATCGAACATGATCTTGAATATCTAAGAATTGTGGTATATCCAGTTCGGACAATAGCATCAGTCGTATGACTCAAAATTGGTTGCAAAGAAAGATCGTCATGTTACGTATATCGTCGATGGTATTGAGGCGTATCAAAGATCGATATGCGATAACTCGGGGGTACTCCGACTCAGCGAATGACGATCGTGCAAATGCCAATGTTTTGATGGATGATATGCTCGTGATGTTGAAATGTGTCGAGGAAAAGATAAACTTGGCTCGAGGATTTTTTAGTTGAACGAATGACGGTCAGACTATCGAACTGAGATCTTGGCTTGGATGAAAATGAAATGTTTGGATTTGCTTCATTGACAACCACAACGTTGACGTTCTTGTCTTATGCGAGCGCAACTCCAGCCCCGCATATGCGTCACGCCGATTAGGGCGATCACTCTGCATGAGTGCTGGTATGGTGATTCATACAGCGGGGGTGATCGAACTTGCATGGCGTGGTAATTTATATGTTCGACTTGTGGTTTGAAGCGAAGGTAGACTTGAGAATGACTCAGTGTGCTTGACGATTGAACTTAAGGATTGAATAGGTCCAATCCGCGTATCGAGAATGAAATAGTCTGGACTCAAACAAGAGTTACGCCCCGATGAGAATGATTATTCTGCGGGAGCGTTGCATGGTGATTCATGAACCACCTTGGATGATCGGACTCGCGTGAGATTGGGGCGCAACATATTGTTAAGCTAAACGACCTCGTGATCGAATACATGAATTGGTTAGAATTGGTGAATTGAACGGATTCGAATCTGCGTAACGAATGTCTCGATGCGAACTAGGTGATCGTGCTCGATGTTTAGAAATCTGAGTGATACAAGCTTGGGTAGAAAATCCCATACTACCGACTTTGGTTTGACCCTAGGATTGGGGTCAGTATTGGCATTATTGTTGGGGAACTATGATTCCAATCCTGACATTGACTTTAGCCTTGAGAAATGGCCTAGCGGTTAGACGAGACGTCCCATTTCATGAATTATCAATCGAAAGATTGATCATGAGGATTGGCATGGATGGATAGTATGAATCACGAATATAGGAATGCCCCTCACGAGATTCGACTGACATGCATATATTTCAGGGACGCCTGAGTATGTGCAAGATTCGACTCGAATGAGAACGACGAATTCTCTATCATGCGGCTTGGTTGAATGCACATATTTTTGGGACGCCTGGAATGCGTGCACGATACAGCCAAGTGATTCATTGATTTCAAACGAGATTTGAGGAATGGAAGAGTGTCAAAAATCTTGAAAGTGCGTTAAGGAAATGATTGATACTAGTACGAGCGTGGCTCGAAATCGAAGAAACGCATAGGCGGAGTGTGTACGATAAATTATGGCGTACCTCGCTCGACTGTTATAGTCCCGTATCTAGGCTCGATTAAGTCTTGGCCATAGAAATGGTAGGATGGCTTGCCTTCAGGAAAGTCTCGAGGACGAGACTTATTCTGAGTGGTGTATGTTGTAGTGTCCCGTCCCGTAAGGTCAATCGGAGGAATCGAAACGCCGACATCGTTCGGACTTAGCCTTACAACGGCTGCTCGAAGGCCCGCTAGGCGACTCCTCGCTTAGGTGGGGTAGTTTCGGTGAACTTGTCTCATCTTAGCCTTCACTTAATAACTCGCTTGTTTTTAACTTGCACAAGTTAGGCTTGATAATAAAAGAGACGCATCCACATAGCTGAGGGAATAATCCCGACCCGTCGGAATGTCTTAGAACATGAAAAATGGTCCCACGGTCTGCTTAGAAGTCGGCTTAGCGTGCTTTCAAATGACACTCGATCCTTCGTCCTGTGGCTTGGGAGAAGGAAGTTGGCCTAAGTTGCTAAGTTGCCCTGACACTCGAATGAGACTAAGTCAAAGGCGTCGCCTGCGTGAATGCTTGATAAAGCATGCACGGTCCCGTCGTTTTGTCCCAATGCTCTAGTTAGCCTAAGTCATAGGCATCGCCCGCATAAATGCTTGAAATTGCATGTACGGTCCCGTCGTCCAAGGCTTGGCATAGCCTTCGCACGTCCCGTGAGTTAAGTCGTCTTGCACGGCTGTTGGCTTAAGTCTAGGCACTCAAGAACTTGGTCGTTCAAGCACGTTCCCTCGACGCGGAGCTCGGTGTAGCCTTTGCTCGTCGAGTCGCTGCCCGAATAAGTTAGACAAGAGTTATGTTGGGCTATTGAAGCCATTTCTAGCACTGTTTCGCTCTATCTGCGGTTGTCAAATCGCGTAGTCCCTTGAGAACAAGGCTCGTCATATAAAATATATGACTTGAGCGATAGCGTCGCCTATAGAACTAGGTCTATCTAAGGCACGGGCTACGATTGATTTATTGAGTTTTGGAAAGTGTTTCAATAGTGTTCTTGAGTTGAGTGAAATGATAGGGCAAGAAAGAAGAATGCTCGTGACTGGATCGTCGAGGCAAGAAAGAAGAATGCTCGCAACTGGGTCGCCGAGGCAAGGTCTCAGAAGTGAGAAGTGTTGAACTTAGCCCTGAAAGAGATGGTAACACTAGAAGTAGATTGACTGTATGAGACGTCAGTTCGAGTCGAGTCTTGCATGGTCATTGGACAACTTGTACAAGGTGGAAGTCTTCTTGAGTGATCTCCGGGGTGCCGGGATCATTCGGCCCGGGAGAAGCGAGTTGGCTCAAAGAAGGATGCTGGATAACCGCATGGAAGATTCGGCGCTTCAGGGGCTAGCTACCCATGGAAGGGCGGACCGAATCCCCCTGAGCCAAGTCCATTATAACGCTGGGCGCTAGTGACTAGTTCGTATAGATGAGTCGGCACGAGCGGCGATCCGCGTAAAATGCCTTTGGATTGAGTCGAGTATTGAGTGTAGTATATCAAGAAAGTCGAGTTGAATGTGTGAGTATAGTTGGAAACACGAAATGTTGGGCCTAAGACTTGGTTGCAACGTAAGTGACGTGCTTTGGCACGAGATACGGCGTCGAGGCTTATGTTGTCGGCATATAAGTTGCATAGTTTGGATGTGAGTTGTCTTGAGTCTAAGTCAGGAAAGGCTGCAAGGCAAAGTCGATCGAGTGACACTTAACCCACAAATCTTGATTGGGTCAGTTTATGATTTAGTAGCAAAGGGCCGCGAGGCGGCGATATGATTGAGTCTCAATAAGTTGCGAGGCACGACCTCAATCTTGAAGCCCGAACAAGTCTAAGCAAGGTCTAGAGGCACGACCTCCACGAGTCATTCCCCCTTGACGTCGATCGTACACGAGAATTGGTCTAGAGGCACTTGAGATTAAGTGAAAGTCTTGGCACGGCCGAGTTCGCATGAGTTGCTCCTCGGCGAAGTGCTATCTCGAATAAGTTAAAGTCACGAATAGAGTATGGCACGACCCTGCCGTCCCGAGTTGTAGTTCGGTCAAGTACATAAGCGATAAGGCACTGCCTCGATCGAAATATACGTTAATATGATAGCATGACTATGTCATCGCAGAATGAGTTGGTTAGACATCAAGTCTTAAAATTGACCCTAAGGCAAGACTAGCAAAACAATCGAAAAGGGATTTAAGCTGCACAAACTTAATGAACGTGTCGGTTTTGTATGGGTGGGCGAGGAGCTCACTCCACCAGTATAGTTGAGTACTGACACCACACAGTCTTCATGTGCAGGCACAGGTAGAAGCTCGTGGCGCGGAGCTCGCTTGGATACGTCGAGGCACAGAGTTCCTTGGCGAGTCAAAGCATGCGACCGCGTGGACTCAAGACTTATACAGGACATAATGTATGGACGTTGCCTTCCGAAGCTTCCGCTGGCTCAAGCATTGTGAGATGAGAGAGAGCAGAGTGACTTGTAATGTGAGAAGAGTGAGTTTGAGCGATTGTAATCATGGCCTTGCACCCATTATAATTTCGTTGTTCAATATCAATAAAGATCTCTTTTGAATAACTTGTGTTTGTCTTTAAATTTTTGCTGCATGTTCAATGTTTCTGCTTGGGACTTCTGTGCGACGACCACGTCGCCGCCGCTGTAATCAGCCGTTATGGAACCCGCCTTGCACGAGCATAATCTAGGCTCGTGCGAAATCACGCCTTAGCGAGGACGATCGCTCCTACGGGAGTGGGGCGTGAAAGCAGGTGGAAACATCTTGGACTTGACGTGGGGCTGCTTGTGTCTGCTGCTGTGCTGAGGTCTTTCCTGGAATATTGGGACGTTTTGCTGGTGCTGTTTGGCTGTTTTCTCCTTCGAATGCGTCTCGATTCTTCTCTGGCTTATGACTCAGTTCTTCCTCTACCGCTTGGGCGACCTCCAGAATCTTCTCAAAAGTGGCGGCTCGACTGCTAGCGATGGCTAGACGAATCTCGTGAGATATTCCCTTTCTGAATAGTCGCACCTTGTCTTCAGGGGTGCTGACCAAGCTCTCAGCGAAGCGGCTGAGGCAATAAAACTCTGATGTGTACTCGTCGACGGTGTGGTTGCCCTGCTCTAGGTGTTCGAACTGACTCACCAACGCCTCTCGTGCTACGTATGGGTAGAATTTCTTCTTGAACAGTCGCTTGAATTCCTCCCAAGTTACGTCTGGAGCAGAAAATCGGGGCTCGCCTTGGTACCACGTCCGTACGATGTCAAAAAGCTGTCCACTAGCTGACTCGATCTTCAGATCTTCTGGGACTCGGGCCATTTTCAGGTATCGTTCAACGTTCTCCAACCACTCATCAGCATAGAGGATCCCCTCGGTCCCATGGAATTTCCTAGACTGGAGGTCCATGAAATTCTTGGAGGTTCCAGGGCGCTGTCAGGAAGCATCTCTAATATGAAGAGCTTCTCTCAAAGTATTGCGGAACATGTTGGCTTGCTGCTGGAAGATCCCGAGGAGTGTGACATTGTCCAGTACCGGTGGCGGGGGCAGAATAGGTGCTGGATACATCATCGGGGATGAATACATTGTCGACGGTAGGGGCATGGCGAAAGCTGGATACATTGCTGGTGCGGGGTGCATGGCTGGTACTGGATGTGGAACTTGTGCTGGTGGTGGGACAGATGCTGGAGGCAGAACAGGTGCTGGTGGCGGAGTCTACGAAGAAAACTGCGGAGGTGGTGGAATGTCGTCTCTGCAGAATCTCGAGAGCTGCGGTTGTGGCGGATTGCCCATATGAGTGAGCTGGCCTCCTTGTGTTGGTAGGGTCATATACGTGAAGAAGCCTCCTGCAGCCGGTGGAGTGTTCAAGGGTGCATTGTTCATGTCTTGAGAGTCCATCTTAACTGTAACAAAGAAAACACTTTAGCCGTTGAAGAATTTCAAGCATGAGGCAAGTCGAGGAATTAATGAATAATTACGAATAGAGCTCAACAAGGAGTCAAGACACGTGGATGAGATCCTATGAGTCTAATCCTATTTGCAGGCTCACGACGGTATAGTGATGTAACCGAAGTGATTAACGTTGACCTGCATCGGCTACCAAAAAAACTTGTCACGACCCGCACCCGCTTTTCGGATACGAAGCGTGTCCAAGCCCAGCCTACGCCGCAGTGTCGACGGTAGGACACTATCTAATAAACACGAAACATGGCAGTCTAGAATCTCATGGTAAACTATATCTCATCTACAGCATAATCTAGTCACAACCAAGATCAATGAATAAGATGTGAAACTGAACAATAATGAATATAACTGAATGTTTCCAAGAATCAATGTCACGTCTGGTGGACACAAATCCACTACCAATAGACGGAAAGAGATAAATACATGAAAAATATACTATCTGAATACAACCTGCTAACCAAGCAACCTCAACTGCAAAGCACCACGATCTGATGCTGATTCAAACCCTCTCGTCGGCTCCTGACTCGAACTCGGCTAACCTGAAGAGATCATCAGGTCCTCAGAGGACTAGCAAGATACATAAAAATGAGCCTTTCTAACAGTTTATCATGTATGGAGAAAAATCCAAAAATAAACAAGTAAGACTATACAGTGCTAAAACACGAATCTGTGAACTGACTACGCATAAATGAACTGCTGAACAAAGATACGGGAACTCATGTCAAGATGTCAACGGATAACCAAGATCGAATACTCAAACCCTCGCCCCTAGTGTGGACTCACAGGTTTGATCAACTACTAACCCTCGACCTAGTGTGGACTCGCAGGTTAGCTTCAGAAAATCACCATCGCCCCTAATGTGGACTCACAGGTGTGGACCAATAACTACTAACCCTCGCCCATAATGTGGACTCGCAGGTTAGCTTCAAGATTCAATGGCAAGAAGGTTTAGCAGTTCAGTTTATAACTTCTGACTCGACTCAAGACTCAAGTAAATACGTCCAATAAGACACAAGGCTAACTGTGAATGTAAGGGTCTATTACCCTGTTTAATATTCACAACCCAACTCATGATACCAGGGAAGCTAATACAAAATGAACTCTAATACATTTGTCAACTGTCACAGGTAAGTTAAATTCGAACATCAGGATCTCCTAAGAATATGCCTAGACAAAAGAGTTGGCAAATAGTAATCCCCTCTATGTTCATTCTCTAGCTTCTTAGTGGTATTGACTTGTGGCATTAGTAACTTGATATCGATCAACGGATGTTGCAAGACAATTATTTAGTTGGCATGAAGGAATAGCGAGAGGGACAAAACCACCACAGAGATCCACACTCACCAAATTAGAGAATCGCAGAGAGAGAGAGGAACACTTGCACGCTTAGCCTTCCGTCACGCGTCAATCTGCAATGGCACCAAAAGTTTGGTTAATACTCCGTCTTATGATGTTCCCTTCTCTCAGAATTCTCAAGAATGAATGCTATGCAAATCAATAGTAACGGACAAGAATCAAATCACCGAAAACCATTCAGAAAAGTATCCATCAAAACCAAGCAGCAAAACTAGCAGCAAAACATCCAGAGAAAACTTTTGGACGCATTTCAAGAGAAACCAATCCATTAGTTGGAAAGGTTCACATGCATTTCTCCATGATCGATTCGATGCCGATGGTAAGTTTTTCCACTACTCACTTATGACCGAGTTAACCAAGCCACAAGTCTTACAGAGTGAACCGCTAGGAGCGGGACACTACATAATATACCACTAAGAAAAAGTTTCGTGCTCGAAACTTAAAACAAAAGTCCTATCTCAAAATTATCAAACAGCGAGGGGTATTTCACCCTCATCTCCTCCTCCAGTTCTGTCACGACCCGCTACCCAAATTGTTGGGCCGGGCCGAACCATGTCCAGCCTACGTTTGGACAAAACGTAGATCGTCCTCGCTGGGACGTGATGCCGCACGAGCCTAAAGTTGCGCTCGTGCAAGGCAAGACGATAGGTTCACATAGTGTTATCTCAAATTGATAACACTCGCAGCGGAAGAAAACAATATATATAGTAAGAATCTTTTATTGATAAATGAACTTAAGTTACAAAGGCACTAAATGGCCCAACTCATAAACAATGCCAATTTGGCTTACAACACTTATGATATCTCTAGCTTACAAAGGATTATATTATTCCATACATTATGCCTCCTTTAGCCAACAAGTAGTCTTCGGCCGAACATCTCCATGTTGTATGTCCGAATTCCAATATGGTAGCCCGCCTCGAAATGCTAAGGACTCCATGCCTCGGCACGTCCAAGCCAAGCCCCGTCATGAGCCGAACATATCCTGAACCTGCAAATAATTTGGTAGGGGATCAATACTTATCCTCTCGCGTACCGATCAAGGCCCACTCGCCTAAACCAATACTAAGTAATTTAGTGAAGCATGCAGATTATTTGGTGATCTTTCTATTTAGCCTTAGGATCAGTTTCATGGCAATGAAAGTAGTAAAGCATGTATTTGATTCTCAATAACATTTAGAAACGTAAGTGTGCCCAGTATCGCGTCCCTGCAACAAATACTGTTAGCCATATAATATGCATAAACATAGTGATCGTGCACGTCTTCGTATCATCCCAGGTCCAAGCCAACAATCTGACAACACCCACATAATGATAAGAACTTATCAAGTCGCATCGTTTATCGCTCATCCTTGCCCTGATGCAAGATGATCGCTACTAACCATTCATGTTATTCCAAAGAAGAATCATCTGTATTAATCAAGGTACCAGGATTCGCATTCATGCACTTGATTCCACTTAGCCCACCGATCTCATCTATATGAATACGCCCACCTCCGCTTACCGAAATAAGACGATACACCTGCCGCCTCGTGTTCGACATTCGACTGTGTGCGCCCTTATAATCTATAAGGTCACTAGCATTCCGTGCCATAATGGACTATACATATCACCCAGATGTACAGCCGTCCCGCGAGCGTAGCAAGCCACGCGAAGGTCCGTACCATCCGTATTACGGTGCGTCCAATCCAGCCCAGGTAGCAAGCCTCACTGGTGGTCCCGTAATATCTCATCTCAATTCCCTCCTAGGTCGAACGGTCTCGGTGCCCCGGTCGTAACACGTTCGATGGATACCAAAACCTGTACACAAGTAACCAAGTCCACCGACCATAAAATTTGCGTAACAGCTAAGAAGCCATCTCATTTCCAACAAAATCTCCTGTTCCATCGACATTATGCCTCAACACATCTGTATTGATGCACCATGCTCTAACGTATTGACTATAGGTTTCGAACACATCAGTCGATAAGCAAGTCATACGAATAACACTCCAAGCCATCTCGTAATAGGCAGTTCCATAGCGATTGTGCGACAACTGCATACTTCGAGGCATGAAGTATATGTTTCGATGTTTTATGACATTTTGACGGCATTGCGCCCCAACTGCCCTCTTTGCACAAAAGTTGTATTTCATGAACCCCGTGCAAATTTGCACTCCTCGATATTTCCTTTCAATGTTCTAGGCCTAATGTTCAATGATTCTTTGAGTCGTGCACTTGATGCATGCCTCGATGTTTCATTTCAATGTTCTACCAATAATATCCTACCCCGACTCGTGCACTTGATGCACATCACCTCAATTGTTCATTGTTCTATTCTTAGTGTTCGACAAATACTATGACTTCGACACAGCTGAGCCTCGCAAATGAAAATCACTAGAAACATATTACGATATTGTTTTATTTATTAGGCAACTTCCTTGTTATGAATTTCTCTTAATAAAATAATGATTGTGATAGGCCTTTGACTTAGAAGTGATAATGTAGCTCTGACCCTAGAATGGTAACCCTTACAGCCCTATTTGATTCATTATTTTCCTTATCTTTCTAGCCTGACACGCATAACCTAGACTGTCCCACTTACCATATCCATTGTACTGTTTTGGCAACACAACTTTTGGTCCAATTTAGGCCATTTGACCATTCCCACTTTAATTTTGATTACATTATACAAATCATCGCGAGTTTTAATTTAGGAGCACAAGACTAGTTGTACACTGTTAACAACATTGAGATTATGCTTGTCCCTATGAACATTGAAATGCTGAGATGAAATGAACATCGAATTGAAAAGAATTGATGCCTGAGATATTGAATATGAGAATGTCGCGTATCTGATGTTGGCTTACTAATACCATGCAATTGTATACTGTTGAGTCAGTTATGCATTCGCGTGGTCATGGACGTCTTTGTGCACAAGGTTTGAGTAGTTTCCTCGAGATGGTACTCGGGGAGCCGGGGACCGGATCGACCTAGGGGGAAACATTTGGTCGTGCTATGGTGGCACGAGGTATTTCTGAACATTCGACTAGGCTTGCAACCTACTCTCGAATGGTACACCGCAATACCCGTTGGAAAGTCCTTTTTGGTGCAGTTTCACCAACGAACCAGTCCGAATGCATGCTAACGATTGTCTTGTGTAGGGGCGGTAAGTATTATTGTTATTATCCTGTATCTTATGCAGGAAAGCTGGATTCGGCCGATGGTAAAGTAAACATGGTTTCATGAAATACTATGTTGTTTTAATTATGTTTTACTCTAAATGTTGCCTGTTCCTAAAAGCTCATGATTTAAAATGTTTGTCATTAACAAAATATTGGTTTAGCTGAGTGGGCCAACGGGGCTCACCAGCGCATTGTTATAATGTGCTGACCCCTCCTCCACAGGTACTGAGAAGGCTCGGGCGTACGACTGAATTAAGGCTTTCTGAATTGCTACTACTTTCAAGTTGTTTTTCCTAAAGACGCATCAAGTATTACGGAGTTTTTTAAAGATTGCTGCTTATATTTCAAAATACTAAAGGGGCATGATGTATGGAACAAGAAGTATTTCATGGCAGCCTATCAGTTGTACTTTGTTTCATGAATCGATGTAGCCGAAGAGGCATTTCAAATAATATCAAGAAAAGTTGTATTCAGACTACAATAAGATAAAGTCCCAAAAGTAACATGGTGGTCGGTCGAAATGAAATTTACCTCCGGGAGGGTTTCGGGGTCACTACCCTCTTCCGCGATGTCTGACCCTCAATTCCTAAATGTAACCCATTTCTGGAAACGAGGCCTGTCAGCAACGGAGGGTCCACGCTTACTTCGCTTACGTGGAGAACTCAGCACAGGAGAAGGCAAGCGCATCACCGAAGTACTTGCAGGGAGTGACAGATCGTTGTACTCATCCTCCTCTTTCGTATCAGTAGAATCGGAGTCAGAGACTTCAACGGCCTTCGCCTTCCCTGCCATGTTCCTCTTTTTGGGCTCTTCATGTTTTTCTGCCAACTTAGTACCGGTTATGAAACTGGTACTTACATCGAAGTCGTGGGGAGGCCCATTCACAGAGACATGGTGCAGGGCCGCCATGTACGAGATACGTACCGAGCCTCCGGTATCAGGTAGAGAAAAGCTGGTTTGGGTACGGACGGTACTGTAGTAATGTCAGGCCTGGATGCCATCCAGGACGCCGCCTTCATAACCCAAGCAGGGACTCGGGTTGTCCAAAAACAACTGACAGTACCCAAATTGCTGCGAGTATCAGCTGGGCAAGTAAGGTTCCAAGAAGACAATGTTACGGTTGCGGTACACCAGATATGCAGGACGGATATTCTGCAACCAGCGAAACATCTTCTCGGATAGGATCTGGGCGTAACACCGACATCAAGATAAAGACGCCTCATTTCCTCATCAGTGAAAGGTGGGACTGACACAAAAAAGGAGTCGTTGTCCACCCGCGCGAGCGCAACGTGGCAGTCGAGCATAGTTGAACAGGTCCAAGGCATATCATGGTACTGATAGATGAACGCATCGTTGGCCGTCGTATTCCCCTCAGGGCCTGGTCGCATAAGAAAGGGGCAGTGCATTAGCATCCTCCCCATTAGGTAGTGGTAGGGCAGCTCGATTCGGTTGAAATCCTTCATAACATCACAAACTATAGTTCTGGCCATAAAGATAAGAAGGCCCCGATGGATGCTGCACACCATGGTTGGGAGTAGAGCTAGTCTGCCTCCGAAGAATAATTTGACAGCAGGGAGGATCAGGTTACGGCTGATTCTCTCAATAAAATAGAACCCCCCGAGACCATACAGATCCTCAGCCATATCATCAGGAACCCAACCAAGATGGCCTTATCGGACAAGAGTTGGGTATCTTCATAGAAGTAGCTGAATGTGTCAGATTGGCTTCTGAATCTGTCACCAGAAGCTTTGGTCCTCTTGGCGCTTTGCACCTGAGCATCCACCCATGCTTGAGTCTGAGGGCTCCGAGGGATAACCCGACCCGAGGCCCCAAGGTCGAACAGGTAACTGATCCAAGCCTTGGTATGGGAAAGGGTCCCCTCAGAGCTTTCATCCTTTTTCTTCGATATTTTCTGACAAGTGCTATGATAACATAACACTTCCCGATAAACGGCAAGGAACCCGGGGAACCGTTGCTCTAATTCCTCAAACTCCTCATCCGTGGGAGTATACTCCTCATAAGCTTCATCTCCCCAGGGCAACTTGGAGATGTCATGCATCTCATGGAGAGCAAGCCCCATCTCCCCAGCAGGTGTAAAAAAGGTCCACGTACGACGGTTATACATCTCGAGGAGTGCTATGAACAACCTTGTGTTCATAGAAAGACCGTAGCAGGTGCCCCTCACGGCATAGTAGAGGCCGAGATGCTGCAAACTATCCTCATACCTCGACATAATCCAGAGTATCAAGTTGACCCACGGAGGGGAACGATACATCCAATTCGGCAACGATAGTCTACCCGTGGGATATGATCCTTTGCGAGCAATCTGGTTCAAGAAGGTGTCGGCTTCAGAGAACCGGTTATTAGGCCTCAGCTCGTGTCACGACCCGCACCCTAGAGTAAGGGCACGAGACGTGGGTACGTCCAGCCTACGCCGCAGTGTCGGCGGTAGAACGCTGTCCTAGGTCATAACATCTAACAGTTAAAGGTAATAAACAGTTATACTCCCCGAATGGGGGTGACATAACAGAATATATATCTCAATCACATTTAAGGTAGAACAGGATAAGATAGAATGATATAAAAGATAATATCCAGAACAGAAGAAATTACAGAGATACAATCCAG
The DNA here is from genome assembly GCA_029216955.1 of Iris pallida. Lineage (NCBI taxonomy): Eukaryota > Viridiplantae > Streptophyta > Magnoliopsida > Asparagales > Iridaceae > Iris > Iris pallida. The sequence goes on from JANAVB010044083.1 coordinate 154,638, forward strand.
AATTCTAAGTGTCTAAATAAATACATATCCCAATATCTCAGAATCTATAAAAAGTGATCCAGAAAAGTAAAGACATCCTAATCTAAGGGAGTGTCATCCACTGTTAGTGGGTCCGGCTGCTGGTCCACGTCCAGGCACTCATCTAGTGTAGCACCGTAGTAGGTAGGGCAGAACGCCTCAGCCTCATCCTCTGTAATATTTTAACAGGTCCAGTCAGGACATGAGCGAACACAGTACATCTCAACAAATCATAGCAGGTCAAGATATATAATCATGCTAGAGAGTAAGATACAAGAACTGAAAGAATAATATAATAAACAGGAAGATTGTAAATAAATAGCTACTATATATAGAGAACTAAGAGTGTCTAGTGATTCAGAGCACAAGATGGTTATATAAACGGTACGATATTGTACACGAGTAATCTACAGAGGTTGTACATGAGTAATCTACTGGATTGAATACATAACCACTTCTACTCTCCCGCCCCAATCAATACACAAGGATCTAGCTAAGTTATGTTATTGTACACGAAGGTCATGTGAATACATGATTATACACGATTTTACACGTTTCGTACACGAATGTAACGAATACAAGGAGTACACGATGTTCACGATAAAGTACACGAACACGAATACCCGATGTATCCGCTAAGGGGATAACATCGCACAACAAGATCCATATAGTACTAATCCGTGTTTCCAACGTGTCAGCATCATGTAAAGTAATCTAAAGCAAGAAATATACTCCTAATGCAGGATATGAAATGATCAGAGAATGTACTCGCCTGTATCCTGAGAATCTGGAGAATATATACTGTCCGAGGAGTGGTGTTTGTCTCCTATAGAACAATACAAGTCACTATGAGTCTACAATGATAATAAGATGCAAGTTAATGCATTCTACATGATTCTAGGTTAATCTAGGCCAAAGTCAACTCTTGGTCAACTCTGGTCAACTCTGGTAAACCCTAGAAGTCAAACTAGGTCAACTAGGTCAAACCTACGTAAAACAAGTCTATATAGTCTAGCAAGTCTATTCTAGGTCTAACAAGGCTATACAAGATCTAACTAAGCTATTCTAGGTCCTACTAGTCTATACTAGTCACACTAACCATTACTCTACATCACAAGCCTAAACAAGGCTATGCTAGGCTATATTAGGCTATACTAGCACCCACAAGACTATTAAGTCAACAATCAATGCAAATTATATATATACTATACATTATACATATATACATTATACATTAGGCATATGTACATATATACATGATACATACCTATAGGCATACCTACATATATATATATCTCAATACATATATATATATATATATATATATATATATATATATATAGAGAGAGAGAGAGAGAGAGAGAGAGAGAGAGAGAGAGAGAGAAAAAGGGGGAAACACATGATGTTCAAGTGTGTGTGTGTGTGAGAGGGAGATCAGTGAAATGTGTTTACTGTGATATGAGGGTGTGAAGAAATAGGAATAGAAAATAGGGCAATGTTGTACAAACAGTGAAGTTCATGATATAAATATCCTGAAATCAGTTAAGGAACTAAATACAATTGAAGAAGGAAAGGGAATCAGTTCATGACAGTTTCAGTTAGAGGGAAGATTAGTTCAGGATATTAAAATTGAAACTAAACATTCATTACAGTTCCTATATAGGACTGGAACCAACTACCAATGTATCTGCTATCAGCAATATCGAATGGAAATAGGAAATCAAATCTCACTGTATACATGAAAGGGAAATTGACAATAGGAAACCAGTAACTATATAAATCCTAGAATTAAGTTAATTACAACTGGGAATGTATTTCAGGTTTAAGGAAATAAACCATTACAATACAGTGTAATGAAAAAGAGAACTAATCCCAGGTTATAGGCAATTCATTAAATCTCAGTTTTAATAGTTACATATGGAAAGAAAATCAGTGAAGTCAGTGCATTCATTCAAATTAGTTAGAAGAAGGGAAAGGAAAACAATTTAGGATATTAAGGAATGATTTAAAACATTCTATTACAGTTCATGAAGGACTGAAACCCAACCCAGTTTATCAGCTATCCTACTCTCAAACAAACCAATTCGAATGTGAATTGAACCAATCTCAGTTCAGTTCCCAGTAGGAAGAATCAATCTCAGGTATGAAATCAGTGACAGGAAGCATAACTAACATTCATTCATGTAATGTAAAAGAAAGAACCAATTCCACAGTTAACAATTTTGAATTCCAACCAATTGTCTAAAATTCCATTCACAAACCCAAAGCCAAAATCGAATAGAATACTTAGCCACCATGAACTACCAAAACATGTGGAGACATATAACAGTGAAAAATAGCAAGTAAAACAAGGAATTAAAAGTTAGGAAAAATGGAAAAACCCAAGTATCAGTAATAGTATCAGCCGAATGGATTTAATCCCCTATTCGAATCCAAAATCTCATAACAACCTATTTTAATCATGTAAACTAATTTAATATAGATTACACATCATATTTAGGATCAAATTAGCAAGTTAAAACACAATTTAAACATTTAAAATCGAATTGAAAACAGGGAAACAACCCAGTGCACTGAACCGCACAGTGCACACACAGTGCACATGTGATTCCGTGTCCGACACGACACGAGAGTTCGTGAAACCCTAGGAACCTCCTGTCAGTCATGAATACAACATGTGTGTCAAGTTTCATGAGCCAAAGTGTCGTGTGCACAGCGCAGTCGCACCCGAGCAGCAGGACAAGCAACCTGCCCGCGCGTGCACGTGCAACCGCGTGTCCACGTGTCTGTGGCGACTCGACACGACACCAAAGCATGCTCAGTACAATGGAAGCACAGAAGCGAGGTCAAAACCTAATTTTCTATTCAATTACATTTCAAAAATTCAAATGAAATGCCCTTTGGGGCATTTCATCAAACACATATGCACAAGGACTGATACGTGTCCGATACGGACACGTATCAAACTCGAATTCTAGGGTTAGCTACACCTACAGCTAGGGTAGGCCTAGGGCATCCTAGATATGCAAATAAATAGCAATTACATGGTGTAGATTAGAATATTACTTAGGGATTTGAAATACAACAAAAAGCCCCAAATGAGAGGATCCTCAAACCACCAAAACTCCTTCAAATTGTTTCCTCCCTGAAATTACTCAATACCAACAGCAAGAACAATAATTTTAGGTCCTATTGCAATTGGTTTGGGGGAAAAATGAATTGAAATGGAATTTCTATGGATTAAAGAAGATGGAGACTCACCTCTTTCTAAACTTGCAAATAAATCCTAATGGAGGCTAGCCCTAATTTCTAGGAGGGGATTAAATAGAGGGGGAATCCCTATGCTAGGGTGGCCGGCCAAGTGGGATGGGCTAGGTTACACTAGGTTGGGTTGGGCCTCTAAGGCTAAAATCACAAGTCATGACTTGTGAAACCACAAGCCATTTCCTATTCAAATTAATTCCTAATTTCCCCAAAATAATTCTAATGGATTAATCATCACTAACTTAGGTCAAGCTAGTGTTTCTTAACCTAACCAAATAGTCATGACCCAGGTTAGCCTCTAGGACAGTCTCAGTCAACATGAGTCAAAGTCAAAGCTAGCACCAAATCAAATATACTAAAAATCACTTCAAAAATTCTAATAAATATAATTAATACTAATAATTCCAAATAATTCCAACATTTTAAAAATGACCAAAATACCCTCAAGCTAGAAAAGTGGTAGTGATAAATCTACCCTCCTTAAAATAATTTCGTCTTCGAAATTAAAGGCGAAACTAACTGCTGAGAAGGATAGAAAAGTATACCTCAAGGTCCAAAAAGATAGGGGTACCGCTCGCGCATCTCATCCTCCCGCTCCCAGGTAGACTCTCCTGGAGAATGATGCCTCCATGCGACGCATACCAAAGGTATCACCTGGTTCCTCAATACCTTCTCTCGGTGATCCAGAATCTCCACAGGCTGCTCTGGATAATTGAGAGTAGGTCCAACCTCAATCTCCGAATGATCGAGCACATGGCTAGGGTCAGCCACGTACCATCTCAACTGTGATACGTGGAATACGTTGTGAACTCCCACTAGTGCAGGTGGCAAGTCTAGCCTGTATGCCACGTCACCGACTCTCCCGCTGATAACGAAAGGGCCGATGAAGCGCGGGCTAAGCTTCCCACCTCCACCAAAACGTATCGTACCACGAGTCGGAGATATCCGCAGAAAAACCATGTCTCCAACCTAATCACAAGCAATGTCTCAAGTTACTAAAAATCAAATACGATTAATCAAATAAAACAAAAATACAACCTACTTCTAATCCTATCTCTAAATTTGTACCTCAAACTCCAACGGCCTCCGGTGGCTATCGGCCCAGTGCCGATGTCTGTCCTGCGCCACGCAAAGTCTGTCCCTGATGAGCTTCACATTCTCGGCTGCGTCAATAACCATCTCTGGTCCCAGTAAAGCTCGCTCTCCAACATCATCCCAAGATAAGGGTGTACGACACCTACGCCCGTACAGAGCCTCAAAAGGTGACATCTCAATGCTGGCTTGATAACTGTTGTTGTAAGCAAACTCCACCAAATGTAGATGATCCTCCTAGGAACCTCCAAAATCCAGGACGTACGTCCGCAACATATCCTCAAGTGTCTGAATAGTCCTCTCTGACTGTCCGTCCGTCTGGGGGTTGTATGCAGTACTAAACTTGAGCCGAGTACCCAAACTAGTCTGCAGACTCCTCCAGAAATAGAAAGTAAAGCGACTATCCCGATATGAGACCATGCTGACGGGAACTTCGTGAATCCTGACTATCTGCCGCATGTACAACTCCGCAAGCCTCTCTGTAGACGTACCCACCTTGAATGGCAAGAAGTGGGCCGATTTGGTCAATCTGTCAACGATGACCCAAATCGCATCTTTCCCTCCTGGTGTACGCGACAACCCAGATACGAAATCCATGGTAATATGTTCCCACTTCCACTCTAAAATGGGCAACGGCTGTAATAATCCTCCGGGCCTCTGCCTCTCTGTCTTGACCTGCTGACAGACCAAGCATCTAGCTACGAAGTGGGCTACCTCCCGCTTCATCCCGTACCACCAGACATGCTCTCGCAGATCCCTGTACATCTTGTTGACACCAGGATGTATACAGTACTGCGATCTGTGAGCCTCCTGCATGATCTGCTCTCTGAGCTCTCCGTTAGGCAAACATAACCTGGAATCGTGCCTCAGGGCACCATCCTCTGCAAGTGAAAACTCGCCATCCTCCAACCCTGCACTAATCTGCTCTCGGATACACCGTAGAGCCACATCCTCGAACTGTGTCGCTTTGATCCTCTCTATCAAGTCCGACTGTATCTGAAGGCCCCATAACAGCATCTGTACTCCGGGCACGATCATCTCAATCCCAAGGCTCTCCAAGTCTACAAGCAAGTGTCGATCCATAGTCAAACACATGGCTGTCGGATACCTACTCAAGGCATCGGCAACCACGTTGGCCTTCCCTTGGTGATACTGAAGTGAGATGTCAAAGTCCTTCATCAACTCTAGCCATCTGCGCTGCCTCATGTTGAGCTCTTTCTGTGTAAACACATACTTCAAGCTCTTGTGATCTGTGAAAATCTCCACCCTCTCGCCATACAGATAGTGCTTCCACAACTTCAAAGCAAAAATCACCACTGCCAGCTCCAGGTCATAGGTAGGGTAGTTCTTCTCATGGGGACGTAATTGTCTGGAAGCATAGGCAATCACCTTCCCATGCTGCTGCAAGACACAATCCAGCCCCTTCCCTGAAGCATCACTATAAATAGTGAATCCACCTGATCCTGAAGGCAATGTCAGAATCGGAGCTATCGTAAGCCGCTTCTTCAACTCATCAAATGCTGCCTGACACTCCTCTGACCAAACATACTCAGCATCCTTTCGGGTCAACCGAGTCAACGGCTCTGCAACCCGGGAGAAATCCTGCACAAATCTCCTATAATATCCTGCCAGCCCCAGAAAACTCCTGATCTCTGCCACTGAAGTCGACGCTGCCCAAGCCTCGACTGCTGTGATCTTCTTCGGGTCCACTGAGATACCATCTCCAGTCACCACATGACCCAAGAAGTCAACTCTGTCTAGGAAGAACTCGCACTTCGAGAGCTTGCCGTACAGCCTCTCCCTCCTGAGTGTCTCCAGCACCACTCTCAAGTGCTCCTCGTGCTCTTCCTCTGTCTTGGAATATACCAAGATATCATCAATGAATACCACCATGAACTTGTCCAAGTACTGGTGGAACACCTTGTTCATAAGGTTCATAAACACTGCTGGTGCATTGGTCAGCCCAAACGGCATGACTAAAAAATCAAACTGCCCGTACCGCGTCCTGAAAGCGGTCTTGGAAATATCCTCCCCCTTCATCTTCACCTGGTGATAACCTGACCTCAAATCAATCTTGAAGAACACCCGAGCTTCGCTCAACTGATCAAAGAGATCATCGATCCGCGGCAGTGGGTATCTGTTCTTGATCGTCAGGTTGTTGAGTGCCCTGTAGTCGATACACATCCGTACCGACCCATCCTTCTTGGGTACGAAGAGTACCGGTACACCCCAAGGTGAAGAACTCGATCGGATGAAGCCCTTGTCCTGCAGCTCATCCACCTGCTTCTTCAGCTCCACCAATTTACTGTTGTTCACTCGATAGACATGCTGAGATATCGGTTCTGCGCCGGGAACCAAGTCTATCGAGAACTCTACATCCCTGTCCGGTGGAAGCCCTGGCAACTCCTCTGGAAATACGTCCATAAACTCTGCGATCAAGGGATGCGGAGCCACCTGCTCCTCAACTGATGCTCCATAGAAGATTCTGCCGTCCTGCTCTACCTGCCGCCGGGTGTACTCAAACTCTGGCTCTCCTGGCGCCCCAAACAAAACTCTACCCCCTCGGCAATCAATACGGGCGTGGTGTCTACTCAGCCAGTCCATACCTAATACTATATCGTAGTTCGGTAATGGCATGACGAGTAAACTCACTTCCAACTCTCGGCCTCCCAACATGACGCTCCGCCCTCTGCAAACATCACTCACGAGGATGACCCCACCCCCGGTCGTGATCTTCCAGGTCCTAGGCAATGGTTCAGAAAATAAACTGTGTCTAATAGCATACGATACTGACACAAAGCTGTGGAAAGCCCCGGAATCAAAGAGTACAAATGCTAGAAGGGAGTCGAGAAGAACCGAACCTGCTATCAGCTCTCCGATGGCCTCGGCATCCTCAGCTGCCATGGCGAAAGCTCGCCCCTGCTGTCCACCTCGTGCCTGCTGCTGGTGCTACTGGAACCTCTGCTGCTAGGTCTGCAGGGCTGGTCCCCTCTGCTGGCCTACTGGAGCCTTGGCTATCCCAGCTCCTCCTGGTATCGGATGCATCGACGTAACTGGACAGTCCCGCATCTGATGGTCCGCTGATCCACACATCAAGCATCTGCCAAGTCTCTTCCTGCACTCCTCCCACTTGTGCCCAGGCTTCTTACAGAAAGTACAACTAATAGCCTGCTTCCTGGGTGCCTGCTGCCCTCTCTGCTACTGGTGCTGCACCTGCTGAAAAGGTGTCCTGTCCTGATGCTGATACTGCTGAACTGGCCTCTGTGGCTGCTGATGCTGGAAGTGAGGCCTCTTGGCCTGCCCCTGACTGCTGCTGCCACCCTGGAAGTTACGACCCCTCTTCTGCTTCAACCCTAGGTCGTCTTCCGCCGCCATAGCCCCAGAAAATATCTCAGCAAATGTAGCATTCCGATCGCTCTTAGTCAGCGACCGAATCTCTCTAATCAAGCCCCGGCAAAACTTCCTCGCCTTCGTCTTCTCGGTCAAGTCATCTATAAACCAGGCCAATCTGCAGAACTCTCCGACATACTCAGCTACCGTCTGGTTCCCCTGAACCAGACCTTCGAACCGTGCCTCGATACCTCCCAAGGCAACATCAGGAAAGAACTGCTCCTTAAACAGCTCCTTGAACTGGGCCCAAGTCTGGCCCTCAACTCCTACCCTGGGATCTGCCTGATACCACGCACGGGCTAAATCCTGCATCTGGCTGCCCGCTGCCTCGATCTGGAGTCGATCTGGTATCTCCGCCAGTCGGAAGATCTCCTCGATATGATCTATCCAGTCGTCTGCAATATGGATGCCCTCTGTGCCGATAAACTCCCGAGGGTGCATCTTCTGGAAGTCCTGTATGTCCTTCTCTCTCCGACGGGGCTGCTGCTGGGCCCCCTGAGCAGTAATCATCTCGACTGTAGTACGAACCAGCTGGTGTGTCTCATCGATCCCTTGACGAAAATTGGCAGTCTGCCTCGTCTGATGCTGCTGGTGGGACTCCAGAATCCTCTCCACGAAGGAGAAGAGATGTGCAGCGTCTACCAACCCCGCAGGCGGAGGCTGCTACAGTGTAAGGATCTCAGGAATCACAATGCTCGGCCTCCTGACTGGTGGAGGTGCTCCTCCAAAAGCTGCAAAGGCACCGACTCCTGAGGACAGCACTAGCCCTGTGGCACCGGGAGCTGGCTGCTGCTGAGGTCGAGAGGTACTAGACCCCTCTCCAGCATCTCCCAGTACAGGGCGATACGATCTCGTCTCAACCATCCTGGAGACACAGATCAAACAAGAAACAATTACTGAGAATGAATCAAAATATCAAAGGAGGACAGTTTAAAATTCTAAGGAAGACAATAAGCAGCAAAGTAGATATACGGAATCTGATAAGGAATTTTCCTAGTGTGATTGAGTACCTTCAAAAATATACTAATTCCTACTTCAGGCTGCAGTGATATTCTAGTTCGAATACCACTACATTTCCAACCTAGGACCTGCATGGGCCACCACTAAAAACGTGTCACGACCCGCACCCTAGAGTAAGGGCACGAGACGTGGGTACGTCCAGCCTACGCCGCAGTATCGGCGGTAGAATGCTGTCCTAGGTCACAACATCTAACAGTTAAAGGTAATAAACAGTTATACTCCCCGAATGGGGGTGACATAACAAAATATATATCTCAATCACAACTAAGGTAGAACAGGATAAGATAGAATGATATAAAAGATAATATCCAGAACAGAAGAAATCACAAAGATACAAACCAGAATTCTAAGTGTCTAAATAAATACATATCCCAATATCTCAGAATCTATATACAGTAATCTAGAAAAGTAAAGACATCCTAATCTAAGGAAGTGTCATCCACTGCTAGTGGGTCCTGCTGCTGGTCCAAGTCCAGGCACTCATCTAGTGTAGCACCGTAGTAGGTAGGGCAGAATGCCTCAGCCTCGTCCTCTGTAATATTTTAACAGGTCCAGTTAGGACATGAGCGAGCACAGTACATCTCAACAAATCATAGCAGGTCAGGATATATAATCATGCTAGAGAGTAAGATACAAGAACTGAAAGAATAATATGATAAACAGGAAGACTGTAAATAAATAGCTACAGTATATAGAGAACTAACAGTGTCTAGTGATTCAGAGCACAAGATGGTTATGTAAATGGCACGATATTGTACACGAGTAATCTACAGAGGTTGTACATGAGTAATCTACTGGATTGAATACATAACCACTTCTACTCCCCCGTTCCAATCAATACACAAGGATCTAGCTAAGCTATGTTATTGTACATGAAGGTCATGTGAATACATGATTATATACAATTTCACACGTTTCGTACACGAATGTAACGAATACAAGGAGTACACGATGTTCACGATAAATTACACGAACACGAATACCCGATATATCCGCTAAGGGGATAACATCGCACAACAAGATCCATATAATACTAATCCGTGTTTCTAACGTGTCAGCATCATGTAAAGTATTCTAAAGCAGGAAATATACTCCTAATGCAGGATATGAAATGATCAGAGAATGTACTCGCCTGTATCCTGAGAATCTGAAGAATATATACTGTCCGAGGAGTGGTGTCTGTCTCCTATAGAATAGTACAAGTCACTATGAGTCTACAATGATAATAAGATGCAAGTTAATGCATTCTACATGATTCTAGGTCAATCTAGGCCAAAGTCAACTCTTGGTCAACTCTGGTCAACTCTAGAAGTCAAACTAGGTCAACTAGGTCAAACCTAAGTCAAACAAGTCTATACTAGTCTAGCAAGTCTATTCTAGGTCTAACAAGGCTATACAAGATCTAACTAAGCTATTCTTGGTCCTACTAGTCTATACTAGTCACACTAACCATTACTCTACATCACAAGCCTAAACAAGGCTATGCTAGGCTATATTAGGCTATACTAGCACCCACAAGACTATTAAGTCAACAATCAATGCAAATTATATATATACTATACATTATACATATATACATTATACATTAGGCATATGTACATATATACATGATACATACCTACATATATATATCTCAATACATACATATATATATATATATATATAGAAAGGGGGAAACACATGATGTTCAAGTGTGTGTGTGTGTGAGAGGGAGATCAGTGAAATGTGTTTACTGTGACATGAGGGTGTGAAGAAATAGGAATAGAAAATAGGGCAATGTTGTACAAACAGTGAAGTTCATGATATAAATATCCTGAAATCAGTTAAGAAACTAAATACAATTGAAAAAGGAAAGGAAATCAGTTCATGACAGTTTCAGTTAAAGGGAAGATTAGTTCAGGATATTAAAATTGAAACTAAACATTCATTACAGTTCCTATATAGGACTGGAACCAACTACCAATGTATCTGCTATCAGCAATATCGAATGGAAATAGGAAATCAAATCTCACTGTATACAGGAAAGGGAAATTGACAATAGGAAACCAGTAACAATATAAATCCTGGAATTAAGTTAATTACAACTGGGAATGCATTTCAGGTTTAAGGAAATAAACCATTACAATACAGTGTAATGAAAAAGAGAACTAATCCCAGGTTATAGGCAATTCATTAAATCTCAGTTTTAATAGTTACATATGGAAAGAAAATCAGTGAAGTCAGTGCATTCATTCAAATTAGTTAGAAGAAGGGAAAGGAAAACAATTTAGGATATTAAGGAATGATTTAAAACATTCTATTACAGTTCATGAAGGACTGAAACCCAACCCAGTTTATCAGCTATCCTACTCTCAAACAAACCAATTCGAATGTGAATTGAACCAATCTCAGTTCAGTTCCCAGTAGGAAGAATCAATCTCAGGTATGAAATCAGTGACAGGAAGCATAACTAACATTCATTCATGTAATGTAAAAGAAAGAACCAATTCCATAGTTAACAATTTCGAATTCCAACCAATTGTCTAATATTCCATTCACAAACCCAAAGCCAAAATCGAATAGAATACTTAGCCAACATGAACTACCAAACATGTGGAGACATATAACAGTAAAAAACAACAAGTAAAACAAGGAATTAAAAGTTAGAAAAAATGGGAAAACCCAAGTATCAGTAATGGTATCAGCCGAATGGCTTTAATCCCCTATTCGAATCCAAAATCTCATAACAACCTATTTTAATCATGTAAACTAATTTAATATAGATTACACATCATATTTAGGATCAAATTAGCAAGTTAAAACACAATTTAAACATTTAAAATCAAATTGAAAATAGGGAAACAACCCAGTGCACTGAACCGCACAATGCACACACAGTGCACGTGTGATTTCGTGTCCGACACGACACGAGAGTTTGTGAAACCCTAGGAACCTCGTGTCAGTCATGAATACAACACGTGTGTCAAGTTTCATGAGCCAAAGTGTTGTGTGCACAGCGCAGTCGCACCCGAGCAGCAGGACAAGCAACTTGCCCGCGCGCGCACGCGTACAACCGCGTGGCCACGTGTCTGTGGCGACTCGACACGACACCAAAGCATGCTCAGTACAATAGAAACACAAAAGCGAGGTCAAAACCTAATTTTCTATTCAATTATATTTCAGAAATTCAAACGAAATGCCCTTTGGGGCATTTCATCAAACACATATGCACAAGGACTGATACGTGTCCGATACGGACACGTATCGAACTCGAATTCTAGGGTTAGCTACACCTACAGCTAGCGTAGGCCTAGGGCATCCTAGATATGCAAATAAACAGCAATTACATGGTGTAGATTAGAATATTACCTAGGGATTTGAAATACAACAAAAAGCCCCAAATGAGAGGATCCTCAAACCACCAAAACTCCTTCAAATTGTTTCCTCCCTGAAATTACTCAATACCAACAGCAAGAACAATAATTTTAGGACCTATTGCAATTGGTTTAGGGGAAAAATGAATTGAAATGGAATTTCTATGGATTAAAGAAGATGAAGACTCACCTCTTTCTAAACTTGCAAATAAATCCTAATTGAGGCTAGCCCTAATTTCTAGGAGGGGATTAAATAGAGGGGGAATCCCTATGCTAGGATGGCCGGCCAAGTGGGATGGGCTAGGGCTAGGTTACACTAGGTTGGGTTGGGCCTCTAAGGCTAAAATCACAAGTCATGACTTGTGAAACCACAAGCCATTTCCTATTCAAATTAATTCATAATTTCCCCAAAATAATTCTAATAGATTAATCATCACTAACTTAGGTCAAGCTAGGGTTTCTTAACCTAACCAAATAGTCATGACCCAGGTTAGCCTCTAGGACAGTCTCCTAAGTCAACATGAGTCAAAGTCAAAGCTAGCACCAAATCAAATATACTAAAAATCACTTAAAAATTCTAATAAATATAATTAATACTAATAATTTCAAATTATTCCAAAATTTTGAAAAATGACCAAAATACCCTCAAGCTAAAAAAGTGGTAGTGACAGCTCATTTATAAAACTACCGGGGGCTAGTCCGACGACAGAACAACTGACTGACTCCTTGGTCGCAACCGCCGACCGCACTCGTCTATTATAATGGATATTACCTACGAAGACTGCCTGCCGGTCCTGAGTTATGGGATCCGTCATTTGCCTCTCGATAGACACCATGTTAAAACTTGACAGGAAGAAATGACGTTCCATCTGAGGAAGGTGAATCGCTATCCCATTGAAAATAAAATCCCAGCTCTTAGATAGATCCAGTATGCGGGGGTTCGAGACATCTATAGCATCTCCAAATAAGAACGTAGGCTTCAGATGAGTGTCCCCCAGTTTTTCGGAATTCATCATGCTGAGTAAGTAAAAGAATGATTCGTTCCTGATCTCCCTTAACATGGCCTCAGGTTGATCTCGGGTAATCTGAGTCGATACACGTTCGACTATTTGGTCAAATCTCACACCCAACGCAGATTGGGCATATCCTATCAAGAACTCCTCCGATGGAGCTGTGGGTAAGGTCACTGCATAGGACAAAGAAGAAATGTAGTTAGAAGAAAATGAAGTTCATTCTTCAGCTATGCGGCCTAGCCAAACAGAACCTATGCGGCCTAGTTATGAGGGATGCACATGCGGCTTAAAAACGCATGTGGCTCAGTCATACAGTTCTGTTATGCAGTTCTCATGCGACTCAATCATGAGGCACTTATGCGGATTAGTCTGGAGGCACTTATGCGATTCAGTTGTGCAGTACTCATGCGGCTCGATCAAGGAATCACTTATGCGGTTTAGTTTTGAAATACTTATGCAGCTTGGTCAGGGTCAATTATGTAGCGCTTATGCGGCTCAGCCATGCGGCCCCATCATACAGAACACATGCGGTCCAATGAGATAGGACATGCATCGATCATGCCTAAAGCACAGAGGCAATACATGACAGGCCTGTGCATAAAATATACGATATGGCCATTCAAAATTTACTCGTCGTTTTTTCTACCGTCCTTACCCTAGATAGGGGGTTGCACGTCGGGATGAATGGAAGGAGAGTCCGCAGTTCTCGACGGGGAAGCGAGTCCCTTTCCTTTGGCCGCAACACCAGTCGACTTGGAAGCTTTTGGAGCCATTGCTAAACTGGGACAAAAAGGATGACAAAGATGATGAAGACGAAAGAGAAGAAGGTGGAAAAAAAATCTCTCTCCGAATGACCTATATTTATAAGGTTTTCAAAAGAGCGTCGTTTCGATTCTCGAGTCCATTAAAGATAATGATGACGTTTGGAGATTTTATCCTTAGTAACCAACAACTTTATCTCGAAAATAGAACCCAAATCCAAAACCAAATCAAGACATTAAGTGCAGCAGAGACAGCTGGCAGTCTGATGGGATCTCCCTACGGCTCAAGATTTTCCTACGACTTAAAATTTCCCTGCGGTTCAAGGTCTCTCCTGACTCGAAGACTCCCTGCGGCTTGACATATCTCCATGCTTCTTATTCAAAGTATTCCAAATTTATAATTTAAAAACTTTGAAGGGGGTCTTGTAGAAGCATAGAAAATATGGGGTTCATGCGGATCACAACTGACCGCATGAATACTTTGGGCCAAATTGGTCCGCATAAAGGAGCCACATGATAGACTCGACATGCCCCCTGCGGTCCATCTTCACTATTTCGGATTATATATCAAAAGCAACCAGACTGATTTGAGCCGCAGAAGAAAGAGTTACTTATGCGGCCAAGCTGGTCAGCCCTCCTGATAAAGCTGACAAACTATGTCAAAACTGACAAAACTGACAGCTCTGACACTCTGACAAAAAGAAGATAAGATGTGCCACAGAGTCCATGTGCTTGGACATGATCATACGGCCAAAAGGACTGCAACCCGAGCCGCATGAACCATATACGGCTCAATCTATGTACTTCATGCGGCCAAGGGTGACTGCAACCTGAGCCGCATGAGCTTTATGCGGCCCAGAATATAGAATCTATGCGGCTCAAAAGTCCCCAAGCTATATGCGGATTAAGGGAGACTGCAACTTAAGCCGCATGAGTCTTATGCGGCCCAGCATGGCCGAACACTAAAAGACCTATGCGGCTCAAAATGACTCAAGCAGATTGATCATATCCTGCAATAGGACACGTGGCAGGCTGACCAAGTCTCAACCATCCAGATTTGCTGTAAATCTCAACAAGTTACCAGCTGGCAGCCAAAAAAGTGGGTCTTTGTGTGTTGTTGTAGCCACGTGGTCACGTAGCCATCTATGCGGCTCAAGATATCTATCACTATAAATAGCTGGGTACCACACCCATGCAAAAGGCTGGCAACCTACGAAGGGCAATTTTCTCAAGAGCAAGGACCGTGTTAGATAGTCCAAGGAGTAAGACAGAGTTGCTACACTTTTCCGAGCCTCCATCGTCGCCCCCCCCCAGAATCATGAACTAAACAATTGTACTTTGATTGTTTTCTAGGATTTCTTTCTATGCTTTCTCTTGTACAAGCGAGTTTACAATCAAGTTCAATTCGTCTATAATTTTTGTTCTTGATATTTAATGGCAAACACTCCTTCTATTATATGCTCGTTTGGCTCCCCATGTTAAGATATCGAGTGTCCGTCAATCAGATTAAGTTATTGACAACTATATTGATCGACATCTTTTATCCTTAAGTAGTACCACTCAACTTTATTTGTTATGTCGGATATAATCCACGTGCAGGGTTTACATAACAATCCTTATGAGCTCCTTAAGGGGACATCATCAACCCGATGTATCGGGACACGGAATCCTTTTATAATCAACAGCCCATCATACAT
Organism: Iris pallida; assembly: GCA_029216955.1. Lineage (NCBI taxonomy): Eukaryota > Viridiplantae > Streptophyta > Magnoliopsida > Asparagales > Iridaceae > Iris > Iris pallida. The sequence continues at coordinate 170,246 of JANAVB010044083.1, forward strand.
ACAATGTTATTACCCAATTCATAGACTTTGTTGACCCATAATGAATCTCACTCTTTTATAAGTCAAACTAATGCACACTGCATATACATGTCTATTATTATATCCGGATTAAGAGCACAAGCATCCATAATAACGGAGGTGTTTGTTCACTTATGTAGTCAGTACAGTGAGAACAATCCCAAGTGGTCCTGTTCAATACACACAAAGTGTACTAGTGTAAACCTATAGTCAAGATAGACTAATACAAGATTACACTACAACCTTTCCAATAGATTGTCCAAGTCCATCTAGGTTGTGAACCATTTATATATTCCATAGGGAACTGATAATATGATCTTATATGTGATGCCATATACCATATTATCTATAATATAGAATATCAGACACTTGCATCAACACTTGTAATAAATACAATATGCAAACATTGTCCATATGATTCACATTCAAAATTTAAGGAAATAAAGTTAATACAAAAGTGATGCTTTTATTATATAACCCTAACAATCTCCTACTTATACTCAAAGCATTGCTTTTCAGTATACTGTTACAGCCACGTCATCTAACTGCTTCTGGATGATAATTGATTAATTGGCGCCATCCGATAAATGGTGCATGGTATTGAGGAGCGCTAATTGTGAAATGAGCTGAGTATTGATTCTGTAAAGAATTGACTAATTTGTACTATTGATAAATGGTGCACAGTAACAGACAAAACTCTTTATGATCGGTCTGACATGATCTTCCTTGAGCACCGCGCGCTCGGGATTCGAAGGGATGTTCGTCGACTGTCGTGTCGTCAGTCATCATGACTGATGACTTAGCTCCTTGAGGAAGCTTACACGTGGCAGTTAGGCATCATTTAATGTCCAACGCCATATAATATCGTGCACTATTTGATGCTGGCCGCTATATGATGGATGTGGCATAGCGCTATTTGTAAATGTCGCAATGCATTCTTTTAGCATTTTTAAAGCTTCTACACTATTAACCCACCATTATCTCGAGGACATCGGTTCATCCTGGCTATAACCGATTATTTCTAAAAATGGGCAGAAGCTATTCCCCTTGCTGAAGTCAAGACAAGTAGTGTCATTAACTTCATCAAGCATCACGTGATTTATTCGTTTGGAGTTCCTCGGAGAATCATCCATGACAACGGACCTCAGTTCGTGAGTCAAGCATTTACTCGATTTTGTAATAACCATCAAATCAAAAACAATGCTTCTACAGCTTATAATTCCGCAGACAACGGTCTAGCAAAAGCATTCAATAAGACAATCATCAAGCTTCTAAAAAAGTTTGTTTCGTCCAACAAACGCAATTGGAGCGAAAAGCTTGGAGAATGCCTATGGGCATACCGTACTACTGTACGTACCCCGACTGGTTGTATACCCTTCTCTCTAGTATACGGATGTGAAGTTGTCTTATACTTGAAAATTCAAATTTCATCCCTGAGGATAGCTATCGCCAACGAACTAACAACAGAAAATAATGATCGCCTTCGACTTCAAGAACTTGAAGCGCTCGATGAGAAACGATTGCTAGCTCAACAGCACATTGTGCTATAACAAGCCCGTATCTCGAAAGCTTTCAATCGTAGAGTCAATGTGTGAGTTCTTCAAAAAGGCGAACTAGTCCTTACTGTCAGATGTCCTATGACTATGACGCATATGAGCAAGGGCATGTTCGAGCCAAAGTGGGAGGGTCCCTACGTTATAAGCAAGGTCTTCTCTAACAGATCTTACCAGTTGACCGTGATGGATGGTTGAATAGCTATGATGCCTATAAATGGTAAATTCCTAAAGAAATACCATGTCTGAAAGTGTGTATCATATTTCTAGCAAAATATTATACATACGCAATATTCGAATTATTATCTTTTATTCATTCTCTCGTGAATAAGCCCATAGATAATAAGTCCTCAAAATCCCCAGTAGAGTCTAACCCAGATGTTATGGTATATCCTCAAAAGATTAACACATAATATCCTCCACAACATATCATCACAATGTCATCTTTTGAAACCCAGTCGTTTTAAAAGATACCTTATTCTTGAACCCCAGTTGGTTTAAGAATAATTAACAGATATACGAATTTACGTCCACATTACCTCTGAATTCCATTTTTCGTATCAATGACTTGTCACGTCCACATTACCTCTGATAGTGTCGTCCCAAAAATAACATCACATCAAGTTATATTCTGTCACGTCCAGGACCTCTGAACATATATAATAAATTATGCTATTTTCAAGAAATACGTCACGTCTAGGACCTCTGAATGTATTTCTACACTTCTATCTATTGCTTTTGTCTCAAACAAATACATAAAGTAATATAATCATAAAACAACAGCTTTTTCATTTTATTTTAATCTTGAGAACATAAACTATTACATTTTTTACAAATGTGACAAAAAATGTTCACAAAGATTATTGTATTTATCCTCTAAAAGACTCATTGGGGAGGTGGAGTGCTGAGGTTAGAAATCATCTTCTTCAAAGCTTCAGATCGTTCTATCCTTGTAGCAATCACCCTTTCGCTGGTCAAGGTCAATTCTGGAGTTAAAGGCTGCATCGATATGATATGATGCTCCATCTCCGCATTTCGAGCTCGGATGAGATCATCTCTTTGTCAGTTTAAGTCGTCCAGATGGCTCGAGGCAAATTGATGCAGTTCGATCACATCCTCTTGGCGTTTCTTAGCCGCTGCGATCGATGCACGAGTCCCGACTAATTCAGTTTCTAGCTCTTGGATGCGAGCATGACCTTCAGTCACTTCTTTGTCTTTTTCTGCTTCCTCGACATTATAAAGTTCAATAGAGGAAGTGGCCTCAGCGATACCAGACTCTTATGTCTCCAAACTGTACCGTGAATGCTGCCATAGTATTGTCAAGAATGGCTCACCGTTCTTTGTACTCTCGAGCTATGGCCTCACATTCAGTGTCCACCAGTCTGTCTATATTTTCTCTGGTCAAATCCTGATAAGATTGGATGGGTTCCTCAAGCCCGATCAGGATTTACGTTAAGGCATCCGCTCTCTCGTTGTCTCCAAAATTGCATATAAAGTCAATTGGATATTGAGAAGATCTCCTCACAAATCATAAGGATAGTTCTTCTCTATAGCCAACTGAACCAAGGAGCACAGAGAAGTGAAGAAAGTATCCGTGTAAGTGCGGATGTGTAACCTCGTTTAACCGAATTTTGAAATTTTTTGAATTTTTTGCATTTTACTATTTTTTGAATTTTTTCTAAATCTTGAAAATGAGAATTCTAATTTGAAGCATATTTTCGGTCGTATAATGCTATCGGTTGGACCATTTGGTTTTATGAAACTATTTTATGTGAAATTTTATTCTATTGGAATCTCCTTGTTCATTTTCTTAAATTTATATAAGTTATAAATATTATTTTTGAATACATAAAAGATTTGTCAAAATATTATTTTAAATAAATATACTTTTATTCTATTTTATTTGAATCATATAGTTTCAATAATAATTGTATTAGGTAGTAACTAACTAGCATTAATTAATTAATTATTAGGTAGTAACTAACTAGCAATAATTAATTAATTATTAGCAATTAGTGTTGGCACTTAGTCGTTTTTTCACTATTTTTCTATTTCTACTACAATTACAATTTCGCAATTAGGGTTTTTCCACTCTACCCTATATATATTGGGGACTCTCCAATGTTTACATGGAAATCCTGAACACCTAAAATCATTAAGCAGCAGCCGTAAAGTCCCCTACCAATCTCCTGTAGCAGCCCCCTGCTTATCTCGTCCCAGCTAACGACCACCCCCATTGCTGCCAAACTACCACTACCAGCCTATAACATTACTCCTGACCCCGCTTCTCCTCCCCTGTCCTCCATGACGAACTCCACTTGCCACCTTGGTCGACCAAATCTTCCCACCACCAGGCTACTCCAACCCCGGCATTTGTCAACACTGTCAGAACCTCCCTTTCATCGCATCCCATCGGCCACCTTCGACTGCCCGCCCAACATAATCACCACCATCATAACCAACCCCGCTGCGACAGCATATTCCATCACCGACCTCCCCATTAGCTACCACGACAACCCCCAACACCAACAGAATAAACCACACAAGAATAAAAAGTGGTGAGAGAGAGTGAGCCCTAACCATCCCCGCCGTAGACAATGTCGACCTTGCGGAGTCTCTGGCGACCCGTTCAGCTGTTCCCCCACCTGTCGAGCCAACTACCCTAGTGTCGGTCGCACCTCGACGAGATCGGCTGCGCCGCCCCTTAGCAAGCTCCGTCTGGCCGCATGCAAAATCGTCGCCAAGTGGCGCGACAACCCAGTGGTACCGTCGCCAAGTGTCGTCCCTTGCCCGGCCAGATCTGGCCCTCTACTACCATCTACCGCTAAATCCGGCCGGTCAGCCCCGCCTTCGGTCCATGACCACTAGATCCACCGCCGGATCCGGGAGATCAGTGTCGCGCTGCCTCCTTGCGGCTATCCCCACCGCTTCGTGGTCCCGGCCAGGATCCCCTCAGGCGAGTTCTTCCCTCTCCCTCCAGCTCTCCCTCTTCTTCTTCTTCTTCTCACTTTTGCTGCTTCTCTCTCTCTCGAGTTCTTTTTCGAGCCTCTCTTTCCCCCTCCTTCTGATAATTGGGAAAAGGGAAGAGAATGGGGGTCAATAGGGGTGTGCATTCGGTTTATTCGGTTTAAACCGAACCGAATAACCCAAAATCGAATTGGACCAAAATCGAATAAGCAAAACCGAAACCGAACCGAATTGGCCCAAAACCGAATCAAACCGAACCGAATTAAATCGGTTCGGTTTTCGGTTTATTCATATTTTTTGATTTTTTTGAGATTTTTTTGTTAATATATATAGTAACTAAATATACATAGACATATTTAGTATATACCTATATATATTTAGTATATACCTATATATATTAATACTTATATATATAGTGTACACACACACATATATATAAATTAATTAATTAAAATTTTTTATTCGGTTTTGGACCGAAACCGAAACCCAAAACCGAAACCGAAACCGAATAAGAAAATTTAGTATTTTCAAAACCAAAACCGAACTGAATTTTTTTAAAACCGAACCGAACCTCTTATTCGGTTCGGTTCGGTTCGGTTTTCGGTCCAAAACCGAATAATGCTCACCCCTAGGGGTCAACAGTGAACCCCCCATTTGAGTAACCATTATTTAATTATTAAATTTGTGATTAATTGTTATTAATATTATTAATGGTTGTTTGGGTTAGGGTTAGTATAGGGTGGGTTTTGATAGTTTGGGCTGAGCTCTAGTTGAAGGGCTAGGCAATAATTAATGGGCTCATGGCCAGGAATTTTATTGAGTTTTTATTGGAGAAATAATGCTTTGGGATGTTATTTTAAATATATATATATATATATATATATATATATATATATATATATATATATATATATATATATATATATATATATATATATATATATATATATATATATATATATATATATATATATATATATATATATATATTGTTGCAAGTAGCATTATTGTCACCTATATTTATTAATATTTTATATACTTAATGTTAAGAACTATTATTATTATCTTATTAGTATTAATATTTATATAATTGTATTTACCATTGATATTACTATTAAGGGGACTATTAGTAGTATTTATTTGAAATTGTATACAAAGATTTTTTTTTTGATATTTTTATCAAGTTTTGACTTCAAAAATATTTGACAAAAAATTGGGGTTTTGGTACTAGGATGATTTTCTATATTTTCAAACATTATCTAAAGGATATTGCTATTAATAAAATATAGTTTCTGAAAATGTTATAAATGATTTTCTAATAGTTATATGTATTTAGTTTAGTATTTTTTTCCTTAAATTATTAATCGCGACTATTATAGTTGTTCCCCTTTCTTGATTTGATTATCGTGCCAAACTCTGATTTTGAACTTCTACATACCAAACTAGGCTACTTGGACTGTTCTTGACTCAATGGAACTGCATGTGCCGTCGTTTGGAACCATCTTATGGAGCATATCATCATATCTATTCTGTGTCGATACGTTCGTGTCGCGCACGTAGATTCCAACCAAATTGAGATGAGTACATTCTCTGATAATTTTCTATTTATGGTATATACTATGTTTCGTGTATTTGGTGTAGATATCCTTGATTTCTTGACACAATGGTTACACGAATTGGTATTTTCGGATCCCGTCATGCGATGTTATTCTCGTATGTCATGGTATACCCTGTGCAAGCCTCGTTATTGTTCTTGTGTATTGTATAGACACTGATTCTTGAGAAGGCTCACGACCTTCTCAGAGTAACCCATGTCATAACGTACCATAGTTGGATCTACTGTACCAGTCGGGGGAGGGGAGTAGTAGTGTAGATATGCGATCATACCCTTCACGTGCATGATATTGTTTTCCCGTGAGTGTTAATCATACACCGCACGTATGATTAACCAGGCCATAAATTTCCGTGCAAGTTCCTAAGCCGATCACATGTTGAGACTAATACTCACTCACATAGATAGTTATTTCCTGTTCACTGTATACGATGATTGCTATTCTCTCATTTATTTATATTATTTCTACATATATTACATTTCATGTACATGTCATTTTATCTCGTATATTCTCTTTATTTACTATTACATAGTCTTTATCATTTACTGGAACTGTTATCAGGGATGTACTTTGCTCCTATCCTGACTAACTATTTTTTAGGTCATGTTATGCCCCACACCTTGGACTTCATGATGACAGATCTCGATGTACCCTTGATCGTGAGTTGACCTCTGGAGAGCTCTAGGCCATATTCTTTATCTAGATTATGTCTTGTCCATCGGATATGTCTTCGATACATTTCTTGAGATGTATGATCATTTTATAGATTCTAGATGATTTTGAGTTATTGCTATCTTTCCTTCATATCCTTTTTAGCTGTAGGTGATTTGAGTACATATCGATTTAGTGGATCATATAACCGTTGAGATATTTTGCTGGGTACTTGACAGCGTTCTATGTGAGTGACACATTTTTATGGTGGCCCATACAGGTCAGTCTTCGCAACTAATATGAAGTCGTGGTAGTACTTAGGCTTAGTCGTACTACTACGAGCCTGTCCTAGGATTAGAATTTGAGTCATGGAATGTTTTAGGGTTTTCGAACTCAATCACACATTAGGATCTTTTGATAGATTCCAGGAATGACCCCTGAGAATCTTACTTCGAATTTTATTGAGTCTATTTTTATCCGCTTTTACTTATCCTGATTTTTGAAACACATGTCTGTTGTCGAACCCTATTCTTGCATTAAGAAGAGTTTTAAGGACTCTAAAAGGAACAAAAGAGTGGAAGTTAAACTTATAACTATTTGGGTTGGTAAGGGAAGATGATTTGTCAATCTTATATATGAAGGTCGAGAATTATTTTAGGACATATTCAAGAAAATTTGAATTCTGACCAAAATAGTACATTGGGACTTGAAGGTTGATGAAATAGGTTAAGAAATAAACAGAAGATAACATATGAATTTAGAGAAACAATGATCATATAGCCAGGCCAGGAATGATTCGTAAATATGGATTATAGTTCTAAAGATTATAGGATATTATCGTATGGACTTGCGATAGAGAAAAAGGCATAAAGAGAAGTTTTGTATAATTTAAGGGTCGAAGAAAATGTTGAGTAGTTTTTATTGCTTGAGTAGCCAAGGAAGTGGCACGAGATGCTATTATTATACAAGGAATGTAATTCCAAATTTCAAGGAATTACCAAGACAGAAATAGTAGAAGGATTAGAATAAATTTGCATGAGTGATGACTAAGAATCAAATTTGGGATACTTAGAGTTTACAACTTACTTAGGGGATTTGACAAGGCTAGAAGGTCATATAACTTGGAAAGTTATTGACACATGGAATTTTAATAAACGGTTACATATATAGGAATTGTGATTCCTATCTGATTGTAAACAAATTTATTTGATCTAAACGATAATTGAGCAAGAAAATGGAAGGAAACAACTTCGTTATGACCAGATGAGCAAGAACAATTTTTTATTAACATTTTTTTCGTCTTATCATCATTTCTACGTCTTAATTAACTCTATCCTATTTACTTCAATCAAACTATCTTATACCTAAATCTGTTAGCTACCCTTTGAAATCTTTTAAATTCTCGTATCCCTTTACTTGGGAAAGACCGAAGAAGCACGTAATCATCTAGCTCGAAAAGGACGTAATTATCATCAAGTGGTAATCCTGGTAGGAATATAGAGCATGGGACTTTGGGATAGAATTCATGGAAAATGATATGACTGGAAATGAGAACAAATTTAAGAGACCGGTAGTAACAAATTGGAAACGATTACATTTAGAGAATTATTTTGAATATAGAATACTTTAGAAGGAACGTGGGAGGATTTCGGAAAATAAGGAGCAGATACTGCTGCACCTATTTGATTGTTCCCCGCTTCCGAGCCTCCGGACATGAGACGGCTTCTCCTAGCTTCTGAGTCAGCATGGCTGCCTCTAGCCCCTGATTCAATTTGGTCCCTCTGGGCTTCCAATTCTGTCCTCTCCTCTTTAAAAACATGTTCGATGGGGGCTTGAATCCCCTCGGTATCAGCATCGGGGTTTTCATCGCCCTCGGGGCCTTTGAGACCTTTAGCAAGGTTTTTATCGCCCTCATCTTTATCATATGGGCTTCCATCGCCCTCAATATCAACATCAGAGTTCTCGTCGCTAAGCGACTCATCGAGACTCTGATCATCTCCACTAGGGCTCTGATCGCCCTCATCTTCAACAGGGTGCTCATCACCTTCAGTTGTAATTTGGCCCTCCTAGGCCGCCAAATCCTGACCCTCCTGGGTCACTACTTGACCTTGGCTTGATTCAGCCTTTTTAAGGTCTAGGGCAGCATCAACGATGTCCTCTTCAGTTTGCTCTTCCCCATAATCAAAATCTTGTAGCGCCCCTATAATTTCTTCATCGTCTTGAGAGGGTATCTTGTTCAGAATAGGGGCTACAGGAGTCTCGATTATATAAGGAGCTGGAACTTCTGAAGCAGCTTCCTTTCCATCTCCGCTCTCAATTCTCCCAAACGGAACTGATACTGCCTCGGGAATGGCGGTTCTCGAAGCATCACCAGAAGTCGAAGGAGACATCAGACCAGACAAGATAAGTGCCATGAGCGCCCTCGCAGAAAGGAGAGTATCGGCCTCAACAGTCGTTGGCTCTAAAATAGTGAGCGGAGGGATGTCCAATGAAGCAGCTAGAGCTGGTTCGCTAGTCAGTGAATGTTCTGGAAATGAAGAAAGGTCAATACAAATTGCTAAAGGGTTAACATCCAATAGCTCTTGTTGAACTGAAAGACTAAGGATATCACCTTTCGGAGAGGATACGCCCCAGGAGATGGCAGCAGTGGCTCTTAATGACTAGGAGACTGCCTTGGGGAGGGTGGAACGGTAGAAGCCACAGCCTTTTCCTTCACAGTTCTAGACACCACCAATTTCCTCCTGGCTACATGTTTGATTAGTGGTTACGGAGAGACGGCAGCAAAAGGTTGATCTTTTGGAGTAATTCGCTCTCTACTTGTCTCTTCCACTCTACTCTCCTTCTGGGAAGGAGATGGAGTTGCCCCTCTGAAAGATGAAGTTTTCTAAGGAGAAAACTCAACTTCCAATTGTTATGTCTGAGCCCTTGTCTTCGTTACGGGCTTCTCAGCAATAATCGTTTCCTTCTTCTTCCTTCATTTCCCTTTAGCGAGAGAAGGAAGTTCATCATGAGCTGATTGGGAGGATGAAGTCCTAGTCTTTTGCTTCTTGCCATCTACCTTTACGAGAGATTTTCCTCTCCGCTTCTTAAGAGTGATGTGCAAGGCACTTTTCACCTTGTCATGGAAACTACGGGTACAGCCTCCAAAGGATCATCAGCGAAAACGTTTTCCTCGGCTTCTTCCAACTCTACGAAAGGCGAAGTTCCTTCCTGAGCTTTTCTCATGCCAACGAAGCTATTTGTCATAGAATAGCCTTCGAAGAAGGTGTTAGATGAGGTATAAATGCGTATATGCTTAACATACGCGAGATTTTCTCAAAGGTAGCCAAGGGCATGGTAAATATAGCATTAGTATCTCTCGCACTATCATACCTCCATCCTCGAGCCCCGTCAATCAAAAACTCAGAGTATTGGAGGCTGGTAGTCACGTTCCCGATGTGCATCTGGTCATAGCTGAACTAACGAACAAATCGGCTGGGCAAGTATGGTTTCAGATAGCACTCGTTCTCGAAACGATATACCAGATGTGAAGGTCTGATCATCTTTAACCAAAAAAAAGGTTGCTGGAGGTGGACGGGTACCAACACGGGATCTAAATCCATGAGAGGAGCCGGATAGGTCTCGTACGTATGTGGGGGAGCAACACAAAAGAACTTCCAGTAAGAGCCCATATTTAGCGCCTTTTTACAGTCAAATAATGAGTCTACCTTCCATCGAGACTCAGTATATCACCAATAAAATCTCCTAATAAGGCCCCACCAGCACCGAGAGCAGGGTCCATCAAAGAAGGATGGTGTAGTACCAACCAGTCGAACAGATAAGTGAATGACATTTCGATACAGGGAAAATAGCTTCGTATATCGGGTTTCTCCATCATAGTGGTCGTACTGAGGCCCGTATTCAGTCAGCAAGTCATAGCAGAGAGGATATACATCTTGTACCCAAACATCAAATATACTGCAGTAAACAGCATGCCTCGGTGAATACGATCGACGGTACTGGCTCCAGGGACCACGAACCGCCTTAGCCAGAGAGATAGAAAACCCGCTATAGTAGCCTCCTTAGACATCTCTATACCACCCTGCTTTATGTAGCTCTCGACAGGGGTACCAGCAGTGTAACCATACCAGTCTTCTTTCAGCTCGTTGTCAATACAGCCGGATTCCTATATCAATCTGATAATGGCTTGACTATCGAGCGGCTCAAAGAAGCATGGGTCATAATTCTTGTGCTCTTGCACTTTGTTCTCTGTGGCATAACCCAAGAAGAGGTACACCAACCACTTGGATGTATAGCACGTCCCGGGTGCCTGGCTCTTGTAGAGATGAGTGCAGATCATGAAATGATATAGCATCTCATCGAAGACGCAACCATCTGGGGTTTCTCCTCAGCCAGAGTCTCCAGTTCGTCCTCCGTCGGCACGTATTCTTCATAAAGATTTTCACCCATTGTCAGACATGACAAAAATTGTATCTCATGAAGGGCAAAGCCTACTTTTCTCGTACAGAGTAGAGAAAGTGCCAGTCTTGTGTAGGAACAAAATCGTAAAGCAGAATACTCTAGGAGGTGAATAGAGTAGGCAGCAGAATATTGCTAATTAAAACTTGTTAGCAGTTAGATCACAGAAATAATAACAATCACAAAATAATAACTGTAAAGAAAAGAGTTCAGAAGGCAAACGCAAACACAGATATTTATACTGGTTTCCCTCTTGTGATGACTAGTCCAGTCGGAAGAATTCTAGCTTCCAGTTGAATCCACTATTGGAAAATCCCGCAAGTTTTCATACGAAGTCCTTGTAACTTCTACAGATGCGAGCTTTGATACGAAGAACTCGACCAACTTCAGTTTTGAAGAGTCTTTCTTCAATCAAGCCTCTGATTACAATTTCTCTGAAATCTTCTAGACCGTACCGTACCGGCAAATTGACTAAAGAATTTTAACTGGCTTAGGATTTAAAAATGAAAGCTTTTTCAAAACTCTTTGGAAGAAACTTAAGCTTTAGAAGAGAGAAGATGAAAGTGAATGAGTGTTTTGAAATGATCAGAATTCCTTTATATTTATGGTTTTTCCAAAGACAGAACTCTGACAGAATTCAGACAGAATTCGGACAGAACTCTTTGTAACCAACCGCAACTGAAGAGAGACCAAGTTCAAAATCCAACGTTCACATAACGTTTACCTTGGCCGAACTCTGGCTGAGTTCTGTCCGGGTTTGGTCAGGATTATTTCGTGAAAATTGTTCTTGGCTTTTTGAAAATCCTTCAGAAGCTTTTTGTAAAAGTAGATATTTTTCAAAAACATAGGTTATTTTGAAAACGATAGGTCAGTTTTGAAAAACGATTTCGGATAGCCTATTTGCCAGTACGACTTGGTGTACAATGTATTCCTAGACTCAATAAAAATGAAAATTACATTACTTAAGGAAATACAGTCTTTAGTGGCAAACAGAGCTTCGGTCTTGAACTGAGAGATATCCAATCTTGATCAGTGTCCAAAACGTCTTTAGTAAACATCTGAATTGTTTTGTATATCGAGACAGAGTTTGATCAATTATTAAAATCAGGTTTGACCATGACCAATGGGCCAACAATCTCCCCCATTTTGATAATTGACAAACTTTGACCGATATAACATCTTTGGTCTTTATCAATTCAAAATTGTACCGATTGTACCGAGATATATAATGGAAAAAATAATTCATAACCTGTATTCATGAAGATGTTAAATCTTATTTCTTTCCCGTTGTCACTTAGCAAAATAATTGCAAAGAGAAAGCTCCCCCGCAATATATGCGTAAGTTACAATCAGTGAAGAAACACAAAAAATATGAATATAAAAACATTCAACACGGGCATGGTATAAATATCACAGACAAAAATAAGATAAGCATATTGTCACAGGCAGTTAATATGGAAGCATAAATAAAGATAATGTTATAAGAAAGCTGAACTGAATAAAATGCTAAACTGAATATGCTAAACTGAATAATATGCTGAACTGAAACGTAGAACATGTCCATCAAAAAGTCACAAATCATATCCAAATAACTAATAAGAGTACTGATACTATCTTAGAATATCGGAGCATTTCCAAATAAACAAAAGACAAAATCATCAGTCTCAAAAGTATAACAACTCAAAAATCATCCTCGTCATCATCGTCATCTGCTGCAGTGCCAGCATGTCCAGATGGAACAGCTCTAGATGTGTCAGCTCCAGAGGTGTGTGGAGTAGCACCAGAAGTATGATACCAATCGTAAGCATTTCCTGGCTGGAACAGAGAGTGGACCGCCTCATCATCAATGCGGTAACCAGATACAGAAGGGTCTCTAAGAAGAGAGCTAGCAGAGTGACCCGTCTGTGCAAATCTGAGATCGATAAAGGAGTTAGCAATAGCCTGGAACCGAGTCACGTCACGGAACTCATGTTCCCTGAAAGTGTCAACAAAGAACGTCTGCAGATCCGATAGGTGCTGATGAATACCCTCAAACGTCATAGGGTAAGACTGAGGAGGAACATGTACAGTAGGAGCAGGTGCAGTAGGTGGAGGAGCAGTGGCAATGCTGCGATGAGAAAGCTTGAAAAACTTAGGCTCAGGGTCCAGAGCACAAGTGGATAAGCCTATGTCAAAACGCTGAAAGATGCGTGGGATAAGCATCGCATAAGAGAGATTGCGGTCTCTTCCGCGACATCTACCCATCATCTGAATGATAGTCTTAGGGGCAGAAAAAGGAATCCCCTTAAGAATGTGATATAGGACAGAAAGTTCTAGTACAGTGGCATCATCTTTTGAAGTGGATTTGGGAAGTAGAGTGGAATAGATGATGCGATGTAACTCGTAGTTAAACAAGTTCAAGTTATTGGCTTTGAACTTTCCAGGACGAGCACGTGCGGGTGCACAAAGCACATTCTTGAAACTAACAAGAGTCGTGCCCTCGGGGAAATCGAAGTCAGTGATGTCATTGAACGGGGCACCTTTGTTTGGAAGACCAAGGATTTCTGCTAGCAATGCATCATTGAACTCGATATCGATCCCGCCAACACGAGTCCTTGCAGTAAAAGTGTCTAACACGAAGTTACAATATAATAATCTAATGGCATTAGTAGCTATAGGAAATTGTAGGGTAGCAAAATGGTGTAACCCTAATGCCTCAAAGTAGGGACGGTGGTCAGGAAATACAGTCCCCTTAATCGGAGATCCGATGCATATAGTATGTATAGCAAAATCGGTATACCAAAGTAATGCTTGGTCATGAGTTTTGAAGTAAAACTCATCTGTCGCGCCGTCATCCGATTGGACCGAGAAAAAGAGGGAATTCGTGTTTGGATTAAAAGACGATGCCTCTTCACTGGCACGGGTCTTCTTCCTCTTGAAAGGATTGAATCCCTTAGGCATTCTTTCCCAAAACTAGAAACCCTAAAAATTTGAAAGTGGGGGAGAGAAGGAATTATACCTTATGAGAATCAAGTATGCTATAGAGGACGCGATTCTCCGCACGAATCCAAATTTTGGATGAAAATCTCCACGTGGATTGGAAGATATAGAGTGGAGAAGAACTATGTTTTGGGGGTTTCGGCTGCTGTTGTGATGAGAATATATGGGTTTGGAAGTGAAGAAGAGGAGATGGTCTCGGGTTCTGTTTAAAACGCATGCAGCACCAAACGAACTCTGGCCGAATTCGGACCGAACTTGGGCCGAATTCGCCTAGGGTTCTTCTGGTTTTTTTTTAAAAAAAAATTTGTGGGCCGTGTCCTTTTCATCAACTCATTTCAAATATTTAATTCAAAATTTAGTAATTTTAAATTTTAAATAATATAATTAATATTATTTTATAAATTAATATTCTTTACTCAGCATCTGTTTCAGATTAGCTGTAGCAGTACTGTCCCAGCTAACGGAGGTTCACCGGGAAACTCTTAAATACCGCTTCGCTTCGACCGTAGTCGTGGTGACAGACATAATTTTTTTAGGCTTGTCTCAAAAACAGTTATTAAGTATTGAATAAATTAATTAATAAAACAAAATTAATTAATATTTTTGACGTCTAAAATTCCTAATTTTCGACGTAAATAATTGAAACGATCTTCCGCTAGAGGTTTTGTGAGTATGTCAGCCAATTGATTCTGTGTGTCTATGTATACAAGGTCTATATATATATTTTGTTGATGATCTCTAAGAAAATAATGTCAAATCTCGATATGCTTAGTATAAGAGTGACATACTGGATTCTTAGTCAAATTAATAGAACTTGAGTTATCACAGAAAATGGATATGTGTGTGAAATGCAATCCATAGTCTTCTAAAGTTTGCTTCATCCACAAAATTTGTGCACAACAACGTCCTGCGGCAATATACTCAGCCTCGGTTGTTGTTAATGTGACAAAATTTTGCTTTTTGCTAAACCAAGAGACTAGGAATTTTCCTAGAAAATGACATGTGCCGCTGATACTTTTTCTATCTTCTTTACATCCGGCAAAATCAGCATCAGAATAACCGGTTAGGTCAAATGACATGGTTTTGGGATACCATAAGCCGACAGAAGAAGTGCCTTTAAGGTATCGGAAGATACGCTTAACTGCGCACAGATGTGATTCCTTAGGATTGGCTTGAAAACGTGCGCACAAGCAAACACTGAACATAAAGTCTGGTCGACTAGCAGTTAAGTATAGTAAGCTACCGACCATACCTCGATACTTACGTATGTCGACGGGTTTACCTTGTTCATCAATATCAAGCTTGGTTGAAGTCGCCATTGGAGTACTAAGTGGTTTAACTACTTCCAGGTCGAACTTCTTTAATAGATCTTTTTGTGTACTTTGCTTGATTTATGAACGTCTTATTGTTGGTTTGTTTGATTTGCAGTCCAAAAAAGAATTTCAGCTCTCCCATCATGCTCATCTCAAACTCATTCTGCATACACTTTGAAAATTCTTGACAAAGAGATTCATTAGTAGATCCAAAAATAATATCATCTATATAGACTTGAATCAAAAGAATATTGCTATTCAAAGATTTTATAAACAATATAATGTCAACCTTTTCCTTTGAAAAATCGTTGTCAAGTAGAAAAGAGCTTAGACGAGCATACCAACCACGAGGGGCTTATTTTAAACCGTATAAGGCTTTCTTCAACTTGAAAACATAATCAGGATTTTTGAAATCAGTAAAACCTGGAGGTTGAGCTACATAAACTTCTTCTTTTATAAAATCATTCAAAAAATGCACTTTTAACATCCATTTGAAATAACTTAAAATTATGAAAACATACAAATGCATATAACATGCGAATGGATTCTAATCTCGCAACTGGGTCATAAGTCTCATCGTAGTCGATACCTTCTTCTTGATTGTATCCTTGAGCTACGAGTCGAGCCTTATTACGAGTCACTAAACCATTCTCGTTCAGTTTGTTTCGGAATACCCAATGGGTGCCAATAACCGGATGATCAATGGGCTTGGGAACAAGTTCCCAAACTTGATTCCGTTCGAATGGGTTTAATTCCTCTTGCATAGCATCTAACCAAAAATTATCACTACATGCTTCTTCAATGTTTTTGGGTTCAAGCTGTGAAATAAAAGCAACACAAGAAGCTATATCTTTATTAGAGGAACGAGTACTTACACCCTTGGTAATCTCACTAATTACTGTAAAACTCCTAAATTTCTACTATTTTTTTAATAAATTTGGTACTGATTTTTTTATTTATTTTGTATTCTACGTCGCGTAGTTGTATTGTACGTCGCTTGCGAAATTTTGTTTTTCGTAGTTGCTCGACGAGTGCGAATATGTGCGAGCATACATATTTTTAGAAAAATGTTTTTCTATTTTTATAGTTTTAAAATAATATATATAAAAATCATTCTTCCTAATGTACTAAAATTTTCTAAGTTCGCTATTTTAATTATAAAAGCCTTTTTCGTTTATAACAGTTATTAATAATAAATAATATTCTTCGTGCATACATATATATTTCATAAATATTTTATTAGTTTATTTTTAAATAATAATGTAATTTTTGAAATTATTATTATTAGTATTTTTGAAAATATATTTTGAAATTGTTGTGGCAATTTAAATCTTGATTTAATTTTATAGATTGATTTAAATAGTTAAATTAATATCTATATTTGAAATTTGATTTATTTTATTTGATTTTAAGCTAAAAGATAGAATGTAATTATATTTAAATTGATTTAGATTTGGATTTGAAATTATTGAATTGATTTAAATTAATAGATGAATTATCTAAGGGGATTTAAATATTTCTAATCCTTATCTACCAAGTATTCCCTCAACCCTATATATAGGGGAGCTGTCTATTGAATTCTTTACAATTACTCCACAATATTTCTCTACCAAATATGCGTGCCTCGTGTCGGTGTTCCATCCATCCTCGTGCCAGCCGTGACGGTCTCGGGTCCGACCCCGGGTGTCTTTCCAATATGTTATATTTTTTACATATAAAAATATCAATCCTCGCCCAACCATCCTGGACACAAATCCAGTATCCCCCTGCCGTGTCCGACACCCCGGACACGACGACCACCTAAAACGCTAATCCTATTCTAATAACCAGACCCCATCTTCTCCGCCACTTCCTATGTTCCTTCCCGTTCCTCGACCACGGACAGTCCCATAGACAGACCGACCACAACCTCTTCTCTATCGCGCCCGTCTCCATAGACCATCGCAGGCCGCTCCGTCACCCTGTCCCTGGCCCGGATAGCACCACCACCGTCAGCACCACCCGCCACCGCATCCATGCCGTGACCTAACCTCGACCACAACCTGGCAAGCCCCGCCACGACCGCCACATCATCGAACCTCCCTCACCACCAGCCCACACAACTAGAATCCCACTCCGACATCACCAAATCCGTCGTCGCCACCACCGTTGCCGACACCGACCGAACATCCTCACAGCCCCGGCTGCACCCAACCACCCAAGCCCATCTACGCCAACCACCACCACTGCCGCCATCTCCTATTGCCACCGCGGCAGCGCACGCCACCAGAAACCCTACAACCGACACCAACTCAACACCCACCGCCGCCACCACGACCGACCGCCCAGCCAACACCCAAAAAAAAAATCAAATCAAATACACCACCACCGCCCATACCACTCACCTCCGTCCTGGCCTCAGCGACCTTCCCGCGCACCGCCGAGTGGCCACCACCATCTGCTTCCTCGTGCAGCCCTGCTGGCAGCGACAGCCCCCGCTCGGCCGCTCCCCTTGCCACCGGGAGCAAGCCCATCCACCGCGCCCGTAGGCCTCCTCTCCACTCCATTACCGGAGATGCCCACAACTGTCGCACGATCGCCGCTCCCGTGCCACCGTGAACCTGTGCCTCCCCGTCCCTGTGGATCTGGCACCGTCGCGCGATTCCGCTCTTCCGACCCCCTTCTTGCTTCATGCTCCCTCTCCCCGACCTCTCGTCTCTCTCCCTCTGCTCAAGCCCTCTCTCGAGCTCACTCCTCCTCCGATTCTCCCGCTTCCTCCATCTTCGTTCTTTCCCTCTCCATAGCTCTCTCTCTCTCTCTCATCCTAACATTCTTCATCTATTTTTTTTTATTAGTTTTGTTTCTTACTTCCCGAGGAAGCACAGAAACATGTATTAGCTTCTTTTTTTTTGCTTTCCTTGTTGCTTCCCGAGGTAGTTATGGTTATTACTGTTCTTTTATTTTAATTTTTATTATTATTATTAACTTTATTATCATATATTTTACTATGATTAGTAATATTTGCTTACTAGATACTTATTAGATAACAATATTAATAACATAATTACCTAGGTAAGATTATGAGTTGTATATTTGTTTTAGTTTTTTTTGTTTTGTTTCGTTTTGTCAACTTATTATCCTTAGTACTAACAGAATATTTACATCTATATACAAGTATTCCTAAACAAATGATTATACTAAGCTAGACCCTACGCTTATTTTCAGAATAGAACCTAAAAGATATTTTCATATTATTTTAATTAGTTATATGTTCTAGATTTAAAAAGGTATTTACCCAAGAATAGTTTACCAATAAAAATGGTAGTTTCGTAACAAAAACTAAAATTTCAAGTATAAATTTTATCCAAAATATTTTAACTAATAGAAATATATTTTTAGAGTACGATAAATATTTTTCTAAAATAGTATAAATATTATTTATCAAATTTCTTTTAATTATCCTTCTGTCCGAGACCAATCCCATTCTTTCTATCCCTTCGCCAATTCCATCCTTCCTCCTACTGACCGTAACTAATTTGACCCTTCTGGACCCAATGGAACTGTCCGTGCCACCATCAGAGGTCACCTTGCATAGTTGTTGCATCGAAGTCGCAGTTCGTGCCATATTGATCATTGCAGTACACCAGGCATCCTACCAGGCAAGATACTTTGTCATTTGTTGTTTATTTATTTTAGCTCATATTTCATACATTAATCATTATTTTCTTTATGCAAAATAAACTGTGATACATGGCATAACCTGTTAGAACTTACTGTTCAGTTATATTCCCTGCTATGTATTATTTTTCTTGCACATTAAACCTAGATTTAAGGGACCACCTTGTGTGTTGCATTCATTTGGCCTTAACACGTCATACCACGAAGTTGTGTGTCGCATGTAGAATACGGGCGTACATGATTGGCTAGCCACTAGTACGTACAAGTCGTGCGATAGGATTAACCGCTAATAGAATTGCATGCTAGTCTGACTTTACGGTTATAGAGGTTTTCTGTTGTGGATACAACATAGTAGGCATTGGACGGGAAGGACAATACCTTGGCGTATGGGCTACTATGTACTTTCTCTTTTGTAACCCGTGAGCTCCGCCGGAGACGCGGGTAAGATTACCCATGATTACTGACAGCCACTGACGTTCTGCGGAACGTTATGCTCTTATTGATTGGGCCTCTGGTGCCCCAAGGGGGGACTATGCCGATCCTATTTTAGCCAGGGCCCATGCGTAGGAAGGATTATTCTTAACTACATTTCACTTAGACTGCTTAGGCTACCTTATCCGTTAGGTATGAGTACTTTTGGTTTGGATACTTTTATCTGACCGTGGCTTGGAATAATAACTTGTCGCGGATTAGTTTGTCACATCTTGTCCTTATTTGGTTGTAGGTGTGGCTTACTACTCCGATGAGAAGGTATTGAACCTTGTTGGGGTCTGGATACCATATTGGATTTATAGCATGGAAAGATACGTCATCGTGAATTAGTTTACCATCTCCTATCCTTGTTTGGTTGGGGGGATGGTACGCTAGTTCAATGGTGTGTATTAGACCATGTTATAATTCAATTGACTTATTTAATTGAGCAATTTATATTCAGTTATATTGGCATGATATTATGTTTCTTGTTACGTCTCTCTGAGGACCTGATTATCTCTCCAGGTGTGTGCTCTTGTCTTTCGCAGGTGTTTTAGCTCTAGCCGTGACCATCTCTATTTCTTCGAGGATGATTACGCTTGGATCGTCTTCGCTTCGCTCGCCAAAATCATTTTATTTTCCATGTATTTTTTCTTACTTGTTGGTAGTGGATTTGTCTCCGCCCAACATATTGTAACAAGACAATTCATTATCATTATATGATATCTTTTATTCATTTATTTTGTGTGGATGAGATTAGCCATGGTTCTACTGCATTTTACAGCTTACGTATATTTATTATACGGCTGGCATGTCTACGTTCCTATTCCTATGTATTTTGGGACTGGGGCGTTATAATTACAAAGTTCTTTGGATGATCTGCCAAGAATCTCATCTCTTTTGGCGTAACATCAGGATTGCTGGTTCCGGCTTCTTTGCTTGAAAGTTCTGCATCTTTGTGTGAAGGTTTTGCAGTAGCTGTACTTGTTGTAATCACGTCTTCATTGTCGTCATCATCTGAATGTTGGTTTAGTTCATCAAACTTGACATTAATTGATTCTTCGATGATCATGGTTCTCTTGTTGAAGACTCTGTACCCTTTGCTCTTTGCTGCATAACCTAAAAATATACCTTCATCGGCCTTTTCATCAAATTTGCTCATATTGTCTTTAGTATTAAGAATAAAGCATTTACAACCAAAAATCTTGAAATAAGAACAGTGGGTGTTCTATCAAACCATAGTTCATAGGGAGTCTTCTTCGATATAGGTCGAATTAGAACCCTATTGAGAATATAGCACGCTGTATTGACAGCTTCAGCCCAAAAGTATCTAGGTAGACTAAACTGGTTCAACATTACTCTAGCCATTTCAGATAGAGTTCTGTTCTTACGTTCCACAACTCCATTTTGTTGTGGAGTCCTAGGGCAAGAAAATTCATGCAAATAACCGTGTGTCATAGAATTGCTTGAACTCTGCATTCTCAAATTCGCCGCCATGATCAATACGAATGCGAGTAATCATGAAACCTTTTTCATTCTGTACTTTCTTATAAAAGGTGACAAATTCTGACAAAGCATCGTTCTTGCGTGTAAGAAAATATACCCATGTGTATCTTGAGAAATCGTCTACAATGACAAATACATATAACTTACCACCTAGACTAGCAATTCTACTTGGTCCAAATAAGTCCATATGCAACAATTGTAGAGGTCTAGTGGTACTTACAGCGTCCTTGGATTTAAAGGCGGATCGGGTAGCTTTGTTCTTTTCACATTCGCTACATACCGTATCCTTCTTGAAAGATATGTCCGGTAAGCCGCGTACCAACTTCTTTATAGATAGTTTTAAAATTGTGTCCATGTTTGCATGACCGAGTCTCATATACCATAGTTGACTCTCAATGCTCTTGGCCATCAAACATTTACCTGCTTTGTTAGCATCTTCTAACAGATAGAAAATATATATATTGTCTTCCCTGATACCTTCAAAGATAGTACTATCAGTTGAATTATCAACTATAGTACATTTGTCTTTGACGAAGTTAATTCCATAACCGTGATCAGCTAAATGGCTTATGCTGAGCAGATTATGTTTTAACTCGGTAACTAGACAGACATCTTTAATCACAGGATAGAGAGCCTTACCAATGTTACCGATACCGATTATGTACCCTCTTAAATTATGACCGAAGGAGACGTATCCTTCTTTATTCGACAGTGTTACAATTATGAAGCATCACCGGTCATGTGCCGTGAGCAACCGATGTCGAGGATCTATTTGCTTCTAGCATGTGAAGGGCGTTCCACCTACAAAATAATTTACAGATGAAACTCTTGGTACCCATTTCTTGTAGGGTTCTGACATGTTAGTTTTTAGTATCCATGCATAAATATTTAAATCTACTAACTTTCTGATTCTACATGCAGAGGATATATGACCAACGAGGCCACAATAATGACATTTTGTATGTTGAGTGTTGAAAGTTGTGTGAGGTGCATGATTGGTAGGTTTCGGTTTTCTAGTATAGAAGAATGTATGCCTATTAGCCTTCTTGGGCATAGGTTTGGTATGGTTTAGTCTGACAGTGTTTGATTTGGGTGTGTTCCGATGATTCGGTAATTGACATGTGTTAGAATAGGAAGCAGCAACTTTCGGCCATTTTCCTAAACTAATTTCCAACTTTTTGGAGGTGTCATATAATCTAGTGTAGTCAGATGTAAGTGTTTCTATTCTGACTTGTGCACACTGGAGACTCTTTCTCTCCTTAGATAGGTCTTCCTTTAGCTGGATGATAGTTTAGTCTTTTTCTTCGGATAACTTGATAGTCTCGTGTAACAACAACTTAATAGATGAAAGCTCACCAGACTCAATAGAAGTATCACTATTTCTAACATCAGCTAGTTGGTCGGTAAGTCTTCCTATCTCACCTTTGTTCTCTTTGAGTACCTTCTTAGAGGTTTTATATTTACTACACAATTTCCTGTAGTCATTTAACAGGTCACTAAAAGCCTCTCCTAGTTGCTCAAAGGTGAAATCATCATAAGGATCAAACAGAAGATTAGTAATTACCTGATCGCAAGCCATCAAGCATACATTTGCAGTGTCATGTAATTGTTTGTCTTCTGAATCGCTGGCTTCGCTTTCATGCCATATGCTTGTATTGGCGTACTTCTTTGATGTAGATCTCTTCAGGTAGCCTTTGTCATATTTGCTGCTTTTTTTGTTGATGATGATGTTGTTGGACAATCTTTCTTCAAATGTCCTTTCTTCTTACATCCGTAGCAAATAAGATCTTCTTCGTTGTTGTTGTTGCTGCTATCTTTTGTTCTTCTGTTGAATCTCATGAACTTCTTAAATTTTCTTACTAGAAGAGCTTGATCTTCAGAGTCAGAGTCGCTGTCGTCAGAATTATCTTCGACAGTTCTTCTCTGTTAAGCCTTTGTCACGCCCGCTCCCGTAGGAGCGATCGTCCTCGCTAAGGCGTGATGCCGCACGAGCCTAGATCGCGCTCGTGCAAGGCAGGTTCCATAACGGCCGATTACAGCGACGGCGACGGGGTCGTCCCACCGAAGTCCCAAGCAGATACATTGAATATGCAGCAAAAATTTGAAACAAGAACACATGAACATAAGTCATTCAAAAGAAAATGTCACGCCCCGCTCCCGTAGGAGCGATCGTCATCGCTAAGGCGTGATGCCTTACGAGCCTAGATTGCGCTCGTGCAAGGCAGGTTCCATAACGGCCGATTACAGCGGCGGCGACGGGGTCGTCGTACAGAAGTCCCAAGCAGATACATTGAATATGCAGCAAAAATTTGAAACAAGAACACATGAACACAAGTCATTCAAAAGAAACTCTTTTTATTAATATTGAATACAAGATTACATTTGTGGGCGCAAGGCCAAATTACAAGTCTCTCGTGCTCACTTTTCTCTCATTTACAAGTCACTCTGCTCTTTCTCATCTCTCGATACAATGCTTGAACCAGCGGAAGCTTCGGAAGGTGATGTCCATACATTATGTCATGTGTAAGTCTTCAATCCACGTGGCCGCACACTTCGAATCGCCAAGGAACTCCGTGCCTCGACGCATCCAAGCGAGCTCCGCGCCACGAGCTTCTACCTGTGCCTGCACATGAACACTGTGTGGGTGTCAGTATTCAACTGTACTGGTGGAGTGAGCTTCTCGTCCACCCATACATAACCGACACATTCATTTACTTTGTGCAGCTTAAATCCCTTTCGATTGTCTTTCTAGTCTTGCCTTAGGATCAGTTTTAAGACTTGATGTCTAGCCAACTCGACGTGCAACGACATGGTCGTGCTACAATACCAACGTGTATTTCGATCGAGGCAGTGCCTCATCGTGCATAAACTTGACCAAACTTGAACTCGGGACGACAGGGTCGTGCCATACTCTATTCGGGACCTTAACGTATTCAAGACTGTGCTTCGCCGAGGAGCAACTTATGTGGACTCGGCCGTGCCAAGACTTTGTATTAAACTCAAGATCACTAGACCAATTCTTGTGCCAATGATTCAAATGCCAAGGACGACAACGGGACGACTCGTGCAGGTCGTGCCTCTAGACCTTGTTTATACTTGTTCGTGCTTTAAGATTGAGGCTGCGCCTCGCAACATATCAAGACTTATCATGCTACCGCCTTGCGGCCTTCCTGATCGACTCATTTGCTAACTTAGACAAGACTTGTGAAACATAGTATTGATTCTATGAATATCCCGATGCCATCTATCGTGCCAAGCACGGTGCCTATGCTGCAGCCCAATCTTAGGCCCAGACCTTGTGTTACCGACTAGACCTGCATTCAAGCTCTAGACCCAAATCCAAAGGCATACACGCAGTGTGCCACTATCTGCCGACACATCTACATGAGTGGTCACTAACAATGTCAAGCTATCTTGGACTGGCTCGTGGGATAGGTCTCGTCCCTACACGGGTAGCTAGCCCGGAGGCGCCGAAGTCTCCCATGTGGTTATCCAGCATCCTACTTTGAGCCACAACGCGCTTCCCCCGGGACGAATGATCCCGGCGCCCCGGTGATCATTTGAGAAGACTACACCTTGTCGACAAGTTGTCCAATGACCATGCAACTCGATCTACCAAGTCCTTCCTTAACATGACCATGCTTTCCTTCTTTCTATCGAGACTTAATGAGACTCCCAAGCCGGGGGACCGATATCGTGTGCGGGACACATCAAGACATAGCGAGACTCTTAAGTAGCGGGACCGATCTCATGTACAGGACTTATCAAGACATAGCGAGACTCCCAAGTAGCGGGACTGATCTCGGCGACAACAAGTCGCGTGGACATCCATTATTCGTGACAAGCTTTTCACTAAACCTGCCGTAGCTCGTGCCTTAGACAGACCTGGTTCTCTAGGCAATGCTATCGCTCAAGTCATATACTTATACGACGAGCCTTGTTCTCAAGGGACTACGCAACTTGACAACCGCAGATAGAGCAGGACAGTGCTAGAAATGGCTTCGATAGCCCAACGCAACACTTGTCTTAACTTATTCGGGCAACGACTCAACGAACAAGGGCTACGCCGAGCTACGCATCGAGGGAACGTGCTATGCACGGGGTCGACTTGATCAACCAAGTTCGTGCCTAGACTTAAGCCAACAGCCATGCAAGACGACTTTAACTCACGGGACATGCGAAGGCTATGCCAAGCCTTGCGAGACATGTGAAGGCTATTCCAAGCCTTGCGGGACATGCGAAGGCTATGCCAAGCCTTGTACGACGGGACCGTACATGCTTTATCAAGCATTCATTCGGGCGACACCTATGACTTAGACCAATTCCAGCGTTGGGGCAAAACGACGGGACAGTGCATGCTTTATCAAGCATTCAAGCAGGCGACGCCTATGACTTAGGCTTATTCGAGTGTCGGGGCAACTTAGCAACTTAGGCCAACTTCCTTTTCCCAAGCCACGGGATCGAAGGATTGAGTGTCATTTGAAAGCACGCTGAGCCGACTTCTATGAAGACCGTGGGACCATTTTCCATGTTCTAAGACATTCCGACGGGTCGGGATTACTCCCTTAGCTATGTGCGTTCGTAGCTTTTAGATTAGCCTACTTGTGCAAGTTGAAAACAAGCGAGTTATTAAGTGAAGGCTAAGATGAAGCGAGTTCACCGAAACTCCCCCACCTGTGCGAGGAGTCGCCTCGGACAAGCGAGCCTTCGAGCAGCCGTTGCAAGGCTCAGTTCCAACGCCGTTGGCATTTCGATTCCTCCGATTGACTTTGCGGGACGGGGCACTACAGCCTTAAGAGCGATCGAATTTTTTGACTTCTCCTTTGGTGTAGCATCTTCAAAGTTTTGAAGTTCTAACTCGTGAGTGAGTAGCTTACCCATGAGTGTTTCCAGAGACATTATTGAGAGGTCGTTTCCTTCAATGATTGCTGTAGCCTTTGGAATCTAGTTCTTTATGAGAGCTCGTAGAAGTTTGCGAATCTTCTCATGGTTACTGTATTCCTTGTCTAATGAAGACAAAGGATTTATAATATCCAAGAATCTTGTAAACATCTGAGTGACTGATTCACTTGGCTTTATTTTGAACGTCTCGTACTCTTGAGTAAGTCTGCTGATCTTTGACTCCCTTACTTGTGTTGTTCCTTCGTGGGTGTCACGCCCCAGAACCAGAATACTGGAGAGCGGAGGACAGACACAGCCAGCTACATATATAGAAGTATAATCCACCTCGACATACGGTCACGGCTGTCTAGATGCATGAGGGTTTATCTACAAGCCATCGGTCTCTTATGGTCAAGAACAAGCCTAGTGTCTCAATCTCAAGCAAGTAATACAAGGTTACAAGATATCAGATCATCAGGCATAAAAGGTAAGGCGTCCCGAACATTACATATACAGATGATCATGAAGCTAGTCTTACAAAATGTGAGGATTAGCAAGAGTTTCAGTCATACATGATCAACCCTAGGATTTGTCAATCATGTTACAGCCCGTAGGAAGACAAAAGTATAGGTTTCAACACGAGCTAACACTTGCTCGGCGGCTAAACGCCACAAAAGAATAATTTTACAATTTGAGCAGGAGAGCAAAATAAACCCACTCTTTGCCATGGTTTCTTCTAGTGTTCACCATCTAGCTGGAAGGCGGGGAGATCCTCGGGAGCTACTCCAAAATCTGGCCATACAAAACCAGCTGGGTCAGACCCCAGAAAAAGCAAGTGCCACAAGGGAGGCTTCACTTAAGAACTAAAACCAGCATATTAGCAAATGATACATAAAGGATAACGAAAGACATGAGTTAAAGAAAACAAGGTGATAAACGATAGGACAACTAAGGGACTATTCTGGTAGCCAAGTTACAACCGTAAACCAAACAAGGACCCGGTTGTAACCCTTCACCTGAACAGAGCTTAGTCTGCAACCAATTATCGACAAGAGTAAAACATAAGCAAGCATGTCCTGAGATAGCATGTACTGGGGCTAGGCTAGACTAGACAGGATTGGACTCCATCCAACACTCACGACCAAGCAAAGAGTACGGCTTGATACTTTAACTAACTAGGGTTATCACAAACCTAGTTACTAGCAAGATGCAATAAGATATTCCAGCAGTCACAAGCCCTGCAGCTATCCAGGTTATCCAGGCGAGATTTATTTAAGTGTTATCAAGAATTATTAGGTAACT
This sequence comes from Iris pallida, assembly GCA_029216955.1. Taxonomy (NCBI): domain Eukaryota; kingdom Viridiplantae; phylum Streptophyta; class Magnoliopsida; order Asparagales; family Iridaceae; genus Iris; species Iris pallida. Next base: position 197,615 of record JANAVB010044083.1, read on the forward strand.
TGGAGTGCAACACCTAACAGTGTGCTTAGAACTTGTTTCATGGAGTGCCCCACATGACAGTGGATTGGAAATGTGCCCTACTCGACGGCAGGATACAAGTCCCTCAGGTGTGGCCGGGATAACGGGATCGCCTGTAACTAGAAACATCACCCTATATGAACTACTTGATCAATCTAGTCATTATCCTAGTCCGATTCAGTATGAATCCCTGACTGTAGGAAATCAAGGATTCATGTCCTAGACATGATGCAAGACGGGACATATAACTTGTATAGAGATAATCAAGAGAAATCACCCACTGTGTCAAGACGAGAGTTACATATTACTTGTCCGGAGTGTGCCACCCCGGGCCACTATTATGCTGGTATATGCCATGTTTATTTGTTACTTGTCAAGAGTGCACCACGACGATCCACTATCGAGGATGATCACCTCATGTTCATGTTATCAAGTCATACCATGCTCAAGGCCATCAAGCTCCATATTAACAAGTTATCAAGTGGGGTCGTCACAATTTAGGCCAAGTACAGGACACATGTGAGATCACAAGCATATATACAAGAACTAGGAGAAACATGCATGGGAGTTGTCATAACACATCAATTCTCAATATTCAAGAAAGTACGCGGAAATGTTCCAGCGTAAAATTAGAATATAACATCGTTGGCGTAAAACAGAACATAACTTCCGTATGAATCATTATCATTGGTAACAAGAAGCCTATGTTATGCACATAGTTGGAGAGTCATTTATCACAAGGTCTAGTTCAGATAAGGTCATAGCTCAACGCATGAAAACACAAGATCCAATGGTATTCCCCAAAATCCAAGGATCAACAAATCTCAGAAAAATAGGCATAACTTCCACATACGAACTCTAAAGGAGGTGCTCCAAAGATATTTGGAAAGGCAAGACAAAGATCTAAAACTTTCATGTTTTAAGTTTTTCGAAATTCTAGATAGAAAATAGCTAAACTTGGCAAAAACAGTCATTCTGTGCATGTTTCATGCCAAAAATTCAATTCTGCGTAAAATACGCAAAAGAGAAGGGTTCCAGCTTAAAAATTACATTCAGGATACAATCCTGCATAAAATACGCATGAACAGGGTTCCCTGCGTAAAATTTACATTCATGATACAATACTGCGTAAAATACGCATGAACAGGGTTCCCTGCGTAAAATTTACATTCAGGATACAATGCTGCATAAAATACGCAATGGCGCTGGCGATCTTGGGCAACTCGAAGATGATCTCTGACTTGTCTGACCACCTAGATTGTCTGCGTAATCATCTCTGGACCAAGCATCTGCCTCTCGCCTATATCATCCCAGGCTAAAGGAGATATGCACTTCCTGCCATACAGTGCTTCAAAAGGTGCCATCTGGATACTAGCCTGGAAACTGTTGTTATAAGAGAACTCCACGAGATGCAGGTGATCTTCTCATGAACCACCGAAGTCGAGCGTACAAGATCGCAACATATCTTCAAGAGGCTGTATCGTGCATTCTGGCTGACCATCTGTCTGCGGATGATAAGCTGAATTGAACTTGAGATGAATCCCCAAGCTCTCTTGAAGACTCCGCCAAAAATGCGATATGAATCTTGAATCTCTGTCTGATATGATACTAACTGGCACCACATGTAATCTGATAATCTGTCTGCGATACATCTCTGCAAGATGATCCGTCGACTGACTAACTCTGAAGGGGAGAAAATGAGCTACCTTCGTGAGACGATCAACTATAACCCAGATAGCATCTCTTCCACCTGGGGATTTAGGTAACCAAGTTACAAAATCCATGGTAATATGCTCCCATTTCCATTTTGGGATTGGTAAAGGTTGAAGAAGTCTAGCTGGCCTCTGATGTTCAGCTTTAACTTATTGGCAAACTAAATAACGAGAGACAAACCAGGCTATCTCACTCTTCATGCCATTCCACCAGAAATGCTGGCGAATATCACGATACATCTTCGTACCGCCGGGACGAATTGAATACTGTGAACTGTGAGCTTCTGCCATGATCTCCTGTCTGATATCACCACTAGGTACACAAAGACGCCTTCCATGTCGGAGTGTACCATCTTCGTGAATGCATAACTCTGGTCTTCGTCCTGCTTTACACTCTGCTCTAAGCCGCTGAAGCTTAGAATCTGCTGACTGAGCCATCTTAATCCTCTCAACAATACTGGACTGAACTTGCAAGCTGGCCATCAATGCCCCATTGGTGGGAAGAACAACTTCAATACCCATCTTCTGAAAATCCGCTAACAACTCTGGCTGTGCTATTAGGAAATAAACTTTGGCTCTTCTGCTTAATGTATCTGCAACAACATTGGCCTTCCCAGGATGATACTGCAGGTTGATGTCGTAATCCACAAGTAGCTCTAGCCATCTCCTCTGACGCATGATGTGATCCTTCTGAGTAAACACATACTTAAGGCTCTTGTGGTCATTGAAGATCTCGACCCGATCTCCATACAAGTAATACCTCTACAACTTAAGTGCAAAAACTACAGCTGCTAATTCTAAGTCATGGGTTGGGTAATTTCTCTTATGATCACAAAGCTGACGTGACACATAAGCTACTACCTTACCATGTTGCATCAAGACGCATCCCAATCCTCTGCCGGAAGTGTCACAATAAACAGAAAATCCTCCAGTTCCATCTGGAAGCGTAAGAATGGGTACCGTCATTAATCCTTGCTTCAACTTCTCAAACAAAATTTGACACTCTGCTGTCCAAGCAAACTGCACATCCTTGCGGGTCAACTGAGTCATGGGTGCTGAAATTCGAGCAAAATCTGATACGAACCTCCGGTAAAAGCCGGCCAATCCTAGGAAACTTCAAACTTCTGCGACGGTGCTGGAAACTGGCCATGTCTCTATAGCTACTATCTTCTGGGGGTCAACTTCCACTCCACCCCTGGTGATAATATGTCCTAGGTACGAAATACGATCAAGCAAGAATTTGTATTTACTGAACTTCGTATACAACTGATGCTCTCTGAGAATCTGAAGGACTATACGGAGATGCTGCTCATGCTCCGCTTCACTCTTACTATAGACCAAGATGTCGTCTATAAATACTACCATGAACTGGTCTAAATAGGGCATGAAGGTACGATTCATGAGGTCCATGAATACGGCTGGTGCATTGGTCGCTCCAAATGGCATAACAAGGAACTCCCAATGCCCATATCTTGATCTGAACACTGTCTTCGGGATATCTTGCTCTCTGACTCTGATCTGATGGTATCCCGATCGCAAGTTAATCTTCAAAAATACAGCAGCTCCACTGAGTTGATCGAACAGATCATCTATCCTTGGAAGAGGATACCTGTTCTTGATTGTTACAGAGTTCAAGGTACGACAATCAACACATAATCTTGACGTACCATCATTCTTTTTCACAAGAAGCATTGGGGCTCCCCAAGGCGATCCACTAGCACGAATGAATCCCTTGGTTCTGAGTTCTTCAATCATCTTGTACAAGATCTCCAATTATGATGGCGCCATCCTGTAGACTCTCTTTGACACTGGTGCCGTCCCTGGAAGCAAATCGATGGTGAACTCTATTTCTCTCTCTGGGGGCATGCCTGGAAGCTCTTCGGGAAATAAATCAGGAAACTCTTCTACTACTCTGGGAAACTGAACTGCTGCTGCTACTGCCATATGCAATACTAGGAAAGAATGTTCTACTTCTCCTCTGGAAAATGAAACTCCGGTTCGCCTGGAATACCAAAAATAATCCTGCCGAAATAGCAGTCTATTCTTGTATACTGATCCTTCAACCAATCCATTCCTAGGACTACATCATAGTCGGCCATCGAAAATTCTATCAATCTAGCGAAAAACTCTTTACCGCTAACTATGATTCGACACGAGGAAAATACTCTATCAACTTCCACAAGACCGTTACCAGTAAGTATATTGAGTTTTACTGATAATGACTCAGGCTCCAGTCCTATCCGTGTAGCGAATCGTACAGACATAAATGAATGCGATGCACCTGAATCAAATAATATTGATGCTGGAAAAGAGTTGACGAGAATGGTACCTGCCACCACCTCACCTGATGCCAATTCTTCTGCTACCGTCAGAGCCATAGCCTGACCTTGTCCTCTTGGTGCTGGTCCCCTCTGCTGGAAACCTCTCTGCCTGCTCTGATTCTGAGCTTGGGCAAACTGTTGAGCCTGAGGTGGCAATGGCCTCGGAGGCTGGTACTGCTGCTGCACTAGTGCTGGACCCCTAACTGATGGACTGGTTAGGTTCGACGATGATGAACTGGCCCTATGCGGGCAGGACCCAATCTTATGATCCGGTGCCCCACAAGCCAATCACAATCCCTGTGCTCTGCGACACTCAGATACTACGTGCCCTGGCTTCCCACAATGAGTGCAGCCCATTGCGAAAGATTGCTTCTTCTTCTGTTGCTGAGGGTATGTCGGTGTTGAGTGCTGAACTGACAAAACTGAATTCTCCCTCCTAGGAACTCCAAAAGTCAAAGCCCTAGCTGCCGGGGATGGTGCCGAGGACAAACTCATCTTCCCATGGGACCTCTTCCTACTTCCGGTTCGGTCCACGATCCTCTGCGACGTATACTCATGCCTCTTCGCTGCTCGCAAGATGGCATCAAACGTCCGGTGCTCAAACTGCTCCACAGCTAAAATAATTTCTAGGTGGAGCCCCTGCTGAAACCGCTGGGCTCGGTCCAATGTGGGAGCAAACCGACTTAGTTTTGAAAACTCGGCCGCATAACTGTCGACCGTTCTTCCCATCTGCCTAAGAGTAGTAAATTTTGTCTGCAGATCATACCGAGCTACAGCATCAAAATACTTCGTCTGGAACTTGTCGCTGAATATCGCCCACAAAATAGGCGTCGCTAATCCAACTGCTAACACCGTCCACTAGGTACGGGCTAAGTCCAATAACTGAAGGTGCACCACGGCCACCTTCTCTTCCTCAAAAATCCTGGCTACCTCCAGGATAATTTCTATATCCTGAAGCCATGCATCAGCAGCGATAGCATCTTCACTGCCATCAAAGAAAGGAGGGTTCAAGCGCTTGAAGCTGTTGGCCGCGTTGTTCCCTTGATAACCAACTCGGCCCATGGCATCTTGTACTGTCTGGTGCAGGGCATCACCCCGACGATCTTGGGATGCAAGCAATTCCCTGATAAGTCCTACCAGGGTTCCATTGTCAGGTTCTGCAGACTGGACAGGTTGAAATGGGGGCTCTGGATCCCCAGAAGGCATGACTCGGGAGGCTGCTCCAGAGTGTTGGGCTTGGTCTTCGGGTTGCTGCTGGTTCACTGGAGGTGCTTCGCCTGGCTGATCGGCAGGACTAAGAATAATGCCACTGAAGAAAATAACAGGGAGAACATTAATGAAGGACCAAGATAGATCAAGGATATGAGCAGGTGATCAGGTCAAGATTTCAGGAAGATTAGAGGACACGAGTAGAGATCAAGGAAGGATGTTGATTGAGACATCTATTCGGTAAAACCCTCACACATCTTGTTTTACAAGACCTGCATGGACCACCACTTAAACCGTGTCACGCCCCAGAACCAGAATACTGGAGAGCGGGGGACAGACACAGCCAGCTGCGTATATAGAAGTGTAATCCACCTCGACATACGGTCACGGATGTCTAGATGCATGAGGGCTTATCTACAAGCCATCGGTCTCTTATGGTCAAGAACAAGCCTAGTGTCTCAATCTCAAGCAAGTAATACATGTTACAAGATATCAAATCATCAGGCATGAAAGGTAAGGCATCCCGAACATTACATATACAGATGATCATGAAGCTAGTCTTACAAAATGTGAGGACTAGCAAGAGTTTCAGTCATACATGATCAACCCTAGGATTTGTCAATCATGTTACAGCCCGTAGGCAGACAAAAGTATAGGTTTCAACACGAGCTAACACTTGCTCGGCGGCTAAATGCTACAAAAGAATAAATTTACAATTTGAGCGGGAGAGCAAAATAAACCCACTCGTTGCCATAGTTTCTTCTAGTGTTCACCATCTGGCTGGAAGGCGGGAAGATCCTCGGGAGCTACTCCGAAATCTGGCCATACAAAACCAGCTGGGTCAGACCCCAGAAAGAGCAAGTGCCACAAGGGAGGCTTCACTTAAGAACTAAAACCAGCATATTAGCACGTGATACATAAAGGATAACGAAAGACATAAGTTAAAAAAATAAGGTGATAAGCGATAGGACAACTAAGGGACTATTCCGGTAGCCAAGTTACAACCGTAAACCAAACAAGGACCCGGTTGTAACCCTTCACATAAGCAGAGCTTAGTCTATAACCAATTATCGTAAAAAGAGTAAAACATAAGCAAGCATGTCCTGAGATAGCATATACTGGGGCTAGGCAAGACTAGACAGGATTGGACTCCATCCAACAATCACGGCCAAGCAAAGAGTACGGCTTGATACTTTAACTAACTAGGGTTATCACAAACCTAGTTACTAGCAAGATGCAATGAGATGTTCCAGCAGTCACAAGCCCTGCATCTGTCCAGGTTATCCAGGCGAGATTTATTTAAGAGTTATCAAGAATTATTAGGTAACTTGGAGTGCAACACCTATCAGTATGCTTAGAACTTGTTTTATGGAGTGCCCCACTTGACAGTGGGCTGGAAATGTGCCCACTCGACGGCAGGCTACAAGTCCCTCAGGTGTGGCCGGGATAACGGGATCGCCTGTAACTAGAAACATCTTCCTATATGAACTACTTGATCAATCTAGTCATTATCCTAGTCCGATTCAGTATGAATCCCTGACCGTGGGAAATCAAGGGTTCATGTCCTAGACATGATGTAAGACGGGACATATAACTTGTATAGAGACAATCAAGATAAATCACCCACGGTGTCAAGACGAGAGTTACATATTACTTATCAAGATTACTTGTCAGGAGTGCGCCACCCCGGGCCACTATTAAGCTGGTACATGCCATGTTTACTTGTTACTTGTCAAGAGTGCACCACGACTGTCCACTATCGAGGATGATCACCTCATGTTCATGTTATCAAGTCATACCATGCTCAAGGCCATCATGATCCATATTAACAAGTTATCATGTAGGGTCGTCACAAGTTAGGCCAAGTACAATACACATGTGAGATCACAAGCATATATACAAGAACTAGGAGAAACATGCATGGGAGTTGTCATAGCACATCAATTCTCAATATTCAAGAAATTACGCAGAAATGTTCGGGCGTAAAATTAGAACATAACATCGTTGGCGTAAAACTGAACATAACTTCCTTATGAATCATTATCATTGGTAAAAGAAGCCTATGTTATGCACATAGTTGGAGAGTCATTTATCACAAGGTCTAGTTCATATAAGGTCATAGCTCAACGCATGAAAACACAAGATCCAATGGTATTCTCCAAAATCCAAGGTTCAATACATCTCAGAAAAATAGGCATAACTTCCACATATGAACTCTAAAGGAGGTGCTCCAAAGATATTTCGAAAGGCAAGACAAAGATCTAAAACTTTCATGTTTTAAGTTTTTCGAAATTCTGGATAGAAAATAGCTAAACTTGGCAAAAAACAGTCATTCTGTGCACTTTTTACGCCAAAAATTCAATTCTGTGTAAAATACGCAAAAGAGAAGGGTTCCAGTGTAAAAATTACATTCAGGATACAATCCTGCATAAAATATGCATGAACATGGTTCTCTGCTTAAAATTTACATTCAGGATACAATCCTGCGTAAAATACGCAAAAATAGGGTTTCTTGCGTAAAATTTTCATTCAGGATACAATCCTACGTAAAATACGCATGAACAGGGTTCCCTACATAAAATTTACATTCCGAATACAATCCTGCATAAAATACACAAAAACAGGGTTCCCTGCGTAAAATTTACATTAAGGATACAATCCTGCGTAAAATACGCATGATCAGGGTTCCCTGCGTAAAATTTACATTCAGGATACAATCCTGCGTAAAATACGCAAAAACAGGGTTCCCTGCGTAAAATTTACATTCAGGATACAATCCTGCGTAAAATACGCATGAACAGGGTTCCATGCGTAAAATTTACTTTCAGCCAGCACTACATTCTTCAGCCGACATGAAAAATTCAGAAAACTTGTTTTGGCCATAAAAAAATTATTTTAACTCGAAATGAGGTGAATCAAAAACCAAATTCATACGAAATTCCGTTCTCTTGCTCATGGAACTATTAGTTTTCGAAAATAACAAGTTTTAGTAGGTCAAAAACCAAAAAAACTCCATGAACTCATGAAACTCCAAAGTTACAATGTAGACCTAGAAGAATCTATCCATAAAAATCAAGAACTCCACGTTCTAAAGAGGCTTATAATCATGTAAAGAAAAGAATGGAACAATAAAACTTGAGATCCATCATGAATCAAGTTGCACTTGCCTAGGGCTCTTGGGTGTAGGTGGAGATGAGTAAATGAAGAAGAAGAAATAATGAAGAGAGAGAAAGGGTTGGTGAGTTATAAAGGATGGTTTATCATGATGAACCAAGGAGGGTCTAACCAAGTTAAACCAAAATAAACCAAACCAAGCCAATACATGCCATGATAAATCTAAACAAGATTAAACCAGGATTAGCTAGCAAATGATAAGTCATGGTACGGGTCAGAATCCCGTACACGTATACTGGAAATACGTATAACGGAAAACTAAGGTGAAAACTCTACCCACCTTAAAAGAATTCCGTCCTCGGAATTTAATCAAGAGGCTAGAGATATCAGGGTAAGCTAATCTAACACGGGCAATCTACGACTAGCAATCAATCAAGCAATCATTCATGCAAGCAAAGAAGTAAAAACATATGGCATAAGAGAGACATTATACCTTATGAGTCAAACAGGTGTGGATATCGCGATCGGATATCATCCTCATGCTCCCACATTGACTCACCTAAAGAGTGGTGACCCCAAACGACACGGACTAAACTAATAGTCTTGTTCTTGAGTACCTTTTCTCTTCGGTCCAATATGAAAACGACATTTCCTTATACGAAAGGTTGGTACCAACAACCAATTCCGAATGATCAAGGACATAGCTCGGATTCGGGATGTATTGTCGTAATTGGGATATATGGAACACGTCATGTACCTCACGTAACAATGGTAGAAGAGTGAGACGATAGGACACATCACCTACTCACTCAAGAATATCGAACGGCCATATATACCTAGGACTAAGCTTTCCCCGTACGCCGAAACGAATGACGCCACGGGTAGGCGAGATCCTAAGGAATACGTGGTCACCGACTGAAAACTCAAGGGTTCGCCGATGAGAATCGGCCCAATGGCGCTGGCGATCTTGGGCAACTGGAAGATGATCTCTGACTTGTCTGACCACCTCAATTATCTGCGTAATCATCTCTGGACCAAGCATCTGCCTCTCGTCTATATCATTCAAGGCTAAAGGAGATCTGCACTTCCTGCCATACAGTGCTTCAAAAGGTGCCATCTGGATACTGGCCTAGAAACTGTTGTTATAAGAGAACTCCACGAGATGCAGGTGATCTTCCCATGAACCACCGAAGTCAAGCGTACAAGATCGCAACATATATTCAAGAGTCTGTATCGGGTATTCTGGCTGACCATCTGTCTGCAAATGATAAGCTAAACTGAACTTGAGACGAATCCCCAAGCTCTCTTGAAGACTCTGCCAAAAGTGCGATGTGAATCTTGAATCTCTGTCTGATATGATACTAACTGGCACCACATGTAATCTGACAATCTGCCTGAGGTACATCTCTGCAAGCTGATCCATCGACTGACCAACTCTGAAGGGGAGAAAATGAGCTACCTTCGTGAGACGATCAACTATAACCCAGATAGCATCTCTTCCACCTGGGGATTTAGGTAACCTAGTTACAAAATCCATGGTAATATGCTTCCATTTCTATTCTGGGATCGATAAAGGTTGAAGAAGTCCAGTTGGCCTCTGATGTTCAGCTTTAACTTATTGGCAAACTAAACAACGACAGACAAACCGGGCTATCTCCCTCTTCATTCCATTCTACCAGAAATGCTGGCGAATATTACGATACATCTTCCTACCGCCAGGATGAATTGAATATTATGAACTGTGAGCTTCTGCCATGATCTTCTGTCTGATATCACCACTAGGTACACAAAGATGCCTTCCATGTCGGAGTGTACCATCTTCGTGAATGCATAACTCTGGTCTTCGTCCTGCTTCACACTGTGCTCTAAGCCGCTGAAGCTTAGAATCTGTTGACTGAGCTATCTTAATCCTCTCAACAATACTGGACTGAACTTGCAGGCTAGCCATCAATGCCCTATTAGTGGGAAGAACAACTTCAATACCCATCTTCTGAAGATCCGCTAACAATTCTGGCTGTGCTGTTAGGAAATAAACTTTGGCTCTTCTGCTTAATGTATCTGTAACAACGTTGGCCTTCCCAGGATGATACTGCAGGTTGATGTCATAATCCACAAGTAGCTCTAGCCATCTTCTCTGATGCATGTTGAGATCCTTCTGAGTAAACACATACTTAAGGCTCTTGTGGTCGGTGAAGATCTCTACCCGATCTCCATACAAGTAATGCCTCCACAACTTAAGTATGAAAACTATAGCTGCAAATTCTAAGTCATAGGTTGGGTAATTTCTCTCATGATCACGAAGCTGACGTGACGCATAAACTACTACCTTACCATGTTGCATCAAGCCGCATCCCAATCCTCTGCCGGAAGCGTCACAATAAACGAAAAATCCTCCAGTTCCATTTGGAAGCGTAAAAATGGGGACCGTCATCAATCCTTGCTTCAACTTCTTAAACAAAATCTGACACTCTGCTGTCCAAGCAAACTGCACATCCTTACGGGTCAACTGAGTCATGGGTGCTGAAATCCGAGCAAAATCTGATACGAACCTCCGGTAATAGCCGGCCAATCCTAGAAAACTTCAAACTTCTGCGACGGTGCTGGAAACTGGCCATGTCTCTATAGCTACTATCTTCTGGGGGTCAACTTCCACCCCACCTCTGGAGATAATATGTCCTAGGTACGAAATTCGATCAAGCCAGAACTCACATTTACTGAAATTCGCATACAACTGATGCTCTCTGAGAATCTGAAGGACTATACAGAGATGCTGCTCATGCTCCGCTTCACTCTTACTATAGACCAAGATGTCGTCTATAAATACTACCACGAACTGGTCTAAATAGGGCATAAAGATACGATTCATGAGGTCCATGAATACGGCTGGTACATTGATCGCTCCAAATGGCATAACAAGGAACTCCCAATGCCCATATCTTGATCTGAACGCTGTCTTCGAGATATCTTGCTCTCTGACTCTGATCTGATGGTATCCTGATCGCAATTCAATCTTCAAAAATATAGCAGCTCCACTGAGTTGATCGAATAGATCATCTATCCTTGGTAGAGGATACCTGTTCTTGATTATTACAGAGTTCAAGGTACGATAATCAACACATAATCTTGACGTACCATCCATCTTTTTCACAAGAAGCATTGGGGCTCCCCAAGGCGATCTACTAGCATGAATGAATCCCTTGGTTCTAAGTTCTTCAATCATCTTGTATAAGATCTCCAACTCTGATGGCGCCATCTTGTAGACTCTCTCTGACACTGGTGCCGTCCCTGGAAGCAAATCGATGGTGAACTCTATTTCTCTCTCTGGGGGCATGCCTGGAAGCTCTTCGAGAAATAAATCAGGAAACTCTTCTACTACTCTGAGAAACTGAACTGCTGCTGCTACTGCCATATGCAATACTAGGGAAGAATGTTCTACTTCCCCTCTGGAAAATAAAACTCCGGTTCGCCTGGAATACCAAAAATAATCCTGCCGAGATAGCAGTCTATTCTTGCATACTGATCCTTCAACCAATCCATTCCTAGGACTACATCATAGTCGGCCATCAGAAATTCTATCAATCTAGCAGAAAACTCTTTACCGCTAACTACGATTCGACACGAGGAAAACACTCTATCTACTTCCACAAGACCGTTACCAGTAAGTATATTGAGTCTTACTGATAACGACTCGGGCTCCAGTCCTATCCGTGTAGCGAATCGTGCAGACATAAATGAATACGATGCACCCGAATCAAATAATACTGATGCTGGAAAAGAGTTGACGAGAATGGTACATGCCACCACCTCACCTGATGCCAATTTTTCTACTACCGTCAGAGCCATAGCCTGACCTTGTCCTCTTGGTGCTGTTTCCCTCTGCTGGAAACCTCTCTGCCTGCTCTGATTCTGAGATTGGGCAAACAGTTGAGCCTAAGGCGGCAATGGCCTCGGATGCTGGTACTGCTGTTGCAATGGTGCTGGACTCCTAATCGATGGACTGGTTAGGTTCGACGATGATGAACTGGCCCTATGCGGGCAGGACCCGATCATATGATCCGGTGCCCCATAAGCCAAGCACAATCCCTGTTCTCTACGACACTCAGATACTACGTGCCCTGGCTTTCCACAATGAGTGCAGCCCATTGCGAAAGATTGCTTCTTCTTCTGTTGCTGAGGGTACATCGATGTTGAGTGCTGAACCGACAAAACTGAATTCGCCCCCCTAGGAACTCTAATAGTCAAAGCCCTAGCTGCCGGTGTCACACCCCAGAACCAGAATACTGGAGAGCGGGGGCAGACATAGCCAGCTACGTATATTGAAATGGATTCCATCTCGCTATACGGTCACGGCTGTCTAGGATACATGAGGGTTTATCTACAAGCCAACAGTCTCTTAAGGTCATGAACAAGCCTAGTGTTTCAATCATAAGCAAGTAAGTAAGAGTCACAAGATGTATGATCATTAAATATACAATAATAAGGCGTCCCAAATATTACATATTCAGCTGATCATGAAGCTAGTCGTTACAAAATGTTAGGACTAGCAAGAGTTTAGTCATACATGATCAACCCTAGGATTTGTCAATCATGTTACAGCCCGTAGGCAGACAGTAAGTAAGTGCAATCGAGCTAAACAGGTGCTCGTCGGCTAAACGCCTCAAAAGAATATTTTTACAATAGAGCGGGAGAGCCAAAAATAACCCACTCGTTACCAGGGTTCCGTCTAGTGGCCACCATCTGGCTGGAAGATCGGTAGATCCTCTGGAGTTGCTCCAAAATCTGGCCACACAAAACCAGCTGGGTCAGACCCCAGAAGGAGCAAGTGCCACAAAGGAAGCTTCACTTAAGAACTAAAACCAGCAATCAGCACAGGAATATAAATATAAATAAAATAAGGACTGGAATAAAAGGAAACATATCAGGATGATATACGACGAGATAACCATGGAACTATTCAGATAGCCAGGTAACAACCCGTAAACCAAACAAGGACCGGGGTTGTAACCCTTCGTCTGAACGGAGCTTGGTTTCTCACCATTTATCGGTAAAATAAATACAAGCATTCTGGTCATTCAATAATCTGGAACAGGATCAGGACAAGACTAGACTGGTTAGACTCCCTCCAATCATTTCACGGCCAAGCAAGAACTACGGCTTGATACTTTAACTAACTAGGGTTGTCACAAGCCTAATTACTAACAAGATGCAGTTAGATTATTCCACAGCCACAAGTCCTGCAGACCATCCAGGTTACCCAGGTCGAGAGATTAGGGTTGAATTCAGGTGGGTACATCGTCCAGGAAACGCATGTACCCTTAAGCAGTTTGAAGGGTACAACACATGACAGTGTGCTGGAAATGTGCCCTACTCGACGGCAGGCTACAGATCTCAAGCGCGCCCAGGTAACGGGATTGCCTGTAGCTGGAAAATCTCTTCATGACTAATGTATTAATCTAGTTGTTAACCTTAGTCCATTTTAGTAGGTACTCCTGACCGTGGTACTCAGGAGTCCCCTCCTAGACATGATGCAAGACAGGACTGGATTATTTGTACAAGCACAATCGCCCACGGTGTCCAGGTTATTCATACAGGTTATGTCATGTCAGGTAGCCATCGCTACAGCTTATCAAGATATAATATGTCAGGTTTATCATATCAAGTGTACTTGTCAGGAGTGCGCCACGACGGACCACTATCAGGACACGTCAGGTCATTATGTCAGGAGTGCACCACTACGGGTTACTATCGTGTCATGCTCAGGTATCATTTCCGAACATATTAAACAAATCCATGATTATCAAGTTCATGACAAAAAGGGTAAGGATATAAAATGGACGTTAAATATCTAATAAAATATCAATATACAGGGCTATAGAAGATCAAGGGTAATCAGGCTACGCTCAAGCCATGCTATGCTCAGGCTAGCGTACGCTCAGGTCTGCGTACCAAAGGATCCATACACTTCCAATGGGAAGCGTACGCAAGGGTCAGTGTACACAAGGGCACGCTCAAGCTACAGGTCAGCGTACGCTCAAGCTAGCGTACGCTCAAGACACGCTACCAACAGGCAGCGTATCAAGGCTAGCGTACGCTCGCTAAAGAGTAGCGTACACAAGTCAGCGTACGCTCGCTAAAGAGCAGCGTACAGCTCAGTATACGCTCGCTAAAGAGCAGCGTACATAAGTCAGCGTACGCTCGCTAAAGAGCAGCCTACACAAGTCAGCGTACGCTCGCTAAAGAGCAGCGTACACAAGTCAGCGTACGCTCGCTAAAGAGCAGCGTACACAAGTCAGCGTACGCTCGCTAAAGAGCAGTGTACGAAGGCTAGCGTACGCTCGCTAAAGAGCAGCGTACAGCTCAGCGGCGTAAGCTAAAAAGCTAGCTTACTGTTCACTGTCTTCTCCAAATAGCAAGAACAGTAAGAACTCTAAAGTTGAATCTAAGCTTCAATTGTCCAAATCTTGGTCAAAATAAGTCCGAATCCAATTTTCCAAAGGTCAAAATTGGGTAAAATGAAATTCTCTACAACATGGAACCATCAAAACTTGAAAACAAGGAAGTTTGATAGATCAAAACCACCAAAAATCCAAAAATAGCAAGACTCTAGATCTACAAGAATTAAAGCCTCAAAATAGAAAATGACAAGTTCTAATGTGGTTTAGAATCATGAGGAAAAGCTAATGAAACCATCAAAAGGAGTTCTCTTGTGGAAGCAAGTTGCACTTGCTTATGGTGTTCTTGGTTGGTGGAGAAGAGTAATGGTAGGGGAAGGAGAAGTAAATAAGAATTATGGAGGAGAGAGAAGGTTGGTGAGGGATAATAAAGAGGGGGTTGTGGTGGAATGAAGGAGAAGCATAGGCTAAGGTGTTCCACCATTGGCCCATGATGAACCAAGCATTGGGCCGGCCGAACCAAGCCAACCCAAATCGAGAGCCAAACCAAGCCAAGAGCCAAACCAAGGAGATATGCAAATACAAGATAAAATACGTATACATATTCCAAATACGTAATACGAACAACAGGCATTACAACTCTACCCACCTTAAAAGAATTCCGTCCTCGGAATTTAATTAAGAGGCTAGAGGGACAAGAACAAGCTATACTATTTACAGGCAATTATACTAGGCAATCAATCAATCATGCAAGCAAGGAATTGATGGCATGAGGCATAAGAAAGACATTATACCTCACGAGTCAAACAAGTTAGGATATCGTGATCGGATATCATCCTCACGCTCCCACGTTGACTCCCCCAAAGAGTGATGACCCCAAGCAACTCGGACTAACTTGATAGTCTTGTTCTTGAGGATCTTCTCTCTTCGATCCAATATAGACACGGGCCTCTCCTCATACAAAAGGTTGGTACCAACAACCAATTTTGAATGATCCAGGATATGGCTCAGGTCCGGGATGTACCGTCGTAATTGGGATACATGGAACACGTCATGCACCTCGCTTAGCGACGGTGGAAGAGCGAGACGATAGGATACATCTCCTACTCGCTCCAGAATGTCAAACGGTCCTATATACCTAGGACTAAGCTTGTCCCGTACGCCGAAACGAATGATGCCACGGTTAGGCAAAATCCTCAGGAATACATGATCGCCGACCGAGAACTCGAGAGGGCGCCGATGAGAATCGGCCCAATGGTGCTGGCGATCTTGGGCAACTCGAAGGTGATCTCTGACTCGCCTGACTACTTCAACTGTCTAGGCAATCATTTCTGGACCAAGCATCTGCCTCTCTCCAATATCTTCCCAGGCTAACGGGGATCTGCACTTCCTGCCATACAGTGCCTCGAACGGTGCCATCTGGATACTGGCCTGGAAACTATTGTTGTATGAGAATTCCACCAGGTGCAAATGATCTTCCCATGAACCACCGAAGTCAAGTGTGCAAGACCGCAACATGTCTTCAAGAGTCTGGATCGTGCGCTCCGACAGGCCATCTGTCTGCGGGTGATATGTCGAACTGAACTGGAGATGAGTCCCCAAACTCTCTTGCAAGCTACGCCAAAAGTGCGACGTAAATCTTGAATCTCGGTCCGATGTGATACTGACTGGCACTCCGTGCAATCTGACAATCTGCCTGAGGTATATCTCCGCTAGCTGAGCCGTCGACTGACCAACTCTAAATGGGAGAAAGTGTACTACCTTGGTAAGCCTATCCACAATGACCCAAATAGCATCTCTACTAGCTGGGGATCTAGGTAATCCAGTCACGAAATCCATGGTCACATGCTCCCACTTCCATTCTGGAATCGGTAAGGGCTGAAGAAGTCCAGCCGGTCTCTGATGTTCGGCCTTAACCTGTTGGCAAACCAAACACCGAGAGACAAACCGAGCTATCTCCCGCTTCATGCCATTCCACCAGAAGTGCTGACGGATATCACGGTACATCTTCGTACTGCCAGGATAGATGGAATACTGAGAACTGTGCGCCTCTGACATGATCTCCTGTCTGATATCTCCACTGGGTACATAAAGACGCTTACCATGCCTAAGTGTACCATCCTCATGAATACATAACTCTGGTCTTCGTCCTGCTTCACACTCTGTTCTGAGTCGCTGAAGCTTGGAATCTGCCAACTGCGTCATCCGGATCCTCTCGACTATAGTGGACTGAACTTGCATGCTGTCCATCAACGCCACACTGGAAGGGAGAACAACTTCAATACCTATCTTCTGAAGATCTGCTAACAGCTCTGGTTGCGCTGTTAGGAAATAAACTCCTGCTCTCCTGCTCAATGCATCTGCTACGACATTGGCCTTCCCAGGATGATACTGCAGGTTGACATCATAATCCACAAGAAGCTCCAGCCACCTTCTCTGACGCATGTTAAGATCCTTCTGGGTGAAAACATACTTCAGGCTCTTGTGGTCGGTGAAAATCTCCACCCTATCTCCGTACAAGTAGTGCCTCCACAACTTAAGTGCAAACACCACTGCTGTCAGCTCCAAGTCATGGGTTGGGTAATTCCTCTCATGATCACGAAGTTATCGTGACGCATAAGCTATTACCTTTCCATGCTGCATCAGAACACATCCTAAACCTCTGTCTGAAGCATCACAATACACTGAAAATCCTCCGGTTCCATCTGGAAGCGTGAGAATAGGAGCTGTTATCAATCCTCGCTTCAACTACTCAAAAGAACTCTAACACTCTGCTGTCCAAGCAAATTGCGCATCCTTGCGGGTCAACTGCGTCAATGGTGCTGATATCCGAGCAAAGTCTGAAACAAACCGCCGGTAATAGCCAGCCAATCTGAGGAAACTGCGAACCTCTGCAACTGTGCTGGGCACTGGCCATGACTCAATAGCCACAATCTTCTGAGGATCCACTTCTACTCCTCCTCGAGTGATAATATGACCCAAGTATGAAATGCGATCGAGCCAGAACTCGCATTTACTGAACTTGGCATATAACTGGTGCTCTCTGAGGATCTGAAGAACTATACGGAGGTGCTGCTCATGCTTCGCCTCACTCTTGCTGTAGACCAGGATGTCATCCAAGAACACGATCACAAACTGATCCAAGTAAGGTATGAAGATGCGATTCATGAGGTCCATGAATACTGCCGGCGCATTGGTTGCTCCAAAAGGCATAACAAGGAACTCCCAATGCCCATATCTCGATCTAAAAGCTGTCTTCGGGATGTCCTGCTCTCTGACTCTGATCTGGTGATATCCTGAGCGCAAGTTAATCTTCGAGAATACTGATGCCCCCTTGAGTTGATCAAACAAGTCATCTATCCTCGGAAGAGGGTATCTGTTCTTGATTGTCACTGAGTTCAAGGTACGATAATCAACACATAACCTGGATGTACCATCCTTCTTTTTCACAAGAAGCATCGGGGCTCCCCAAGGCGATCCACTAGCACGAATGAATCCCTTGGTTCTGAGTTCTTCAATCATCTTGTACAATATCTCCAACTCTGACGGTGCCATCCTGTAAACTCTCTCTGATACTGGGGCTGTCCCGGGAATCAAGTCTATAGTGAACTCGATCTCCCGCTCCGGAGGCATACCTGGAAGTTCTTCTGGGAAAACATCTGAAAACTCATCCACTATCCTGGGTAACTGAACTGCTGCTACTGCCATCCGTAATATCGGAGGAGAAGGCTCAACCTCGCCTCGAGAGAAAGAAAACTCTGGCTCTCCTGGAATGCTAAAATTAACCCTACCAATATGGCAGTCTATTCTAGTATACTGGTTTCTCAACCAATCCATCCCTAAGACCACATCATAATCGGCCATCGGAAACTCTATCAATCTAGCAGAGAATTCTCTACCGCTAACTACGATCCGACACGAGGAAAACACTCTATCTACTCCCATAAGTCCGTTACCAGTAAGTATATTGAGCCTTACTGATAATGACTCGGGCTCCAATCCTACCCGTGTCGCGAATCGTGCAGACATAAAAGAATACGATGCACCAGAATCAAATAAAGCTGAAGCTGGAAAGGTGTTGACGAGAATAGTACCTGCCACTACCTCACCTGGTGCCAACTCTTCCTCCACGGTCATCACCATAGCCTGACCGTGCCCTCGGGGTGCTGGTCCCCTCTGCTGAAACCCTCGCTGCCTACTCTGACTCAAGGCCTGGGCTTGCGCATACTGCTGGGGGCTCTGTTGCTGAAATGCCTGGGACTGAGGCGGCAAGGGTCTCGGCAATGGATACTGCTGCTGCTGGACCGGAGCTGGTCCTCTCACCGAAGAGCTAGAAAGGTTGGACGTTGATGAACCACCCCTATTCGGGCAGGATCCAACCCTATGGTCTGGTGCTCCATAAGCCAGACACAATCCCTGTGCCCTGTGACATTCTGCCACCACATGGCCTGGCTTCCCACAATGAGAACAACCCACTGCGGAAGATTGCTTCTGCTTCTGCTGCTGCTGAGGGTGCGTCGGAGTTGAATGCTGAACCGACGTCACTGAGGCTGCTTGCCTCGGAGCTCCAATAGTCAAAGCCCTGGCTGCCGGGGCTGGTGCTGAAGACTGATTCATCTGGCCGTGAGATCTCTTCCGACCTTCGACCCTATCCACAATCCTCTGGGAGGTATACTCATGCCTCCGGGCTGCTCTCAAGACTGCATCAAAAGTCTGATGCTCAAACTGTTCGACTGCCAACAAGATCTCCAGGTGAAGTCCCTGCTGGAACCGCTGGGCTCTATCATACTCGGTTGCCACCAAGGTGGGAGCAAACCGACTGAGTCTGGAAAACTCGGCCGCATATCCGTCGACCGTCCTGTCTCCTTGCTTCAGATTGGTAAACCTCGTCTGCAGATCATACCGAGCCACGGCATCGAAATACTTGGTCTGGAATCTCTCTCTGAATACTGCCCAAGCAATGGGTACTGTTAATCCAAGGGCCTGCACTGCCCACCAGCTGCGGGCAAGATCTAACAACTGCAGGCGCACAACGGCCACCTTCTCGTTCTCTGGAGTCCTGGCTGCTTCTAGAATCACCTCTGTATCCTGAAGCCATGCATCTGCTGCGATAGCATCTTCACTACCGTCGAAGAATGGAGGGTTCAAGCGCTTGAAGCTGTTGGCAGTGCTGTTACCCTGATGACCATCCCGGGTCAAAGCATCCGTCACTGCCTGGTGCAAGGCATCTCCATGCCGGTCTTGGGAAGCTATCAAGGTCCTGACGAGTCCTACCAAAGTGCCGTCATCATGTTCTACAGGTTGAACTGGCTGGACTGGTGGCTCTCCGCCAGAAGGCACGACTCTGGAGGCTACTCCGGAATGCTGGGCTTGATCTCCAGGTTGTTGCTGGTTCGCAGGAGGTGCTCTGCCTTGCTGATCGACCGGGTCAGGTACTATGCCGCTGAAGAAGACGACATAGGAAATAATAAGAAAGGACCAGGACAGAGCAACGATACAAGCATATGATCAGGACAAGAATCCAGGGATTCAGAAGATATGAACAGAGGTCAAGGACGAATACTGATTGAGACATCTATTCGGTAAACCCTCACATATCTTGATTTACAAGACCTGCATGGGCCACCACTTAAACCATGTCACGCCCCAGAACCAGAATACTGGAGAGCGGGGGCAGACATAGCCAGCTACGTATATTGAAATGGATTCCATCTCGCTATACGGTCATGGCTGTCTAGGATACATGAGGGTTTATCTACAAGCCAATAGTCTCTTAAGGTCATGAACAAGCCTAGTGTCTCAATCATAAGCAAGTAAGTAAGAGTCACAAGATGTACGATCATTAAATATACAATAATAAGACATCCCAAATATTACATATTCAGCTGATCATGAAGCTAGTCGTTACAAAATGTTAGGACTAGCAAGAGTTTAGTCATACATGATCAACCCTAGGATTTGTCAATTATGTTACAGCCCGTAGGCAGACAGTAAGTAAGTACAATCGAGCTAAACAGGTGCTCATCGGCTAAACGCCTCAAAAGAATATTTTTACAATAGAGCGGGAGAGCCAAAAATAATCCACTCGTTGCCAGGGTTCCGTCTAGTGGCCACCATCTGGCTGGAAGATCGGTAGATCCTCTGGAGTTGCTCCGAAATCTGGCCACACAAAACCAGCTGGGTCAGACCCCAGAAGGAGCAAGTGCCACAAAGGAAGCTTCACTTAAGAACTAAAACCAGCAATCAGCACAGGAATATAAATATAAATAAAATAAGGACTAGAATAAAAGGAAACATATCAGGATGATATACGACGAGATAACCATGGAACTATTCAGATAGTCAGGTTACAACCCGTAAACCAAATAAGGACCGGGGTTGTAACCCTTCGTCTGAACGGAGCTTGGTTTCTCACCATTTATCGGTAAAATAAATACAAGCATTCTGGTCATTCAATAATCTAGAATAGGATCAGGACAAGACTAGACTGGTTAGACTCCCTCCAATCATTTCACGGCCAAGCAAGAACTACGGCTTGATACTTTAACTAACTAGGGTTGTCACAAGCCTAATTACTAACAAGATGCAGTGAGATTATTCCACAGCCACAAGCCCTGCAGACCATCCAGGTCACCCAGGTCGAGAGATTAGGGTTGAATTCAGGTGGGTACATCGTCCAGGAAATGCATGTATCCTTAAGCAGTTTGAAGGGTGCAACACATGACAGTGTGCTGAAAATGTGCCCTACTCGACGGCAGGCTACAGATCCCAAGCGCGCCCAGGTAACGGGATTGCCTGTAGCTGGAAAATCTCTTCATGACTAATGTATTAATCTAGTTGTTAACCTTAGTCCATTTTAGTAGGTACTCCTGACCGTGGTACTCAGGAGTCCCCTCCTAGACATGATGCAAGACAGGACTGGATTATTTGTACAAGCACAATCGCCCACGGTGTCCAGGTTATTCATACAGGTCATGTCATGTCAGGTAGCCGTCGCAACAGCTTATCAAGATATAACATGTCAGGTTTATCATGTCAAGTGTACTTGTCAGGAGTGCGCCACGACGGACCACTATCAGGTCACGTCAGGTCATTATGTCAGGAGTGCACCACTACGGGTCACTATCGTGTCATGCTCAGGTATCATTTTCGAACATATTAAACAAATCCATGATTATCAAGTTCATGACAAAAAGGGTAAGGATATAAAATGGACGTTAAATATCTAATAAAATATCAATATACAGGGCTATAGAAGATCAAGGGTAATCAGGCTACGCTCAAGCCAGGCTATGCTCAGGCTAGCGTACGCTCAGGTCTGCGTACCAAAGGATCCATACACTTCCAATGGGAAGCGTACGCAAGGGTCAGCGTACACAAGGGCACGCTCAAGCTAGCGTACGCTCAAGACACGCTACCAACAGGCAGCGTATCAAGGCTAGCGTACGCTCGCTAAAGAGCAGCGTACACAAGTCAGTGTACGCTCGCTAAAGTGCAGCGTACAGCTCAGCGTACGCTCGCTAAAGAGCAGCGTACACAAGTCAGCGTACGCTCGCTAAAGAGCAGCGTACACAAGTTAGCGTACACAAGTCAGCGTACGCTCGCTAAAGAGCAGCGTACACAAGTCAACGTACGCTCGCTAAAGAGCAGCGTACGAAGGCTAGCGTACGCTCGCTAAAGAGTAGTGTACGAAGGCTAGCGTACGCTCGCTAAAGAGCAGCGTACAGCTCAGCGGCGTAAGCTAAAAAGCTAGCTCACTGTTCACTGTCTTCTCCAAATGGCAAGAACAGCAAGAACTCTAAAGTTGAATCTAAGCTTCAATTGTCCAAATCTTGGTCAAAATAAGTCCGAATCCAACTTTCCAAAGGTCAAAATTGGGTAAAATGAAATTCTCTACAACATGGAACCATCAAAACTTGAAAACAAGAAAGTTTGATAGATCAAAACCACCAAAAATCCGAAAATAGCAAGACTCTAGATCTACAAGAATTAAAGCCTCAAAATGGAAAATGACAAGTTCTAATGTGGTTTAGAATCATGAGGAGAAGCTAATGAAACCATCAAAAGGAGTTCTCTTGTGGAAGCAAGTTGCACTTGCCTATGGTATTCTTGGTTGGCGGAGAAGAGTAATGGTAGGGAAAGGAGAAGTAAATGAGAATTATGGAGGAGAGAGAAGGTTGGTGGGAGATAATAAAGAGGGGGTTGTGGTGGAATGAAGGAGAAGCAAAGGCTAAGGTGTTCCACCATTGGCCCATGATGAACCAAGCATTGGGCCGGCCGAACCAAGTCAACCCAAACCGAGAGCCAAACCAAGCCGAGAGCCAAACCAAGGAGATATGCAAATACAAGATAAAATATGTATACGTATTCCAAATACGTAATACGAACAACAGGCATTACAGCCGGGGCTGGTGCCGAGGACAAACTCATCTGCCCATGGGACCTCATTCTACTTCCGGTTCGGTCCACGATCCTCTGCGACGTATACTCATGCCTCTTCGCTGCTCGTAAGACGGCATCAAACGTCTGGTGCTCAAACTTCTCCACAACTAAAATAATTTCTAGGTGGAGCCCCTGCTAAAACCGCTGTCACGTCACGATCCCGTAGAGTCCTTTCTTCCTCGCTTCGGGCTCTTTGGGACCGTTCGTCCTCGCTAAGGCGTGATGCCGTACAAGCCTAAGTTGCGCTTGCACAAGGCCAAGACCTGAAGCAAGACAAGTTAGACAAGATTGACAATACGCAGCGGAACGTATCGCAGATAATTGAAGCAGCAGCGGACATATTTTCAGAATACAAGCATTGAACACAATGGTAACAAGAAACAATTCTCTTTATTGATTTCATTTGAACAGATTACAAGCTCTCGATTCTCTCTGATACAATGTTACATTCTCTCAAAACTTTACATATTACAATGATCCCGTTCACATACATTACATCCCTTTATATACAAAATCAAACTCTTGCAACGGATGTCATCTCTTGGCATCTCTTCTGATTTCTGGCTCCTGAGGATGAGGCTCGGGCTATCGCTTCGGACTATCCTTTTCGATGCATAGTGCACCTGCATGCAGACTGATGGTGGGTCAGTATATCAGCATACTGGTGAATTGTGGACAAAGGGGCTATATTCTTCTGAAACGATCACTGTTTATTTAGTGAGAAAACATTTTTCATGTGATGTGACCTTGCTACTTTTACCTATGTTTATTCCATGCATACAGAGTCAGTTTACATCTCTTTTAAAAAATCTTTGAAAAGCCACAGTTCATTTCTCTTCTTTTCATGTCAAGCATACAAGGGACTATTCATTTCTGTGGAGTGCGCAGCGTGTTTCATGAGCATAATCACTTCTTTATTCATGTAACTCTTAGGGACAATTATAAGCACGATGTCATATCTTTTCTGTAAAAGGGGCATAACATTTCATTGTATAGATAAATCTCTACAAATAATTCATGTCAAAGACTTAAGCAGTACATATGCATCACTTTTAAGTGATTCTTACCATAGCCGACCGTCCATCCCTGCACAAGACAAGGATTAGCATAAACATGATAAAAACCAACATTTTTCTCTGTTCGTCTCTGCATCGTTAGCTCTCAACAAAACATTCTTTTACGGACTCATGCAACTCGATTGGCAGCTGTGACGCAAGGCCCAGCTCTATACTAATATATACGTAGACCAGTAGGTTGTGACGCTCCGGGTCAGCTTGTACTGATAACGCACATACTAGCAACTGTACGCATGGTTCAGCTCTTCACCAACCGACACTTATCTATATGATGGTCCATAGGAAACCCATGATTTAGCCGCTGTGACTTTTGGGTTCAGCTCATCGCTAAGTGGACACACTATGCACCCCTTGGTCTCTTTACCGCAGGGTGCTACTCTATCCTCCCTAGGCCGAACGGCTCCGGTGCCCCAGAACCGGTCGTGAGGATCTATACTTGTGCACAAGTTGTCTAAGACCGATGTAAATGCAGCTATCAGATAAAACTATCATGCATCAATCGAGCAACTTGTAAACATTTCATCTTCTTCTCTTTCATGTATCGAGCCAATAGCTCTACTCTTTTCTCTATACGGACAAGCCGTATCATCTCTTTTGTACAATGTGCCATCTCTATACATCTCTGTCATTTTATAGCAACAATCAAGGGACAATGAACAATCTTTATTTAAGTAGGTAGCAACAAGCAGGAACTCTACTCTTGATAGCTTACTGTTATGGACAATTGAGCATTCTCTTTTTTGTTCTTATTAAGTATGGCAACAGTTCTGTGATAAAAGGCATCATCTCTACTCTAGCATACAGGCATCAATTCGTTTCTTATTAGCATGCAACAATTCTTCTTAGCATACAGGTTAACTCTTTTCTTGTTCTTAGCATGGCACATGTGAAATCTCTTATAAGCATACACAAAGGTCACCATCTTGTTATTAGCATGACAAGGTTCTCTTAATCAAGGCAACGTTCATTTCTTAGCAAGGCAACATGTGATTTCTCTCAAAGCATACTCGATGATTACCATCTTGTTATTAACAAAAGCATTCAATCAAAAACTCAAATTCTTAAGGCGTAAGCGAATCAGTAAATGAGACTTCGTCCACTCACCCAGATCAATCGTCTTCTGTTGCAGAGCTAGCAATCCGATCTTTCTGTCTATCTAGTGCCTTCGTGGAGTGGGGCACTACAACCGCTGGGCTCGGTCCAATTCGGTTGCCACCAATATGGGAACAAACCGACTTAGTCTTGAAAACTCGGCCGCATAACCGTCGACCGTTCTTTCCATCTGCCTAAGATTAGTGAATTTTGTCTGGAGATCATACCGAGATACAGCATTAAAATACTTTATCTGGAACTTGTCGCTGAATATCGCCCACAAAACAGGCATCGTTAATCCAACTGCTAACATCGCACACTAGGTACGGGCTAAGTCCAATAACTGAAGGCGCACCACAGCCACCTTCTCTCCCTCGGGAATCCTGGCTGCCTTTAGGATAATTTTTACGTCCTGAAGCCACACACCAACAGCGATAGCATCTTCACTGCCATCAAAGAAAGGAGGGTTCAAGCGCTTGAAGCTGTTGGCCGCGTTGTTTCCTTGATAACCAACTCGGCCCATGGCATCTTGTACTGTCTGGTACAGGGCATCACCCCGACGATCTTGGGATACAAGCATTTCCCTGATAAGTCCTACCAGGGTTCCATTGTCAGGTTCTGCAGACTAGACAGGTTGAACTGGGGGCTCTGGATCCTCAGAAGGCATGACTCGGGAGGCCGCTCCAGAGTATTGGGCTTGGTCTCCGGGTTGCTGCTGGTTCACTGGAGGTGCTCCGCCTGGCAGATCGACAGGACCAGGAATAATGCCACTGAAGAAAATGACAGGGGGAACATTAAGGAAGGACCAAGATAGATCAAGGATATGAACAGGTGATCAGGTCAAGATTTCAGAAAGATTAGAGGACACGAGTAGAAATCAAGGACGGATGCGGATTGAGACATCTATTCGGTAAAACCCTCACACATCTTGTTTTACAAGACCTGCATGGACCATCACTTAAACCGCATCACGCCCTAGAACCAGAATACTTGAGAGCGGGGGACAGACACAGCCAGCTGCCTATATAGAAGTGTAATCCACCTCGACATACGGTCATGACTGTCTAGATGCATGAGGGTTTATCTACAAGCCATCGGTCTTCTATGGTCAATAACAAGCCTAGTGTCTCAATCTCAAGCAAGTAATACATGTTACAAGATATCAAATCATCAGGCATGAAAGGTAAGGCGTTTCGAACATTACATATACAGATGATCATGAAACTAGTCTTACAAAATGTGAGGACTAGCATGAGTTTCAGTTTTACATGATCAACCCTAGGATTTGTCAATCATGTTACAGCCCGTAGGCAGACAAAAGTATAGGTTTCAACACGAGCTAACACTTGCTCGGCGGCTAAATGCCACAAAAGAATAATTTTACAATTTGAGTGGGAGAGCAAAATAAACCCACTCGTTGCCATGGTTTCTTCTAGTGTTCACCATCTGGCTGGAAGGCGGAAAGATCCTCGGAAGCTACTCCGAAATCTGGCCATACAAAACCAGTTGGGTCAGACCCCAGAAAGAGCAAGTGCCACAAGGGATGCTTTACTTAAGAACTAAAACCAGCATATTAGTACATGATACATAAAGGATAAAAAAGGCATGAGTTAAAGAAAATAAGGTGATAAACGATAGGACAACTAAGGGACTATTCCGGTAGCTAAGTTACAACCGTAAACCAAACAAGGATCCGGTTGTAACCCTTCACCTGAACAGAGCTTAGTCTCCAACCAATTATCGACAAGATTAAAACATAAGCAAGCATGTCCTGAAATAGCATGTACTGGGGCTAGGCAAGACTAGACATGATTGGACTCCATCCAACACTCACGACCAAGCAAAGAGTACGAATTGATACTTTAACTAACTAGGGTTATCACAAACCTAGTTACTAGCAAGATACAATGAGATGTTCCAGCAGTCACAAGCCCTGCAGCTATCCAGGTTATCCAGGCAAGATTTATTTAAGAGTTATCAAGAATTATTAGGTAACTTGGAGTACAACGCCTAACAGTGTGCTTAGAACTTGTTTCATGGAGTGTCCCACATGACAGTGGGCTGGAAATGTGCCTTACTCGACGACAGGCTACAAGTCCCTCAGGTGTGGCCGGGATAACGGGATCGCCTGTAACTAGAAACATCTCCCTATATAAGCTACTTAATCAATCTAGTCATTATCCTAGTCTGATTCAATATGAACTCCTGACCGTAGGAAATCAAGGATTCATGTCCTAGACATGATGCAAGACGGGACATATAACTTGTATAGAGACAATCAAGATAAATCACCCACGGTGTCAAGACGAGAGTTACATATTACTTGTCAAGATTAATTGTCAGGAGTGCGCCACCCCGGGCCACTATTAAGCTGGTACATGCCATGTTTCCTTGTTACTTGTCAAGAGTGCACCACGATAGTCCACTATCGAGGATGATCACCTCATGTTCATGTTATCAAGTCATACCATGCTCAAGGCCATCATGATCCATATTAACAAGTTATCAAGTAGGGTCGTCACAAGTTAGGCCAAGTACAGTACACATGTGATATCATAAGCATATATACAAGAACTAGGAGAAACATGCATGGGAGTTGTCATAACACATCAATTCTCAATATTCAAGAAAGTACGCGAAAATGTTCGGGCGTAAAATTAGAACATAACATCGTTGGCGTAAAACTGAACATAACTTCCTTATGAATCATTATCATTGGTAACAAGAAGCCTATGTTATGCATATAGTTGGAGAGTCATTTATCACAAGGTCTAGTTCATATAAGGTCATAGCTCAACGCATGAAAACACAAGATCCAATGGTATTCCCTAAAATCTAAGGTTCAATACATCTCAGAAAAATAGGCATAACTTCCACATACGAACTCTAAAGGAGGTGCTCCAAAGATATTTCGAAAGACAAGACAAAGATCTAAAACTTTCATGTTTTAAGTTTTTCGAAATTCTGGCTAGAAAATAGCTAAACTTGGCAAAAACAGTCATTATGTGCACTTTTTATGCCAAAAATTCAATTCTGTGCAAAATACGCAAAAGAGAAGGGTTCCAGCGTAAAAATTATATTCAGGATACAATCCTGCGTAAAATATGCATGAACAGGATTCCCTGCGTAAAATTTACATTCAGGATACAATCTTGCGTAAAATACGCAAAAACAGGGTTCTCTGCATAAAATTTACATTCAGGATACAATCCTGCGTAAAATACGCTTGAACAGGGTTCCCTACGTAAATTTTACATTCAGGATACAATCCTGCGTAAAATATGCAAAAATAGGCTTCCCTGCGTAAAATTTACATTCAGGATACAATCCTGCGTAAAATACGCATGAACAGGGTTTCCTGCGTAAAATTTACATTCAGAATATAATCTTGCGTAAAATACGCATGAACAGGGTTCCCTGCGTAAAATTTACATTCAGCCAGCACTACATTCTTCAGCCGACGTAAAAAATTCAGAAAACTTGTTTTGGCCATAAAAACTGCATTTTAACTCGAAATGAGGTAAATCAAAAACCAAATTCATACGAAATTCCGTGCTCTTGTTCATGGAACTATTAGTTTTCGAAAATAACAAGTTTTAGTTGGTCAAAAACCAAGAAAACTCCATGAACTCATGAAACCCCAAAGTTATAATGTAGATCTAGAAGAATCTATCCATAAAAATCAAAAACTCCAAGGTCTAAAGAGGCTTATAATCATGTAAAGAAGAGAATGGAACAATAAAACTTGAGATCCATCAGAAGCAAGTTGCACTTGCATAGGACTCTTGGGTGTAGGTGGAGAGGAGTAAATGAAGAAGAAGAAGAAGAAGAAGAAGAAATAATGAAGAGAGAGAAAGGGTTGGTGAGTTATAAAGGATGGTTTATCATGATGAACCAAGGAGGGTCTGACCAAGTTAAACCAAAATAAACCAAACCAAGGCAATACATGCCATGATGAATCTAAACAAGATTAAATCAGGATTAGCTAGCAAATGACAAGTCATAGTACGGGTCAGAATCCCGTACACGTATACTGCAAATACGTATAACGGAAAATAAAGGTGACAGTGGGTTACTTCGAGAAGTTTCCATGCTTTATTTGAGGTTGTGCAAGTCGACATCCTGTTGAATTCAGTTCTATCTAAAGCATAAAATAAAGCGTTAATAGCACTTGCGTCAAGACTGGCCTTTTTCTTTTTATCCTCCGAATATTTATCATGGAACTTTTTAACTAAAACTCCATCAACATTAATACGAGGAGGCTTTTTGTAGCCATCAATAACTATAGACCATAAGTCAAAATCAAGAGATTTTAAGAAAAAACTCATCTCTGTTTTCCAGTAAGTGTAGTTTGTGCCGTCAAACAGTGAAAGTCTGTTTGTTGCATGGAAATTTCACAGTTGCCGTGTGTAATTCTGTGATCTTTATAACAATTGAAAAATAACTGAATATAATTGCAGTTTTACCTTACTTTACCTGTATATTCCGCTCTGATACCAATTGTAGGAACGAAATCATAAAGCAGAATACTCTAGAGGGGGGTAAATAGAGTAGGCAGCGGAATATTGCTATTAAAACTTGTTAGCAGTTAGATCACAGAAATAATAATAATCACAAAATAATAACTGTAAAAAAAAGTTCAAAAGGCAAATGCAAACACAGAGATTTATACTGGTTTCCCTCTTGTGAGGATCCAGTCGGAAGAACTCTAGCTTCCAGTTGAATCTACTATTGGAAAATCCCCTAAGTTTTTATACGAAGTCCTTGCAACTTCTACAGACGTGAGCTTTGATACGAAGAACTCGACCAACTTCAGTTTTGAAGAGTCTTTCTTCAATCAAGCCTATGATTACAATTTCTCTGAAATCTTCTAGACTGCACCGTACCGGCAAATTGACTAGAGAATTGTAACTGGCTTAGGATTTGAAAATGGAAGCTTTTTGAAAACTCTTTGGAAGAAACGTAAGCTTTAGAAGAGAGAGGATGAAAGTGAATGAGTGTTTTGAAATGATCAGAATTCCTCTCTATTTATAGTTTTCCAAAGACAGAACTATGAAAGAATTCGGGCAGAATTCGGACAGAACTCTTTGTAACCAACCGCAACTGAAGGGAGACCAAGTTTAAAACCCAACGTTCACATAACGTTTACCTTGGCCGAACTATGGCCGAGTTCTGTCAGGGTTTGGTCAGGGTGAAAATTGTTTTTGGCTTTTTAAAAATCCTTCAGAAGCTTTTTATAATAGTAGATATTTTTCAAAAACATAGGTCATTTTAAAAACGATAGGTCAGTTTTGAAAAACGATTTCGGATAGCCTATTTGCCAGTACGACTTGGTGTAAAATGTATTCCTAGACTCAATAAAAATAAAAATTACATTGATTAAGGAAATACAGTCTTGAGTGGCAAACAGAGCTTCGGTCTTGAACTGAGTAGATATCCAATCTTGATCAGTATCTAAAACGTCTTTCGTAAACATCTGAATTATTTCGTATATCGAGACAGAGTTTGATCAATTATTAAAATCAGGTTTGACCATGACCAATGGGCCAACATCTTGTTGTTGTATCTCTCTACTAAGGTCAGGAACATATTGGTGTTAGTGTGGATGCCACAAGAAGTTGTCAAGACAGCTTCATAGAGATCCAACTCCTTTAACTTATCGGTGAAGTTATCCATGGCCCATACTGAGAGTCGTTTCCAGCGTTTAATGTCTGGGTGCATTAAACCTGACAGCCTCGGGGTCGGGGAAGGATACTCCCCTTTGGATGCAGAAAAAGTATTGGCGAAGAAAAGCATTCGGACAGGTATCATCAAAGACGAATCCTCTGCCAGTATGCCACTTGGCTTCAAATCCCTCAAGTGCGTGCTATACTTTTCGGAAGAACTATAGAATATGTCCCTCCTCTTGTCTCTGAACTTGTGATATATCCGTCTAACTTTGGCTTGCTGGAATGGAGTTATATCTCATAACATCTACTGAGGGTAGCTGACATGAGCGTATCGGGACAGAGATAGACTCCTGGACATATCTAGTAGATATACCAATTTATCTCCTCTCTTGAAGATCCAAGCCTCTCGTTTTGCCGTGGGCTGGGAACTAGCTTCGATCGTCTCCCCAAATAAGAAAGCTGATTTCTTATGGGGAGCCTGATCTGCAATCAGGAAAGGTGTACCGTTCATTAAACATAGCAGTATCTTGTCGTCTTAAGACTCTAGGAGAGCTCTCCTAGAAGTCGGTCTGTCAGGGTCGAACTGCGAGAATGTGACATGTGAAAGATCTTCCTAGTATTCTGATACACGAAAAGCAAAAGCCAGTATCTCAGCATGAGGGTCTTCCCTGAGGTCAACTGCAAAAGGAAACAAGAGTTAGAATCATGAAAGATTATTCTTACAAATTAAGAAAATTTAAGTGATTTTTAGCTCTGCAAAAATCATAAATGGCGCAATATACAGAATAATAGTCTCTAGTTTATGCATGCAATATGACAATCCCAATTTTTGCGAATGCATAAGACAGTTTTGTTTTGCGCAGCGAGATAATATGCGCACTGTCTTCGAATCAAGATACATAGCACCGCGTACTTTGAATGAATGAAGAGTGTGCAATTCATAAAATCATGATCGATGTATTTTTGGCCAACACTCTAAAAGAGGTGGCACATTTTGAAATTAGCAGTGCCAACCAATACTCTGAAAGAGGCGGTTGGTAATGGCTGTAGTTCCTGTTGT
Organism: Iris pallida; assembly: GCA_029216955.1. Classification (NCBI taxonomy): domain Eukaryota; kingdom Viridiplantae; phylum Streptophyta; class Magnoliopsida; order Asparagales; family Iridaceae; genus Iris; species Iris pallida. The sequence goes on from JANAVB010044083.1 coordinate 229,720, forward strand.
ATACAAATAGTGCTGATCGTACTGTTCATCTTCCCCGACCGATCCCTTACCTTCGAGAGCGGGGTTAGCCTCTTCGACTCTCGCCGACGACGACGTGTGCCATAGCACCCTCAGCTATGGAGCTCGCGACGAAACTCTGACCACACTCTTGCCTTTCTCCATTGTGGATCTCTTCAGCGCCATTGTTATGTGGTTATGGAAGCTTTGAGAACTTGAAGGAGGAAGAAGACGAAGAAACTTCAAGAGAGAAATTTTTATGAGAAGAACTCTCTCTCTCTCCTTTCAGTAGGGTATTTATACCCTAAGCCTCAGCCTAACGGTCTCGCAAATCTCGCATGAAACGGCGACTCTGTTGAGATTCTGTGCGCACAAAATATTATGAACACTTCTTGTAACGCCCCAAAACCAGAATACTGGAGAGCGGGGGCGAACATAGCCAGCTACGTATATTGAAGTGCAACCCACCTCGCTATACGGTCACGGCTGTCTAGATACATGAGGGTTTAACTACAAACCATCAGTCTCCTATGGTCATGAACAAGCCTATTGTCTCAATCTCAAGCAAGTAATAACAGTTACAAGATGTCAGAACACCAAATATACAATAGTAAGGCGTCCCGTACATTACATATTTGGATGATCATGAAGCTATTCGTACAAAATGTCAATACTAGCAAGATACTAGCAAGAGTTTCAGTCATACATGATCAACCCTAGGATTTGTCAATCATGTTACAGCCCGTAGACAGACAGTAAATAAAGGTGCAATACGAGCTAAACACGTGCTCGCCGGCTAACCACCTCAAAAGAATATTTTTACAATAGAGTGGGAGAGCCAAAGATGAACCCACTCGTTGCCAGGGTTACGCCTAGTGGTCACCATCTGACTGGAAGGTAGGTAGATCCTCTGGAGCTGCTCTGATATCTGGCCATACAAAACCAGCTGGGTTAGACCCCAGAAGAGCAAGTGCCACAAAGGAGGCTTCACTTAGGAACTAAACCAGCATATCATAAATGAATATTAAAGATAATTATAAAGATACTGATAATAACAGAGATAACAATAATAAATTGAGTACGAGGAAACCATTCAAGTAGCCAGATTGCAACCCTTAAACCAAACAAAAACTAGGGTTACAATCCTTCACTTAAATAGAAACCCGTCTCAAATACTTGTTGGATAATAAGACAATAAATGAAGAGAGGACACAGAATGCTCCGGGAGCCAGGTTACAACCCTTAAACCAAATAAGGACCGGGGTTGTAACCCTTCACCTGAACAAAACCTGTCCCCTGATCATCATTGTTTATGCAAGCATAAATAATTATGTTATTGAAGTAAGGTAAAATATGACGAGCATGACATGGGGTGCAATAAGATAATAAACGAAGAGAGGACACAGAACTGCTCTGAGAGCCAGGTTACACTTAAACCAAACAAGGATCGGGGTTGTAACCTTTCGCCTGAACAGAACTGGTCCCCTGATCATTATTATTGAGACAAGCATAAGTAATCATGTCATATCACAATCTTGTACAGGGTCAGGACTAGACTCCATCCAATCAATCACGGCCAAGCAAAGAGTATGGCTTGATACTATAGCTAACTAAGGTTATCACAAGCCTAGTTACTAGCAAAATGCAATAAGATTGTTCCAACAGCCACAAGCCCTGTAGACCATCCAGATTATCCAGACACGATTAGGGAATTGAATTCATGTGGGTACATCGTTCAAGAAACGCATGTACTCTTAAGTAGTTTGGTGGTTGCAACACATGTTAGTGTGCTGGAAATATGTCCTACTCGACGGTAGGCTACAAATCCCATGATGGGGCGCCCAGATAACGGGATTGCCTGTAGCTGGAAAATCTCTTCATGACTACTGAATTTTCTAGTTATTAGCCTTAGTCAGTTTCATTAGGTACCCCTGACCGTGGTATTCAGGGGATCCCCATCCTAGACATGATGCAAGACAATACTGGTTTATTTGTACAAACACAATCGCCCACGGTGTCCAGGCCAATCAATCTTATCCTGTCAGGCTAGCTGTTGCAATAGCATAACAAGGTATATCATATCAGGTTTACTGGTCAAGAGTGCGCCACGGCGGGCCACTATCGTGTTCTGGGAACATATGCAAAATCTATATGGTTCGAGCATTCTTAGAGAAAACATAAGCATAAATGTAACATTCTAATATAATAATAATAATATAATAATAAAAGAGGACAAAGACTATGGAAGGAGCCAGGCAGCTAAGGGAAACAAGCTCATGCGGCTACGGGATCATGCGGCTAGAAAGAACGGGCGCATGCGACTGAATGATGCAGGGCGCATGTGGCTATAGGGAGCAAGCGCATGCGGCTGGAAAGACGCGAACTTATGCGGATGGAAGGATGCGAGCTTATGCGGCTGGAAGGACGCGAGCTTATGCGGCTGGAAGGACGCGAGCTTATGCGACAGCGGGGAACAACTCAGGCGACTGGGGGGGTCCACGCCATGCTGCTCATGGAGAGTTAGGCTTATGCGGCCGAAAGAGAACAAGTCATATGCGACAGCGGAGAAAATACCATGCGGCTGGGGGAAAAATGACTTCATACGGCAGCGGGATGCGGGAGTTCATGCGGCTGGGAGAATACGAGTCTATGCGGCTGCGGTCGAGCAGAGCCATGCGGCTGGGTCATGTCGAGGCCTTATGCGGCTGCGAGAAATGGGTTATATGCGGCAGTGGGCTATTGAGTTCATGCGGCAGTATTGCCATGCGACAAATATTGTCATGCGGCCAGGAAACTTGCTGCATGAAAGTCCATGCGGTCAAGTACGGCTCTTCTTCCCCACTTGTCCGAGAAGAAGAGCCATGAAGTCCATGGCTTCAAAGCTCCATAACTCCTTTGTCCAAGGTCCAAATTCGGACTTCTATGGGTCAAAATAGGACAGAACAAAATTTTCTACAACATGGAACCATCAAAACTTGGAAATAACAATGTTAAGTAGATCAAATCCAAGAAATTCGAAAATATAATAAGCTTATATCTACACAAATTGAATCATGGAAATCAAAAATACTAAGTATTAAAGTGTCTTAGAATCTCATGGAGAAGAAAATGGAACAATAAAACTTGAGTTCCTCCATGAAGCAAGCTGCACTTGCCTAAGCTCTCTCTCTGATAGGTGGAGAGTAATGGTGGAGAAGAAGAAGTAATGGAGAAAAGTAAATGAGGAGAGAGAAGGAGTTGATGGTTAATAAAGGAAGAGAGGGGGTAGGTGGGGTTGGTCCACAAGAAAACCAATCCAAACCGAACCAAGCCGAACCAAGCAAGGAAATACCAGAATAAACCATACAATGAGACATACCATGAATCAAGATACGTACACGTATATCAAAATACGTAATACGTACCGCGGTCGTTACACTTCTTATTCAAACTATTTCAAATGTCAAAATTTTTGAAATTTGAAAACTTTGAAGAGAGTCTTGTAGAAGCTCAAAAATATCAACAAAGTGCGCTGCGCCATTCATAGATAGCACACGATGCCATCTATCAAATGGCACCTATCATCAAATAGTGCCTAGCCATAAAATAGCACTAGGCCTTCACGTGGCAAGCTTCCTCATAAGCTAAATCAATAGTCATGATGACTGACAATACAATAGTCGAGGAAATCCCTTCAAATTTTGAGCATGCGACGCTCGAGGAAGATTTGTGTCACATTTGTCATTATGATGGCAACTGTCATACTTTTTCAGCACCATCTATCAAGTGGCACAAAGTAAGGAACTCTTTACCGACTTAACACTCAGCGCCATTCACAGTTGGCGCCAAACAACAAGACGCGCCATTCGTTAACTGGCGCCAATCAATCATCATCCAGAAGCTATTAAAGTTGACATGGCACACATGCCACTAATCTCGAAGAACGTATATATGACACTGCCCAAGACCAAGCGCCTTTCTTTCACAGAAAGCCACGTGTGCCATGCAGTTAAGTTAACCATTCGTGTAAATGGATGAAACAGAACATGGCGTGCAAAGTAATACATAAATCAATGTATTTTATACTACGTGCCAATCAATGTAACTGCTTGACAGTTATCCAAAACTATATAAATAGAGTTTTAAAATCATTTTTCAAGGTATCATTAATGATCATTTCCGACAAGAATTCTCGAAACTTTACTATCGCTTCGGTAACATGTTTACGATCTTTTCTTCTTCGATATCGCATCATCTAAGAGATAAAGTGATCGTCTTCTAATCAGATTGCTACAGTTATACTTCTCCAGAATCAAATTATACTTTGTACTTTTCTTTTCTTAGTTTGTATTTAAGTTTTTCTTCGAAGACTTTTGTTTTTGCAAACACGTGCATTTAGCACAAGATCCCATCATGACGCGCAAATTCGATTCCAGAATTGTATTTTGGGACAGCAACTTTGGACACATTTTTTGGAAAATCCAACCAATGGATTGTCGTTTTGATTCTTCCTTCTCAATCTCGATATACACCCCTTCGCTCACCTAAATTTTCAACCATTAATTCGATCGTTTGGTAGATCAAAACCGGCCACCAAGCTAACCGTTTAAATTATGTTTATTTTGGACAGTTTTGTAAAGCCAACTTCACAGATTTGTTTCTCTCTCATCGAAGTTTCGGTTGACAAACCTTCAACTCTGATGCATAGCAGGTATAACCACCTTCTTGCCATAAAAATTTTAGTTTCATAGGATATCGTTGTTTCACTTAACAAAATGCCTAAAATTGGCTTTTGAAAGAAAACTAGAAAAAGTACAAAAGTACAAATGTTCTGGAAAGTATTGCTATGAAAGTCTGATCTGAGAGCGATCACTTTGTTCCTTGGACCATAATACGATGAAGAAGAAAACTGATTGAAGAAGATGAACAATCGGAAGAACTAAGTCACCGGAAAGGTATCGAGCAACGGCACTGATGGCACAGTCGAATGCTTTCTTGCTTTGCTTCACCCTGTTCTTGAGAAAAAGTTGAAGAAATGCTTCTGGAAATATGAGTTTTCTCAGAATCTCCTCTCCCTGTCTCTCTATTGATCTCTTTATGATGTTTATGTGAAAAATAAGTCTATTTATAGACTTGACCCTTTGTGCGTAAAAAGCAACAAAATCAGGTTTTTACGCAAGTAACTGTCACCCACGATGAACTCATCCTCTACGCACGGTGACACGTGTCCCACTACTTCAATAAAATAGGGAGAGCATGTACACACATTCTTCGAGAAGTGTGGCATGAAAGCCACGTGGGCAAACCACGTTCTTAAGTGGTCAGGAAAGATCGGGCGTAAAAATGACCCAAAATACACTTCTAGCATAAAGTGGCAAACTGGGCGTAAAATAGCCCAAAATAAACTTACCAGCGTAAAGTGGCTAGAATAGCCTTGAGCGTAAAAAGTAGCCCAAATAAATTTTATGCCCACAATAGCCTTGAGCGTAAAAGCTCGAATAGCTACCGTGCGAAAAAGAAGCAATTGTATTGAGCGTAAAGTAGCCCTATCTGCATAATATACGACGAGTATTGGGTTTGGTGTAAATCCAATCTTCTCGACTTCTGTGCTGCATGCTGTCAGAAAAATTATTCTGTCAGATCAGATCTCTGGCATTAAATACGGCCTGACAGTCTGTCTCCAGCGTAAAGTTCAATGAATAGCTTCCACGTAAAGTAGCTAGCGTAAAGAGTAGCTTTCATAGAGAGTAGCTCGCGTAAAATTCTCAACTTCTTTGACTAAGTCCATGAAGCACTTTTTTACGCTCCTACAATCGTTCGGTTGGTTGAAATCGATGCCAAAGTTGACCTCTCAAATCGTAATTTCCAACATGTAAAATTATTATTTTGAACCCGGGACATCGGATTCCAAATTTGACATCACCATTGGATTTGTGGTGTCGTTCTGGCCAAGATTGACATATAATTTGTGAAATTTGGACAACCTTTATCTTGGCACATTTTTCGGTATAAAATGGGTCCAACATTAGCACAAAATTACTATTTTACCCCTGTATTCAAAATTAGATTTATGGGTAGCATAATCTAGCTATTTTGCTTATTTTGAGAATGTTAACAATGTCTGTTTTAGCATTCGAAGATGTTTATGGGATTTCCACCCTTAGTGCTTTATTCGGATAAACGAGTTTACTTGCAGGACGTCGTCGAATCATCGTGCAACCTTCAGGCAAGATATGGTGCCACTGTGATCTTATTTTATTTCCTGTTATACATGGATGTGTTATTGTGTGTTAGGATTATATGTGTTAGGAGCGTCCAAGTGTGACTTTGGTGCCGTTGATGATGTCATCGATGACTTATAGCGGGTGTGTCTGTGACCTAGTGCGTTAGTAGACTTCCTTGTGTTAAAGTTATTTTCAATGAATTCTATGACTTGGACATGACTCATAACATGACACTTGGAGTGAGAGTTACATGAGTATTGGCATGCACCATATACTTGGCCTGTACAAAGGGTTAGTGTGACGGATCATATATGACTAGTTGTGTTAGTTAGAGGACTTGCATGTGAGATGCGAGTCGTACGAGTCCAGGACATGACCTTGTACTACTCCTGGGCAGAAGAAGACTATTAGTAGGCGTATGGGATTACCCTATCCTCATCAGCCTCAGTGTGTCGAGTAATAGGCTACACTCGTGGATATCCATTATCGTCTGCAGACTAGTCTTCGGTTTGGGCGAAAGTATGCTAGTATATTCGCGATATTAGTTGACGCTAATACCACACCTTACCTACGTGTACGATCCCAAATTAGTCTTCAAGTGCATTACACTTAGATGGATAGTTTACCTTGTTAGTTATATTCATGTTCTTGTATATTACTTTTACCGTTCATATCGTGGCTAGTTGTTGTATCTTGTTACGTCCCTCTGAGGACCTGGTGATCTCTCCAGGTTGTTGCTGAGCTTATATTATAGACAGTTGGATGGTATGATTTTGGCTGCATGGTTCAGGTATTGCTTGTAGTGTTAGTTTATTATTTTTTTGTGCTTCCTATTTTCTTTCATGTCATATCTTGCTTATTTAGCCTAGTTTTACTAGATTTCTATTATTCTTCGCGTCCATTCTAAACATATATGCTAATGGGCTGCAGACCATGACATATATTATTTGTTCTTGATTTTGTTCATTATTGTGGATTGAGACATAATTGTGATAGACTAGATTTAGTTTACTTTATAACGTACTACGATTAGGATAAGTCCATTAAATTGGGAATACTTATTCTAATCGTACATCTGGCATGCTCATATTTTAGGTTCCTATATATTTTAGAACTGGGGCGCAATAGTATATACGCAAGCGTAACTAGCCATCGGCCAAGCCATGTGACTACAACCACGTCTTGAGTTACTCGTCCTTTTCCATGACCCTATATCTATTATCATGACCTTCTAATCATTTGAAACTTAATAATGATTAGAACCATTCCCTTGATCGTACCCTAATCTAGGACTAATTTTCTCTCAAGGAACCATGTCTCACGAGTCTCTACTTATTCTCATCTTGATTTACTTAAACCTTATTCTTTTGTTTTCGTGAGTTAACTAGCAGGTCTTATTCTTTACCCAAACCCTACCACGATCTTCGAATCCGACCATATATATTTTTTCCCTTCCAATTGGTTGCTTCTTCATGGAGGATTACTCATTAAACCCCACCACGATTCGTACAACTTCGCTACTAACTTGTTTCCCTTGTGCAAAGATCAGATCATGACACCCTTCAGTTAGAATGAGGCTAGATTAGAAAATCCCGTAAACAATATTTGGATAAGTTGATTATGTGATTATGAAGCATGTAAATAGGGTGGTATATTGAACTTTATAGAAGACACTAGTAGATTAAATAATTAAGGAGAACTTTTATGTGATATTTTTTATGATATTAGTTTTCAAGGTTAATCAATATTCGAAGATGGAAAAAAAATTAATGCTTGATGCTTTAAGGATTCAAAATCTATAAGGGTTATGAAGAGGAATATCATGATGTAGATGAGTTTGATTTTTTACTTTCGACTAAATCGATTGGAAGAAATTTTAATTTTTGAAGGGATTGACTGTAAAACATTTTGTGAGTTAAATATTTAGGATATATATCAAATTGAAACAAAAGATAAGAAGAAGTGTTTCAAGTAATTTTAATTTTGTGGAATATGGAATTTAAGGAGAAATCCAAATTATGAAAAGTGAATATTGATGAGATGATATCGATGATTCAAAGATTATGACGATATTAAACCCGAGTTAAATCATTGATCGTAGATTAAGATCGAGGAAGTTATTAACTTTTTTGAGATTCCACATTTCTAGGATTGACAGTAGTATGATTGAATTAGACACAGATGGGTTGTCATGCACGTGATCATTTCTAAACGATATTCGTTGATTGTTATTCCAGTTATCTAAATAGCTTGTTGAGTGTCACTTCCCTCTTCTCGCCCATCGTGTTTTCGTATTAAAAAAATTCTTCTACCTTCTCATCCCTACCTATCTTAGTTATTTCTTAATTTCGAGGACGAAATTCTTGTAAGTTTGGTAGGATGTAAATCCCCTAAATTTTACTATAGATTTTTTTTATTTTTTATTTTCGTATTTGCACGACGAGTACGAATACGTATATACGAAGTATTTAATTATTTATACGAAAGTTTTATAATTTTTTAGTAGAATAAATATTTTGATTTGAAACACATATATGATAAATATTTTTGTTTTGTCTTTTGTAAAAAATAGGTCATACCGAATTTTAGTCAAACTTTATATTTTTTGTTATTTTATTTATTATACAAGTATAAGTATCGATTTCGAAACTAATAAATATTATGTAAATAATCTGTATTATTTGCATGCGATATAAATGAATATAACTTCATGTATATTTTGATTTTCAAAAGTTATTTGAAAATTATTTTTAATTTATAAAAAATATATTTTAAATTTATTTGTTGTAATTTAAATTGAGATTAGATTTTATTGGATTAAGTTTTAAATAGTTTTGAATTAAAGATGAGATTTATCGAGTTTTAAATTTGGATTAGATTTTATTGAATTAGTTTTAAATCGATTTAAATTAAATATGTGAATTATCTAGTGGAGTTTAAATCGGTCATAGTCCTTATCTAACTAGGAGCCCACCTCCCATATAAGGAGAAGCTCTCTTGCACTTTTTCCAAAATCCCAGAAATTTCTATCCAAGTTTGTGTGTGCATCGTAACAAGGCTTTTATGATCGGTATAGATGTCTACCTTCTCGCCATACAAGTAATGCCTCCAAAGTTTCAGAGCGAAATTGATTGCTGCGTGTAACGCCCCAGTCCCAAAATACTTAGGACCAAGTACGTAGGCATGCCAGCTGCACATATACGAAGATACTCCAATATATGGAATCCTCGTATACTACATAAGCTGTAAAATACAGTAAACCATGATAACTAAATCTTATCCACAGAAATAAAGAATAATAATATAATCACTATGAATTTATCATTTATACAAGTAGTTGGGCGGAGACAAATCTACTACCAACTAATTTAAATGAGAAAAATATACAAGAAATTGATTGATAAAGATGGCAAGATGAACCAGGAGAAATCATCTTCGAAGGAAAGGGAAGACCACCATCAGGACTAGAGCACCTGCGAAGCATCATGAAAAGCACACACCTGGAGAGATAACCAGATCCTCAGAGGGACGTAATATGATACAAGAAAACACCATGCCATATAAACTGTAATATATAATAGAGAGTAAAAGGGGATGCATACAATAGGGTGCCTACCAGTTCTACAGTGATAATGCAGTTAAGAACAAACTTTCGACACATGGGCACTATGGCTACAGGTACAGAAAACTCAGGTATGGTCCCACCAGGATACCAGGGACCTCAAAGCATAACATTCATCGAATGTTAGAGGCCAGTAGGATCAGGAATAGGAAAGTGCATATGTGGCCCATACGTTAAGGAACTGTCCTCCCCAGCCAATGCCTAGTAGGATCACATCCATATCCCATAGGAACCTCTAGTAACTGCCAAGTCCACTAGCATACAATTCTATTGGCAGTTACTCATAATCGTCGTACGCCTCATACGTATCGGTGGCCAGCCAACTACACGAGTACGTATCCTACATGTGACTCACAACTCGTGATGATCATGTGTTAAGGCCGTATGAGGTATACGTGTCCCTTTCCTTCTTATTTTTAGTTATTTATATTCAGCATTACTTATCTATTGTTAGTATATGCCTCATACGTATCGATGGCCAGGCCGTATGAGGAGCAATCATCTTCGAAAGAAAGGGAAGACCACGATCTGGACTAGAGCACCTACGAAGCATCATGAAAAGCACACACCTGGAGAGATAACCAGGTCCTCAGAGGGACGTAACATGATACAAGAAAATACCATGCCATATAAACTGTAATATATAATAGAGAGTAAAAGGGGATGCATACAATAGGGTGCCTACCAGTTCTATAGTGATAATGCAGTTAAGAACAAACCTTCGACACATGGGAACTCTGGCTACAGGTACAGGAAACTCAGGTATGGTCCCACCGGGATACCAGGGACCTCAAAGCATAATATTCATCGAATGTTAGAGGCCAGCAGGATCATGAATAGGAAAGTGCATACGTGGCCCATACGATAAGGAACTGCCCTCCCCAGCCAATGCCTAGTAGGGTCACATCCATATCCCATAGGAACCTCTAGTAACTGCCAAGTCCACTAGCATGCAATTCTATTGGCAGTTACTCCTAATCGTCGCACGCCTCATACGTATCGGTGGCCAGCCAACTACGCGAGTACGTGTCCTACATGTGACTCATAACTCGTGATGATTATGTATCAAGGCCGTATGAGGTATACCAATACCTCATCATAACTGGGTGGTCACTAGGCTAAGTCAATGCAAGACTATAAAACCAAAAGCAGTAAATGACCGATGGAGTCGCTTGTACCCAAGTGTGACTTAGACGCATAGTGATATAATACTAACAATAGATAAGTAATGCTGAATATAAATAACTAAAAGTAAGAATAATTAAATCACAGAGTAAGGTGGCAAGGTATCTTGTATGGCGGTACGGAAATGGCAAATCCAACAGTCAAGCACGTCATCAATGAAAAGTCAAAATCCACGAACGACTCCGGATGCTGAAACAAACATCAAGAACATTCTTGGGGTAAAAGATATATCTAGGAAAAGCCTATCCAAAAGTTTAATTCGGGAACATAGGCAAAATCATAATTTCGGGTCAAAACGATGTCCGTCGTTGGACCCGTTTTGCACCGAAATATGTGCCAGTATCTACGGTGTCTAAAGTCATCAAACTACATGTCTACAAGTCCGGTTTGAGGAGACGAACCCAACCGTATGTCCAAAGTTGGATTTTGGTGGGCCGTACACAATTTTGCCCGTTGGATCGGGTCGCGGGCCCGCCAAATAGGCGTTCCGGTCAACTTCTCAGAATCGGACCAAACTTGGTACACAGGACCAGAAAATCGATTCGATCCTGCTGGTGCAAGTTTCGTCTCGAACCGACGACTGTACATGAAGTTATGGTCTAGTTTGCAAAAGGTCGATACGAGGGTATCTTGACGGATACATACTGATTTCGTCGCGCACACGCAACGAAATCGAGTTCTGTCAGTTCTCACACGTCGACAACATCCATACGCGCCTTTTAATGCTTATGGGTTGCGACCACGTTTTTCGGTTTGTTGGGGCGCACGCCGTATCGGAAAGATTTTTCTAAATTTTATAATTTTTAAAACAGTTTTTTATGCATGTTTACAACCAATTAAATCATGATCTACAAATTAGGTTGTACTCTCGTATATGTTGTCTTAGGCTATTTTAAATTAGATTTTAAAGATTGTTAGTAGGTCGACCATGATGGGCCTTCCAAGTTGGTGGTTTGGGCTGTCCTACTACTCTGTTTTTGAACAAAATTTTGCTCGACTTGGCGTCGAATTCTCGGTCGATCTAAGGGGTTAGGACGAATTCCCTTTAAATGGTTCCAAAGAGGTGTATATGAGCTTTCTATTGGATCTCGCAGAATCGAAAACAATTGAACATACACGAAGAAAAATGAGGGTGAAGTAGGGTACCTCGGGTTGTATCGAAATAGGGGGTTCTCTGTTCTTTGTCGTATGGGCGGAGCCCCGGCGATCCACAGCGGCGCAAGCGACGGTAGTTGGCCGACCAAGGTCGCCTTGTTGTAGGGAGACGCCGGGGTGCTATGGGATGCATCTAGAGTAGGTTTTTGAGGAGTTTCTGATCGAGCGGGTACTACCTATACACTCGGCTAATTCTATTTAAAATCATATTTAAATTCAATTTAAACTTGGAATTTAATGCAATCTGTTGAGAACGTGATGGGGATTGGATAGGAGAAAGAAAACTTTGGATCAATTTTTATCTGGACTCTGATCGATTCCAGTTGTCCAAAGATCAAAGAGGCTGTCTATTCTATCGGGTAGGGGGAGTTATTTATATCACGAGAAATTGATATTTCTCGCAATAAGTTCTTTTTTTTCTTTTTTTTTTGTTTATAAGAATATGTATATCAGCATTCATATATACAACCTACACACAGGAATTCCTAAAATCATTCTAAAATCAGAGGTACTTACTAGGTCATTAATTGAGTATGTATGCACAAGGTTTATATCATTTACTTACTACTTGGCCATTAATAAAATCAATAACTATTTATAGATCATTTAAATTAAATAATTTCTCAAGAATATATTCAAATAGAATTATAAATAAATTTTGTAAAATTCCTAACATTCATAATTATTTTCTAAAATATTTTTTCAAATATCTAGTATAGCGTTTAGCAACTGTTATATCAAATGTAGCTATTTGCTAACAATAGTCGAGCTATATAAAAATATTAAGGAAATACTTAAAATTAAATAAACTTAAAGTTTTCTTTTAAAATTAAAAATTAAAATTCCATAAAATTTGGGGAGTTTACACTGCGAGCTCCAAATCATGGGTTGGATAATTTATCTCGTGCACTCTCAACTGCCTCGATGCATACGCTACTACTCGGCCATGCTGCATCAAGAGCATCACAATCCCTTCCCGGATGCATCACTATAAATCACGAATTCTCCTGGCCCTGATGGGAAGATCAAGATGGGTGCAGTGGTCAATCGCTTCTTCAACTCATCAAAAGCTGCTTGACACTCGTCCGTCCATATGAACTCTTGGTCTTTACAAGTCAACCGAGTCATAGGTCCAGCCATCCGTAAGAAATCTTCCATGAACCTTCGGTAATAACCTGCAAGTCCAAAGAAACTTCTCACCTCGGAGGCTGAGGTAGGAACAGGCCATGCCTTGACTGCTGAGGTTTTCTCTGGATCTACTAATATGCCGTCTCATGTCACGATATGTCCAAAAAATGAAACCTTCTCAAAAAAGAAGTCGTATTTTCTAAGCTTGGCATAAAGCTGCTCCTTCCTCCAAGTTCCTAAGACTATCCGCAAATGTTGCCCGTGCTCCTCATAGATTTTTGAGTATATCAAAATATTGGCTATAAAGACCACCACAGATTTATCCAAATATCGATGGAAGATTTTATTCATGAGATTCATGAAGATCACTGGAGCATTGGTAAAACAGAATGGCATAACCAAAAACTCGTATGCCTATATCTTGATCTGAATGCAGTCTTCGGAATATCTCCCTTCTAGACCTTCAACTGATTATAGCCCGATCGCAAGTCAATTTTGGAAAGTAACTTGGCTCCATTCAACTGATCAAATAGATCGTCGATGCGTGGCAAGGGGTACTTGTTCTTCACCGTCACCGCGTTCAAATCTTTGTAATCGATGCACATCGCACTGTCTCGTCTTTCTTTGGCACGAACAAGATGGGTGCTCCCCATGGTGACGCACTGGCACGGATAAAGCCCTTCTCTAGCAATTCGTTTATCTGAGTCTTGACTACTACTAACTCCTTAGGCGCTAAATACATGCGGGACGAGATAGGTTCGGCTCCTGGAATGAGATCTATAGAAAATTCAATGTCCCTATCGGGTGGCAATCCTGGCAATTCTTCGGGGAATACATCATGGAACTCAGTGACGATAGGATGTTGAGATATGTCATCCATCTCTATATAAGTACCTAATATAGGTCGATTACTACTTTCTTCCAATCCGCTAACGAACTCAAATTCTGGCTCATTTGGTGGTCTAAAGACAATGCTACCTTTGTGACAGTTAAGGGAAGCTTAATACTGGCTTAACCAGTCCAACCCAATAACTATATCAAAATTTGGCATAGGAAAAACCAAAAATCATGCCTTCATCTCTCTACCACAAATTACTACAGGGAAAAGTCTTCAAATGCTACTTACAGGTACAATCTGAAGTAACGTGTAGGCAACTCTAGAGAGGGGTGAATAGAGTTTGTGTCAATAATAACCAGTTAAAAAATTAACTCTATACTAAGTCCAGAAGCAACTACTGAGAGAATATATAATCAGAGAGTAATATTGCAAAAAGTATAAGAGTTTAGAAGAGCACACGCAAACACAGCGATATAACCTAGTTTCCCTCGTGGAGGACTAGTCTAGGCCTGAGAACACTTGCTCAGGATTGAAATCTACTATTTATGAAATAGGTTACACACGTGCCTTTAGTCAGAAGAGCACGCCAACTTCTTACAGACACGAGCCTCGGAAGCGCTCGCTACTTTGACTTCGTAGATGTGAAACTTAAAATTTTCCAAGTGACTTCTTTTCAAACTCTTGCACAGAATTTCTAGCTAAATCGCACTGAGCACCTTGGGGCTTAGGAAGTTTTGTGGCTAGGGGATTGGAAGAGTAAGGCTTAGAGCATATAAGCCTTAGAAGATGAGAGTGATAGATGATTTGAAATAGGAGAAATCAAGCTCTATTTATACTAGTTCGGGAAGGCAGAGTTCGGCCAGAATTCTGTCCCAAATATTCAAAAATCCGAACATTGGATAGCTCGTAGCAAGGTTTTCCTAAAAATTAGGTTGCTAATTTTAAGGAGGCAGAGTTCGGCCCGAGTTCTGCCTTAGGTAGAGTTCGGCCTAAATTCTGTCTACCTCAGACCAGAAGCCCTATATGGGTGAGGGTGGTTTGGTTTGGTTCAGGAATTATTTTGTTTTATATGGTGGAGCTTGGAGAGATATGTCTAGGGTTTTAGATGATTCAGTGTGACTCAACGTATATTTTCCTAAACTCAATAAATTAAAAAATTACAGACTTGAGAACAAATACATTTGCAGTGTAATAGCTTGTAGACGACGTCTGTCTTGAACTTGATGCATTGAATTAAATCATAGATGATGTTCTGTCATGAACTTGATGTGTCATATTAGATCATAGTAGATATTAGTTTGTTAATTATCTAAATCAGGTTGACTGTGATCTAGTTTGGGTCAACAATCTCTCCCATTTTGATAATTGACAAAATGATATTTGTATGTTTCAATATTCATACTTGGACACATGTTGAAGAAGAGAGTATAATTTGCATGTATGACATGACTCCCCCACAAATAAATAATTTCAACCTAGTACAAAGGATTTATCCAAGCACAACAGACAGATACACTGTATATACAATATCACATCAAATATCACATAGTATGCTACTATTTTTCTACTATTTTTTCTCCTCCTTTGTTATTTAGCAAAATAATGCATAGCTCCCCCGTAAAAGGATAAAATATAGACAAAGTGAAGAAAGCAAGCACATAACATAACCATAACCAAACTTTAATAGAGAAAACTAGCAGTTTTGATAATCCAGTAGAAGAAACTTGCAGTCATACATATGAAATAAAATAAAAACATAGTAGAATCATGAAACTACAAAGCAAAATCATAACTAAGATGAATCAGCAGCAGCATTAACTAGTCAACCACAGTCATCATGGAGCAGGAGGTACAGGTGCAGGAACAGTCCTACGAGCCTTAGAGAGATATACAAGAGCTTCTAAAAACTGACATTCGTCTAATGGAATGTTGAGGGCAGAAAAGATCATAGGAAGGTATATAGCATAGACAAGTGTTTTGGGCTTCTTTCTAGCACGAATTATCCAGTCCATCATCGTGCGTAGAAAGTTGAAAGGGATGGTGAAATGTAGATAATAAAGTGTGTAATCTCTAGGTAAGTGACTTCATCAGTAGATCCGACTTTTGGCAGGATAGAAGAGAATATGATAGGATGAAGTTCATAAAAATGTTGGTTGAGATATTTGGCACAAAGTTTATGAGGGTGAGTATTGGGTTCACACGTCATATCCTTAAAGCCTTCAAGGGTGATATCGCCAACAAATTTGAATTCACAAGCATCAACAAGGCGTTCCTAAGTATTGGGTTCAGGGAGTTGCAAATGCTTCGCCAAGTCAAAGTCATCGAACTCAATGTCGATACCGGCTATACTTAAATAGATTTTACGGTCATCATAAGTGAGATTGCAATAGAACATTTGAATGGCATTAAGATAAATTCTTGAAGAAGTAGAGACTAGTTCATCAAGACAAAGATCTCCAAAATTAGATTCAAAATCATGAAATATGGTAAAGTTTATGGGATGACCCGGCTCCACCTTACATGCACAAAAATTCGAATAGCATTCATTAGAAGCTTCTAACGAAACAAAGATGTGCTCATTGTAGGTGTCGGCATTGGGAGGAGGTGGATTAAATAATGGGTGAGGAGGAATGACATTAGGAGGAGGAGAAGGAGGATTGGATGAAGATACTTCACTCCTACTCCTCTTTCCTCTATTGAAAAGTCTAGGTGCCATGGAAAGAAGATAATGAAATTGAAGAAGAGAAGCTACAAGAGATATAACTCAAAAAGATTAATGGAGATGGAAGAGAATCTCCAAAGAGCTTTAATTCTTGAGTTTGGAGGGTAAATATCACAAGATTGGAGAGATCTAGGGTTAGGGTTTTGAGGAAATAGGTTGGAGATAGGTGGAATATGAAGAAAGATGTTCAATTTGCGGGTATATAACATGTAGAGCCGGCTGCTACAAGAAACAATTGGTTTTGATCAAGGCAGATCGGACGGCCAGCATTTGTTGAAGGTTCTGAACCCAGCAGCCCGAGTTCGGCCCGAATTCTGCCATAGGCAGAATTCGGCCCGAGTTCGGTCCTTGTGCATCCAGAACTCCAAAAACTATAAAATTGGTCACAAAAGGTAGAAAAGATGGTCTAGAATTGAAAAATAGTGAATGTTATTAGCCATAAAATAAGTAGAACATGCGACAGACTTGTGAATCATTATTCAGTATATGTGAATCATCTCAGGTTAGATGTAGGGGCCGGATCCCAGCTAGCGGTAGTCCGAAGATACTAGGCACTGTGTCGCTTAGGCTTTTACGCCTTGTTGTCAGAATGACCCCTTCGGCTTGTATCCAAAACAATACAATATATACGAATTTGAATTGACAAGTATTGGCGCAGGTGAGACTTATTATATGGTATCTTCATCAAAGATTCCCAATTCTCGACGAAGAAGTCTGCTAGCTGGTGATCAGTGTCAATGAATTCTAGATTACTATTGCCTTGCAATTGATGATCTCTTAGAAAGTGGTGTCGTATTTCTATATGCTTAGTGCGTGAGTGACGTGTTGGGTTCTTTGTCAAGTTAATAGCACTAGTATTATCACAAAATATATGAATGTGCTGAAAAAAGAAATTATAATCTGCTAGGGTTTGCTTCATCCACAAAATCTGAGCACAACAACGTCCTGTAGTTATGTATTCAGCTTCTATTGTAGATAGTGTGACATAGTTTTGCTTCTTGCTAAACCAAGAGACTAAAGCTTTGCCTAATAAACGACACGTGTCGCTGGTACTTTTACGGTCGACTTTGCATCCAGCAAAATCAGCATCCGAATAACCGAGTAGGTCAAAGGATGTGGTTTTAGGATACCACAAGCCTACTGTAACAGTGCCTTTAAGGTATTGAAAGATACGCTTAACTGCGCTCATGTGTGACTCCTTAGGGTTGGCTTGATAACGAGCACATAGGCAAACACTAAACATTATATCGGGACGATTAGCAATTAAATAGAGTAGACTACCAATCATACCTCGATACTTATGTTTGTCGACTGGTTTGCCACTTTCATCAGGTTCTAATTTAGTTGTAGTAGCCATCGGAGTACTGATTGTTTGATGTTGGCAAGATCAAATTTCTTCAGTATGTCTTTTGTATACTTTGATGGACTGATGAAGACTCCATGTGAGTTTTGTTTGACTTACAATCCAAGGAAGTAGTTAAGCTCCCCCATCATGCTCATCTTGAACTCATTCTGCATACACTTGGCAAATTTCTGGCATAATATCTCATTAGTGGACCCAAAGATGATGTCATCTACATAAATTTATACTAATAGAATTATGGCATCAATTAATTTTACAAAAAGTGTCGTGTCAATCTTTCCTTTTGAAAAACCGTTTTCAAGTAAGAAAGTGCTTAGGCGTTCACACCAAGCACGAGAGACTTGTTTGAGGCCATAAAGAGCTTTCTTAAGCTTGAAAACATAATCAGAAAATTTATAGTTTTCAAAACCAGGTGGTTGCTTTACGAAAACTTCTTCTTTAATAAAACCATTTTAAAAAGAACTTTTAATATCCATTTGAAAGAGTTTAAAATTTTGGAAATTTGCAAAGGCACAAAGCATGCGTATTGATTCAAGTCATACAACAGGAGCATACGTCTCATCGTAGTCGATACCTTCCTATTGGTTGTATCCTTGGACTACGAGATGTGCTTTGTTATGTGTGACTGAACTGTCCTCATTAACTTTGTTATAAAAGACCTATCGTGTGCATGATCGAATGGTTAGCAGGTTTAGGAACAAGTTCCCAAACCTGATTTCTTTCGGATTGGTTGAGTTCTTCTTGAATTGCAGATATCCAAAATTTATCAGAAAAAGCTTCTGTCACGACCTGCACCCTTTTTTTTAAAACGGATACGAGACGTGTCCAAGCCAGCCTACGCCACAGTGTCGACGGTAGAACGCTGTCACGGCCATGAAGATCAAAATCACAAATAATGCTCATTCACAAAATTAATTTAACTTACAATGATCATAAGATTTATATTTGCAGGAAAATATAAACTTGTACAAATATTGGAGTGACTACAACTTCGCTATCTAGCTAATCTCTAGGCTTTCCGTCTGCAAGTATACCCGTCACTCCCCAAGCTAAGTGAATCCACGGCTAACCTGAAAATGTTGGTTTCCAGTCAGGAATGGAACGAGCACAATTCACTGAATGCAATTTCAAATAAAGAAAATGACTATAAAACAAAGGTTAGACATCAATCATGAGTTTTGAAAATAAACAGGAAATACAGAAAACCAATAGTAAATAAATAGACACAAAATACTTTCTCCAACTGTTAGAAGTACCTTTGATATGTGATCAGTCTGGGATACTACACCGCACGGTCTACGAGGTCTACTTGCAGAAAAATAAGTACGGTCTACAATGTCTACTTGCAGAAAAATAAATACGGTCTACAATGTCTACTTGCAGAAAAATAAACACGGTCTACAATGTCTACTTGCAGAAAAATAAACACGGTCTACAATGTCTACTTGCAAAAAAATAAACACGGTCTACAAGGTCTACTGCATGAAAATAAACACGGTCTACAAGGTCTACTACATAAAAATAAACACGATCTACAAGGTCTATTGCATGAAAATAAACACGGTCTACGGTCGGATCACACATCCTTGGTACTCCTCATTCCCGACTCAACAATTTATAATAGAGTATAAAAATCACATAACCAATGACCAATCAATGAAATATAGTAAAGATCAATATCAAAATGCAAACAATAAACTGTACTCGCCTGTGGTCCTCTGCTGGTGAAACTGACAGTCTGAACTACTCAATGTGCCACAATAGTCAAAACCCGTACAACAGTCCCCGGAAGCTGAAATAAATATTACCGTCAAATTAGCTTGGATTGCCTGTCCTTAAGTCCAATTCTGGACAAAGGGGCAAAACAGTAATTTCGGGCCAAAACGATGTCCGCCGTTGGACCCGCTTTGCACCGAAAAGTATGTCAGAGTCAACGGTCTCTAAAGTCGTCAAACTATATGTCTACGGATCCAGTTTTCCGATACGAACCCAACCGTATGTCCAAAGTTGGATTTCGGTGGGCCGTGCACAAAATTGCCCGTTGAGTGGGACCGTGGGGCCCGCAAAACGACGTACGATTCAACTGTCTCAGAATTGGACCAAACTTGGCATACAGGACCAAAAAAATGATACGGTCCTGCTGGCATAACTTTCGTCTCGATCTGACGAGCGTGTACAAAGTAATTGAGAAATTTGCAAAGTGCACGATACGGTGAATTTTGACGGATACGCATCAAATTCGTCGTGCACACGCGACCAATTTGAATTCCGTCAAACCCCATACGACCACGAAGCCGTTACGCAGCTTTCAATGCTTTCGTTTCGCGACCACGTCGCCCGGAATGGCGGGATGCACGTCGTGTGGATGGATTTTATTGAATTTAAAAACAGGTTCTCGGTCAACTTCGGGATCGGATTTCTCGACACGTAGTCGATGATTTCCAAATCCACGAAAAGGGTTGGGAAGCCCTACATGTTGTCTAGGACTGCCTTTAAATAGATTTTTGAAACTGTCGATGATTTGGCTAAGAATTGCCTTCCAAATCGGGTTTTAGGACTGCTCTAGTACTTTGTTTTCAACAGATTTTCGTTGAACTTCGAGTCGAGTTATCCTAGGCTTTTACTACGATTTATACTAATCTAGCTATTGGGATATAAAGTCGGTTAGGTTGGGAGCATACCCGAAGAGACGGCTTGCGAATTGGTCGATCGAGCGTTGCGATATCGCGCGCCGAAGTTGACTCCTTCCAACCCGTTACTGTTGCTGTCGTTCTGTTTCGTATGCGCGCGCGACGCTGTGGCGGCTTGCCCGGCCGACTCCGGCGCTCGCGCGGCTGCGGACAGCCGTGAGGGAGCCGCCCGAGGTGGCTGGGGGGTCGTGGCGTAGTTAGGGGTTAGGGTTTTCTCTCGTGTATGCGTGTGTGTGTATAAATATGCCGAGAACAAGGCTCGGGTTTGGAAACGCTCGCAGGAATTTCCTCTCGGTTTGGGTATTTCCAGTTCAAATGAGCTATGGGTCGTTTGCTCACGTGGGCCTCTTGGCCCGACTGGCTGTGCGGGCCTGAGTCAACTGCTGATTCTTTTCTTCTTCTTCTTTTTTTTCCTTTAATTATAAGTACATATATATATATATATATATATATATATATATATATATATATATATATATATATATATATATATATATATACACACAGACCCTTGTATACATATGTCTATCCTTATATTTATATGTATATATATTTAGCATAAATTCCACGTAACAAGGAATAATTTAAATATAACCAATATTTTTACTTTATAAAATCATAACTCTATATATATAAAATTTATATGAATAAAAATTAATTTATACAGTTGTATCTGTACATAAAGTCTATTTCTCGCATTCTCTGAACCCATTTATAAATCTATATAGATGTAAACACACGTATATACGTGTACCCATGTAGATAATTACATACCTACAATATACAAATATCACTGAATACAATTAATAATGGTAATTATAATATTTACTTATAAATACTTAGAATATTCCTTAAATCATTAAAACGAAACACAACACCCTCATACCAAATTCCATCAACACGAATGTCATCGGACGTGCCGCATGACTACACAGGCTTGGCTCAGTTCGGGTCCAGTCCGGGATAAAATGGTATAATCGGTTTTCCCTAAAATCAATAATATTATTAATAAATAAATAAACCATCGGTAAGGGTTATATCGCAACTTGGCATGGTTTTTTTCTAGTTAGGACATCATTATGGCTCGGCCTTCCCTATCAGGGCTAATACTCTAGCCAAAGCACGCCATTTCTCTATCCGTGCCACGATTTCTAGTCACCTTGTACTCCATAACTCTACTATGGCTAAAATCATCTACCGTAAAAATTAACTAAATAATTATTTATAAAAACCCTAAAAATCACCATTTAATTCAATAAATAAAAATATAATTCAAAATTCCGGTAAGAGGGGTTACAAATCTACCCATCTTAAAAATAATTTCTTCCTCAAAATTCTAATTCATAACTATTCCTTAAATTCGACAAGAAAATCTACCATTACCTTAATCTCCTCGAATTTTAATTCCTCAAAAACAGTTTATGTCCTCCTCCTAGCCATTCTGTAACTACGAAACTCCAAGGACTTTTGCCCACCTTTGGACATACTACTCCCTCAACGCTATGTCACTAAAACTTATGATCTTCCAACTACTTGCTAAAAAATTGCTACAATTAGATATATACCGCCTTTGACCTCTATAATTCTCTCCTATCTATCAAATAACCCAAAATCTAACAAGCAACAAATTCACCCAAGTAGCTAAGAAATATTGGTAAATTCTAATAAGCATGACCATTCGTCACTCTACAATAGGAAAGACAGATAGGGACGAACAATCGAGAGTAAATATGAAATTTCAAGTACGGTAGAGAGTATCCAACGATGTGGACAGAAAGAAAATTTATAAACCCTTGACTTAGTTGCTAGATTGGGCTATTCTAGTCCAGTCATTTGCTAAGTCAAAGAACTCTTCGTTTCTCAGAGGGTCATGCAATCCGTGAAATACAGAAGTTTCGTTCTCGAAATTCTAAACAGGTTCCACAATAGAACGGAATTTGAGAAATCAAGTTTGTGATCCTTTCCGTGGTTATTTAAACACACGAGCAAGGATTATAAATGCAATGCAAGGTCGTATCGCAACTTCCAGGTAGATGGTATAAGGGTTACGAACGACTTCACATTCTAAGAAGGGGAGACAACAAAATCGGTATAGGGACCTATTTCAGAAAGTTCGATTTTATAGTCCAAATATGGTGGTATGCATGGATGGGTTTTACTGGGTCCTAATGGGTTCCCTGATTGGACACTAATCGTTGATTGGATGAACCTCGGATTTTAGCACATATTGACTGGTCAAGATCCCAATGATTATACTACTTCTACTAAATTAGGGTAACCTAGCATAGGTTTTCACTCGAGTGGTTGAGCTAGTTGCTAGTCAGGTTGGTTCGCTAGGTTCCTAAAGCCCAAAATGCGTCTTCCGTGACTTTTGTGTTCAAGTAGCACGAGAAGACACAATTGAGTGGCACACTAGTGACATGTGCGTTGTGGGATTCGAGTAGATCACCACCATATATTGGGTCGAAAGGTTCGAGACGAAGTTAGAGTCTCTAATGGTAGTTGGGAAGTTTACGGGTATTATGGTAAGGGCTATAGCTAGTCCTTCCGTCCTGAAAGTCGTACCATAAAAATAGAGTACAAGGGGACGGGTTTGAGTGGGATATGATATACCTAGATGAAGGTAGACTCGTCTAAACCTTGCATATAAAATTTGTTGAAAGGTAACCGCTGATCTCGCGCTCTAATTATTAATGACACGGCCGGGGACACCAAATGATCTAAATAGAAAGTGGGAGTCCATAGGGCACTAACTATCCTAAAAATTTATTCTAATCAATCGGTGATCTTCGTATATCCTAAAACTTTAGGAGGCTTACAGTCTACCCACCTTAGAAATAGGACATGGTCTTAGGAATATTGAGGTTAGAGGGTTCCCAAAGTCCGGATACTGTACCTCGACTCTTTGTTAATAGGAAATAACGCATGGCGTATCGGGATAAGGTAGATATAAGTCAGGTCAAAGATCATTCCTCAATAGATGGAGAACGAGTGTGTACGATGACACATGGTCGACAACATAGAATGATCCACTCGTCCACAGTATACAAGGGTTATCGACGGGGTAACCATCTCTAAGGCACATCCTACGAAAAGATTTCTAACAACTGAGTCGTGAGTTTCTATTTGTATCAAGCCTGTCAGACTATTGTTACAAGGGTTAAAGCAAGCTTCAAGCAAATAGTTTGAGACTCATAATAATTGGTTCTTAAGAAGAGTTAGTCTCCTAGGCTGGCATTTTGACTAAGGGTACAACTCTAATCATTCTCAAATTCGGATGGCTAGACGGTCCCGATAATAGTTTAGGGGTCGAGAGGAGAACGAATAACTCAATCACATGGCTGGTCAATGGTAGCTATACTTGTGTATACCACTATCATGGCCATGGGGATACTCCGTATCTCTCTACCAATTATGAGCTTTCATCTTTTTAAATCAGTGGAAGACAAAACAAATGAAGAGTTCAAGGGAGATGTCACTGAATACAATTGAGTGATTCAAAGGCGAATGTATAACTCAAGAGGAATTGTCAATGCAGTAGCGGATGAGATCCTAGAGACATCTACATCTCAATCCACATAGGTAAATCAGAGAAAGAGCGAACCGGGTGCACTACGGTTGATCAGACCGTAATACATCGATTCTGATTAGACAACATGTTAGCGGGCGTCCCCAATAAACATATGTCTTGAATCAAGCTCGATAAAAGAGTAATCTTACAAGAACTAGGCTGTAATAGCAGTATTGGTCAAGATAGTCAAGATACAAGTACGCGAGATTTTTGAAAAGAGGCACAAGTAGTTCGAGTTTAGAGAGAATCAAAACTTACCTGGTGTTCTTGCTTATACAGTCAATCCTACTATCTTCTATTCATAAGGCCTTGGTCGACTAATGGGTTATGGACTTCTGAATTCTATACTCCAGGTAAACCTATTAGTGTCAGTCAATTACCTCGTCCATAGATCACAAGGACCTATAGTATCCTAAACTTGTAATCACGTCTGAAATCATTTCACCGAGGATTATGCCTTGTTCGTATACTCGGCGATGGTAAACTCTTGGTTTTGTGATTCAGATGTGATATGCTATCAGATACTCTACCTTATCTCGACACCCGGGTAACTATGACCAAAGAGGACCACTAGCCATAGTTTTAGGAATATTCTATAACCTATAATTTCCTTAAAAATTTCAATTCTAGGGTCGTGTCTCGCCAGTGCGCTGCTGGCTGCAGTGATTCCATAGTCTCCATAATTCAAATAAATGGCGATAATGCGCTGTTGTCCTGTCATTATAAGTTAACTACATCCCTTGTACTAAAGTATGTAAAAAAAATCCTGGGCTTCTAGGGATTCAAACAAGTCGACTATGTAATAAGGCGTAAATATTTGTCCTATCAGTCGCAATCTGTAACTAAAAGATTTAATCATGGAGGAAAGAACTGGAGACAAAAGGATTACAAACATTATAGTATCTATTCTATGTGTATTCAAACCTTTGAGGAAAACTTTGAATCAAAACTAACTTGAGGTTCATCTATGGATAACATAAAATAATAACTCTTAAGGCAAAAATAGGAACTGAATAGGCAATTTGACTAAGATGTGAGGATGATATCTAAGAGGCAAGAGAAGGAATTAATCAATTTATCAGGGTTAGATCATTAATACTAGGAAGCCATGTCTCACCAAGTGAATAATCTATCCACATTGGTTCTTATCGTCATATCAAGAGGTAATAGTGTACCTATAAGGATCTGACACTCTATAAAAATTAATAACACCTTATCTACATTGCATGGCCTAGACTACCCAACGGTAAATTTGTATAAGGGACTCCTAGTCATAGTCATTCTCTTAAATTAAATTAATTCCAGATTCGTGAATGAGTATTTTCTTGTCGCAAGCTCTCAATAGTACAACGAACTTAAGTACCATCACGAGTTCGCATGATTTGCAAAAACAGACCTGCATGGGCCACCACAAAAACTTGTCACGACCCGCACCCGTTTTTTTTTAAAATGGATACGAGACGTGTCCAAGCCAGCCTACGCCGCATTGTCGGTGGTAGAACGCTGTCACGGCCATGAAGATCAAAATCACAAATAATGCTCATTCACAAAATTAATTTAACTTACAATGATCACAAGATTTACATTTGCAGGAAAATATAAACTTGTATAAATATTGGAGTGACTACAACTCCGCTATCTAGCTAATCTCTAGGCTTTCCGTCTGCAAGTATACCCGTCACTCCCCAAGCTAAGTGAATCCACGGCTAACCTGAAAATATTGGTTTCCAGTTAGGAATGGAACGAGCACAATTCACTGAATGCAATTTCAAATAAAGAAAATGACTATAAAATAAAGGTTAGACATCAATCATGAGTTTTGAAAATAAACAGAAAATACAGAAAACCAATAGTAAATAAATAGACACAAAATACTTTCTCCAACTGTTAGAAGTACCTTTGATATGTGATCAGTCTGGGACACTACACCGCACGGTCTACGAGGTCTACTTACAGAAAAATAAGCACGGTCTACAATGTCTACTTGCAGAAAAATAAACACGGTCTACAATGTCTACTTGCAGAAAAATAAACACGGTCTACAATGTCTACTTGCAGAAAAATAAATACGGTCTACAAGGTTTACTGCATGAAAATAAATACGGTCTACAAGGTCTACTGCATGAAAATAAACACGGTCTACAAGGTCTACGGCATGAAAATAAACACGGTCTACGGTCGGATCACACATCCTTGGTACTCCTCATTCCCGACTCAACAATTTATAATAGAGTATAAAAATCATATAACCAATGACCAATCAATGAAATATAGTAAAGATCAATATCGAAATGCAAATAATAAACTGTACTCGCCTGTGGTCCTCTGCTGGTGAAACTGACAGTCTGAACTACTCAATGTGCCACAATAGTCAAAACCCGAACAACAGTCCCCGGAAGCTGAAATAAATATTACCAATGTTCTCAGAATAGTCAAATTAGCTAGGATTCCTGTCCTTATGTCCAATTCTGGACACAGGAGCTAAACGGTAATTTTGGGCCAAAACGATGTCCGCCTTTGGATCCGCTTTGCACCGAAAAGCGTGTCAGAGTCAACGGTCTCTAAAGTCGTCAAACTACATGTCTACGGATCCAGTTTTCCGATACGAACCCAACCGTATGTCCAAAGTTGGATTCCGGTAGGCCGTGCATAAAATCGCCCGTTGAGTGGGACCGTGGGGCCCGCAAAACGACGTACGATTCAAATGTCTCAGAATTGGACCAAACTTGGCATACATGACCAGAAAAATAATACGGTCCTGCTGGCGTAAGTTTCATCTCGATCTGACGAGCGTGCACAAAGTAATTGAGAAATTTGCAAAGTGCAAAATACGGTGAATTTCGACGGATACGTATCAAATTCGTCGCGCACACGCGACCAATTTGAATTCCGTCAAAGCCCACTCGACCACGAAGCCGTTACGCAGCTTTCGATGCTTTCGGTTCGCGACCACGTCGCTCGGAATGGCGGGACGCACGTCGTGTGGATGGATTTCATTGAATTTAAAAACAGGTTCTCGGTCAACTTCGGGATCGGATTTCTCGACACGTAGTCGATGATTTCCAAATCCACGAAAAGGGTTGGAAAGCCCTACATGTTGTCTAGGACTGCCTTTAAATAGATTTTCGAAACTGTCGATGGTTTGGCTAAGAATTGCCTTCCAAAACGGGTTTTGGGACTGCTCTAGTACTTCGTTCAACAGATTTTCGTTAAACTTTGAGTCGATTTATCCTAGGCTTTTACTACAATTTATACTAATCAAGCTATTGGGATATAAAGTCGATTAGGTTGGGAGCATACCCGAAGAGACGGCTTGCGAATTGGTCGATCGAGCGTCGCGATATCGCGCGTCGAAGTTGACTCCTTCCAACCCGTTACTGTTGCTGTCGTTCTGTTTCGTATGCGCGTGCGGCGCTGTGGCGGCTTGCCCGGCCGACTCCGACACTCGTGCGGCTGCGTACGGCCGTGAGGGAGCCGCCTGAGGTGGCTGGGGGGTCTTGGCGTAGTTAGGGGTTAGGGTTTCCTCTCGTGTATGCGTGTGTGTGTATAAATTTGCCGAGAACAAGGCTCGGGTTTGGAAACGCTCGCAGGAATTTCCTCTCGGTTTGGGTGTTTCCAGTTCAAATGAGCTATGGGTCGTTTGCTCACGTGGGCCTCTTGGCCCGACTGGCTGTGCGGGCCTGAGTCAACTGCTGATTCTTTTCTTCTTCTTCTTTTTTTTTCCTTTAATTATAAGTACATATATACACACACACACACACACACACACACACACACACACACACACACACACACACACACACACACATATATATATATATATATATATATATATATATATATATATATATATACACACAGACCCTTGTATACATATGTCTATCCTTATATTTATATGTATATCTATTTACCATAAATTCCACGTAACATGGAATAATTTAAATATAACCAATATTTTTACTTTATAAAATCATAACTCTATATATATATAAAATTTATATAAATAAAAATTAATTTATACAGTTGTATCTGTACATAAAGTCTATTTCTCGCATTCTCTGAACCCATTTATAAATCTCTATAGATGTAAATACACGTATATACGTGTACCCATGTAGATAATTACATACCTACAATATACAAATATCACTTAATACAATTAATAATGGTAATTATAATATTTACTTATGAATACTTAGAATATTCCTTAAATCATTAAAACGAAACACAACACCCTCATACCAAATTCCATCAATACGAATGTCATCGGACGTGCCGCATGACTACACGGGCTTGGCTCAGTTCGGGTCCAGTCCGGGATAAAATGGTATAATCGGTTTTCCCTAAAATCAATAATATTATTAATAAATAAATAAACCATCGGTAAGGGTTATATCGCAACTTGGCCCGGTTTTTTTCTAGTTAGGACATCATTATGGCTCGGCCTTCCCTACCAGGGCTAATACTCTAGCCAAAGCACGCCATTTCTCTATCCGTGCCATGATTTCTAGTCACCTTGTACTCCATAACTCCACTATGGCTAAAATCATCTACCGTAAAAATTAACTAAATAATTATTTATAAAAACTCTAAAAATCACCATTTAATTCAATAAATAAAAATATAATTCAAAATTTCGGGAAGAGGGGTTACAGCTTCTAAAATATTTTTAGGTTCTATTTGGGATATAAAAGCAGTGCTAACTATAGAATCTCTAACAGATGAACGAGTACTTACTCCTCTTGATACCTCACCTATTACCAAGTTTTCTGGATATTCTGCTGTGAAGTAGAACTTCTTTGGTAAGCTATCTAGAGAACTGGTTCCAGATGTTGTATCTCAGGGGTAGGAGTTATTGATTTGATATGAACATTATCGTCGTCATCAGGAACAGCTGTTGAACTATTATTCTCATCAAAAGTAACATTAGCATATTCCTCAACAATCATGGACGTTTGTTGAACACTTTGTATCCTTTACTCTTGGCAGCATAACCAAAAAAAATACCTTCGTCTGCTTTGGCATCAAACTTGCCTAAGTTGTCTTTGGTATTCAGGATAAAGCAGCGACAACCAAACACTCTAAAATAAGAAATAGTTGGGGTTCTACCAAACCAAAGTTCATAGGGAATTTTTTTCAAAATAGGTCGAATTAAAACCCTATTCAATACATGGCATGTTGTACTTACAGCTTCCGCCAAAAAATATTTCGGAAGTAAAAATTGATTTAACATGACTCTGGCCATATTGCCAAAAGTTATATTCTTTTGCTCCACAACACCATTTTGTTGGGTAGTTCTAGGATAAGAAAATTCATGATTAAAACTATTTAAATCATAAAACTTTTTGAAATCAGAGTTTTTGAATTCGCAGCCATGATCACTTCGGATTCGAGTAATCATGAAGCCTTTTTTGTTTTGTACCTTTTTAGCAAAAATTTGGAAAACAGAAATAGTATCACTTTTGTTTAAAAGAAAGAAAACCCAAGTAAATCGAGAAAAGTCATCAATAATCACAAAGACGTAGTATTTTCCACCAAGACTGACTACTCTACTAGGACCAAACAAATCCATATGAAGAAGTTGCAAGGATCTAGTAGTACATACAGAGTTGATGGATTTAAAAGAGGATTTAGTCGCCTTATTTTTCTCACATTCGGCACATACTGTATCCTTTTGTATGTGATATCCAGTAGTCCTCTTACTAGCTTATTGGTTGACAATGATATGGTATCCATGTTTACATGTCCAAGACGCATATGCCATAGTAATCTTTCATCCTTGTGAGCATAGAGGCATCTTCCTGCATTATTAGTATCTTTCGAGAGATAGAATATATAAATATTATCTTCCCTTATCCCTTCAAAAGCGATGTCTCCAGATGATCTATTATATATAGAGTATTTAGTTTTCCCAAAGTTAAAATCATATCCATTGTCAGCAAGATGACTGATGCTGAGCAAGTTATGCTTTGACTCTGTTACTAAACAGACATCTTTAATGACAGGAAAGGGAGGATTACCAATAGTGCCATTACCTATAATATAACCTTTTAGATTATTGCCGAAAGATACATATCCTTCCCTTTTCATCGATAGTGTTGCAAAAAATTTTGCATTTCGAGTCATATGTCGCGAGCACCCACTATCGAGAATCTATTTGCTTCTAGAAGATGAAGGAAGGTCCATCTACACCACGAGTAAATATGACCTTTGGTACCCAAATTCTTGAGGGTCCTGAAATGTTAGCCTTCGGTACCCATGCATACAAGTTTAAATTAACTAATATTCTGAATCTACATTGAGGTGAAGTGCGTCCATACTTACCATAGTAGTGACATGTAGCATGCATGTTTGTGTTAGGAGCAGGATGATAATGATGTCTATATGTGGGTGACTGTCGTGTTGCATGAGAATATGTGTACATAAAAGCGTGTTTGTGTGCGGCATGTGTATGTGTGTTTTTCCTATATCGTGTATTCTTGTGTTGAGTAGTCTTGTGTCTCATGTGAGTGCTGTGACCGTGAGACTGATTTTGAGGTTGAATAACATATTTGCCTAGCCTAATCTCTAATCTTTTAGAGGAAGTATACATTTTATCATATTTAGCAGTCAAAGCACTAATTCTTATAGCTGGAGTATTGTACGTCTTTTTCTCTTCCGTAAGCTCTTTATTGAGTACGGTAAGATCATGTATTTGTTTCTCAATACGTGATTCAGCGTCGTATAAGCTTAATTTAAGCTTGGATAATTCCTCATTATTATCTGTAGGAGATGTGTCTCTAACATTATCAAGCAAGCATGATAGTCTATGAATATCAGCTTCATGAGTCTTGATATTATCCTTTGCATGTTTGTACTTACTAAGTAACTTCTTGTGATCTTCAAGTAAATCACTAAAAGCATTTCCAAGTTCATCAAAAGTAAAGTCATCAAGTGGATCATTTGTTACCTTGTCGGACGTTGCCATTAGGCAGACGTTTGCAGTATCTAGATGAGTATCCTCTTCTACTTTTGAGTCACTGGCTTCACTTTCGTGCCAGATACTTGTGTTGGCATACTTTCGAGAGGATGGCCTCTTGTATAATTTTGTATATTGGCTCCCTTTCTTTGCTGCAAGGCAGTCTTTCTTGACATGCCCTGTCTTCTTACAGCCAAAACAGATAGGCTCTTCATCATTGTCTTTGTGTTGTTCCTTCTTCCTTTGGTTGAAACGTAGAAACTTCTTGAAGTTGCGAACCATAAGCGCTTGATCATCACCTTCGGAGTCATCATCGTTTGTTTCATCTGGAGCAGTCTTTCGACGATAAACTCTTAGAGCGATTTCTTTTTCCTTTGGAGCAGTTTCTTCAAAGTCCTTGAGGTCGAGCTCATGCATCATTAGTTTGCCCATCAGAGTCTCCAGAGACATGGTAGTGAGATCGTTACCTATAATGATCATCGTGGCTTTGGGGTTCTAGTTCTTCGTTAGACCCCTTAGCACCTTGCGTATCTTCTCATGGTTGGAGTAGTTCTTTCCGAGGGAAGATAGGGGGTTGACGATATCGAAAAATCTGGTGAATATTTGTGTGATCGTCTTATTGGGCTTCATCTTGAATGCTTCGTACTCCTATGTTAGCCGACTGATTTTTGATTTCTTGACTTGAGTGGTTCCTTCGTGAGTCACTTCTAGAAGCTTCCATACTTCGTGTAAGGTGGTACATGTAGATATCATGTTGAATTCAGTCATGTTTATAGCACAGAAGAGAGCATTAATAGCCCTAGCATCTAGACTAGCCTGTTTCTTTTCTGGCTCAGTGTATTTGTCATGGGGTTTCTCTATGAGGTTCCAATCAACTACAATTCTAGCAGGCTTCTTATAACCATCTGTAACTATGGTCCATAAGTCAAAGTCTAGAGATTTCAAATAGAAACTCATTCGTATCTTCCAGTAAGTGTAGTTGGTTCCATCAAATAGGGGTGGCCTATGAGTGGACTGTCATTCACCGTAGTTGGTGAGAATAGGTTGTGTGGTTGCCATAGATCAACTCAAGGGAGTTAATCCTTTATCAAGACTCTAAAGCTTTGATACCAATTGAAGTAACGTGAAAGCAACTCTAGAGGGGGGTGAATAGAGTTTGTGTCTATAATGACCAGTTAAAAAATTAACTCTGCTAAGTCCAGAAGCAACTACTGAGAGAATATATAATCAGAGAGTAATAATGTGAAAAGTATAAGAGTTTAAAAGAGCACACGCAAACACAGCGATATAACCTGGTTTCCCTCGTGGAGGACTAGTCCAGGCCTGAGAACTCTTGTTCAGGATTAAATCCACTATTAGTGAAATAAGGTACACATGTACCTTTAGTCAAAAGGGCACGCCAACTTCTTACAGACACAAGCCTTGGAAGCGCTCGTTACTTTGTCTTCGCAGATGCGAAACTTAGAATTTTCCAAGTGACTTCTTTTCAAACTCTTGCACAGAATTTCTAGCTAAATTGCACTGAGCACCTTGGGGCTTAAGAAGTTTTGTGGCTAGGGGATTGGAAGAGTAAGGCTTAGAGCATATAAGCCTTAGAAGATGAGAGTGATAGATGATTTGAAATAGGAGAAATCAAGCTCTATTTATACTAGTTCGGGAAGGCAGAGTTCGGCCAGAATTCTATCCCAAATATTCAAAAATTCGAACGTTGGACAGCTCGTAGCAAGGTGTTCCTAAAAATCAGGTTGCTGATTTTAAGGAGGCAGAGTTCGTCCCGAGTTCTACCTTAGGCAGGATTCGGCCCGAATTTTGTCTACCTCAGACCATAAGCCTTATATGGGTGAGGGTGGTTTGGTTTGGTTTAGGAATTGGTTTATTTTGTATGGTGGAGCTTGAAGAGATATGTCTAGGATTTGAGATGACTTAGTACGACTCAACGTACATTTTTCTAGACTCAATAAATTGAAAAATTATAGACTTGAGAACAAATACATTTGTAATGTAACAGCTTGTAGACACCGTCTCTCTTGAACTTGATGCGTTGAATTAAATCATAGATGATGTTGTCTTAAACTTGATGTGTCGTATTAGATCATATCAGATATCAGTTTGTTAATTATTTGGGTCGACACTATCCCTCCCCAAGTGAGAATTCTAATGTTCTTAGATAGTGGTATAGTAGGAATACTGTGTCTAGTTGCAAAACTAATGGCTATGAATGAGTGTGTGGCTCCAGTATCAAATAACATAATAATAGGAAACATAGCAACTAAAATCATATCTGCTATAACTTTTCCTTCTGTCTCTGCATCCTCTACTGATAGTGAGAAAGCATGTCCGTACTTCTGACCGGGACCCTGAGCTCTGGCCCAGTCGTACTGCACTGGCTGAGGAGGTAAGGGTGGGCGAGGTGCTCCTGCTGCTGGTACCATCAGCCTCAGTACTTTTTAAACAGGATATGGTACTGGAGCTATCAGCCTCAAGGTCCGCTGAGCATAAACTATGGCATGTTGCTCTGGAAAATCTTCCACTTTGTGCTGCCTTGATCCGCATCTCAAGCATTATCCAAGCCGAGTTCGAAAATCCTTCGTGATATGTCCCTACTTCCCACAGTAGTTGTAGGTGGGCTTCTGGTAGGGTGTAGCCTCTACTGCTATGTTGTGGGCCTCCTGATAGGTCCACCCTGAGTTACCCTAGCTGGTGCAACTGTTGGAGCGGGACATCTCTGCGGCTACTGCAACAACTCCTTACGAAGGAGCTCCTGGCTACGAGCCTCTTTTAGAACAGCAGCATGAGAGATTGAAGACTGTGTGGTAGTATAGGTCTTGATCTCTGGTGCTAGCCCCTGGTGGAATTTTTTTGCACTCTCCCGTTCGGTCAGAATCAATGTCGTACTGAATCTACTCAAATGGCTAAACTCCGTGTCGTACTCGTCTACCGACATATTCCCTTGTTTCAGATGGAGGAACTGGTCGTAGAGGACGTCTCAAACATGTACTGGAAAGAACCTCTAGTTGAACAGATCATAGAACTCCTTTCATGTCTGCTCAGTGCATAGTCTTCTCAACTCCGCCTTCTACTAGTGGTGAGCTTTGTCCTCTAGGAGTAAGTCTATTGCCGTCATCCACAAGTTTGCTGGCAACTATGATGCTTTTAGTAGCTTCTCCGTGCTGATAAGCCATACGGAGACCTCTAGTGGTCCCTCAGTACCCTTGAAAGACTTGGGCTTCATCTCAATAAAGTTTTTGATGGAGCCCTTATAAGGTTGTAGTGCGGGTGTTGGTGCTGGTACCAGGGCCGGAGGTAAAGGTGGGGGTCTAGCTAGTGATGCCATTATGCTCTGTCTCAGCAGCTCAGTCTGCTGCCATTAAGCCTGCATCATGGCATACATTAACTGGGTAATGGGGTTTCTATCAGCCGGTAGCGGAGGCATTTGTGGTCCGGAATGAGGTAGAAACTGCTGAAGGAACGGTGGAGGGGTGGTAGTACATTCCCACCTGGTGGTACTGCAGTAGCCTACCCAATCGGGCCGATTGATGGTACTTGGGTCTGGGTTTCATGTTGTACCATCGATGGGGTCATTGTAGCTTGCTATTGTCCCTGCTGGTACAGGATAATCGGAGTCTGTGGTAGGACCTGCTCCTCTTGAGTGGTTGCATCACTAGATGTGATAGCAAGGATGAAACACGTCCGCTTCGAAGGTGAGCTTTTGCTAGCACGAAGGTAAGTATACGTTAGAACCGATTCAAACAAGAGGCGATTCAAGCAATCAAATGAGAGTACAAAAATTTACGATCAAAGGAGTAGATGGTAGATAAGTTGTGGATGAGATACTATTTCTATTCCTACATGCAAGCTTGCTTGATACAGTGGTATAACCAAACAATTCTTTCGTTGACCTGCATGGGCCACTACTAAAACATGTACGTCCCTGTCTCAATATACGTAGGACTAGGCATACGAAATATGTCAGCTGCATGCATACGAAGAATACTCCAAAATATAGAATCCTCGTACACATACATAAGTTGTAAATAATAAAATCACAGGCAGTCTATATCTCATCCACAGAACACAAGAGTAAAGCAATAGTCCAGATAAATAAAATAAAAAGAGTCAAAGATATATAGCCGGATGGAGACAAATCCACTACCAAACAACTATGAAAGATAGTTTAAAATAACTGGAGTCTGACCTCCTAAAATAAAATAAAATAAAAGATAGATGTCCACTACAAATGTATCAAGTCATGACTATAAGCAAAACTACTATATCTTGGTAGGTGAGACCTCATCAACTAAAAATAAAGGATCCAGTACAGAGCCGTACTCCTAAAGGAAATCATGTTCATCTTCACCTAGAGAGATCACCAGGTCCTTAGAGGGACGTAACAAGATACAGAAAAAACAAGCCATATAAACTGTGTAATAAAATAAAGAATGCATGCAATAGGGTGCCTAACCATTCTACTGTGATATGCAGTTAAGGACAAACCTACAATGCATGGACACTCTGGCTATAATAGTAGTGGTATGGCCCCCTCTCTAGGCACCAGGGACCTCAAAGCATGACATTACTCGAACATCAGAGGCCAGCAGGAACAGAAAAATGGGTAATCAGGCCCGTATCTCCAATGGAGCTTCCGGGTACAAAATGATAGTACATACTTGGCCCATACATTAAAGAACTATTCTCCCCACCCTATGCCTATCTATGTCATCTCCATGACATATATGAATCTCTAATAGCTGCCAAAGCTACTAATTATGCAAATTCTATTGGCAGTTATATTATAACCATCGCACGTCTCATACGTATCGGTGGTCAGCCGAATACATGAGTTCGTGTCCTATATGTGACTCACAACTCATGATAAAGCAAGTGTCAGGCCATATGAGATATACCAATACCTCATTTCAATGGAGTGGTGTAACTCCACTTCTCAGAGATTTTATTATTTTATAAATCCTTAAATAATTTTCCTGATTTTATTTTTCCTAAGCTATTATTATTATTATTATTTTCTTTCAGCCCAATTTAGTTGGGGCTTTTTCTTCAATTCAAATTATGGGCCTTTAGAAATAGCCCATGAATCAAACCTTTTATTTAAGCCACCTCTTTTCTTCTAAATAAGGAATAGGCTCAGTTTAGGCTCAGCCAATTCTTTCTGGCCATGGGGAGAATTTGAATTCTCCTCTCTCTAACAAACTCTGACAGGAGCCACGTGCTCTAACAATTGTTCCCTCTCTTTTTCCTCCAATTCTTTTTCAACGGCCTATTTAAAGCCAATTCTCTCTCCACTATTGATGAACAGCACACTCTCTCATTCTTTAAATTTATCTTTTCTATGGAGCTCTATTCTGGACCAGCCATGCCGGATCGACGACTCGACCTTCAAATCGACAGTGCACAAGCTCAGTAAGTAATTTCTTTGACCTTCTTTGTCTGCTTGATCAATTTGATCGTTCTGAAGTTTGAACATGATCGAATCAACGATTGGATCGTTCGGTTCAACTCGAGATTTGGCCGATCGACTCCGATCGAGAGTAGAACAGTTTGATCTCTAATCGTTGTCCGATCATTATTTTCAATGATCAATTATCTATGGAATTAGCAATTAGAATTTTGATCATGATGTGTTTGTTTGTTTTCCTCCATGATCCTGCATGAACTCAATTGGGAATAGTTGATCGTATCTTGAATTCTTTTGATCAGAATCTGTCCTCACTTCAAATCCCTAATTAAATAGTAGAGGTGAGTAATTATCCCTTCATAGAGATTATATTAGCCTTGTTCTTTCATAATTCTGGTGACATTTTGGGAGTATCAGGATATTGAATTGAAAGTATAGACCTCTTGATCAACTTCGATCAAGCTTTTGATCAAATCCATCTGGGTGAGTTAAGCTAAACTTTTCTAATCTAAGTTGTTTTGTTTTTCAATTCGAGTTATACATCAATAATGGGGGTTGTTGTGTTTGTGACCTTGAGCATATCTTTTAATTATAGTTTTGGGTTTATAAACAAATTCAGTCACTAGTAGCCGTAGTTAATTTGGTTAATATCTGATTTGTACATTAAGGAAGGGTGGTTATGAAGATGGGTTATCCTCGATTCAAGTTGATGTTGGTTGTTTCTATTTTAGTATTCTTCTCTAGTCTGGTATCAGTCGACAGGGAGTAGGAAATTTAGTAGATATTACTTAGGCTTCTTGCATACTCAGTAATTGCAGCATCCTATTTTAGGACTAAAAATCAGTTTGAAATCCTAATGAAATTAGGATTCAGGTTGCAAACACTATAGACTAATGCATAGGTAAGGGAGTAAGATATAAGGACTGTTAGGGATATGGTTAGGACTGAATCAGGCATGGGGAGACTGGTATGTACCATAATTACTGGGACTGACTGATGGTACCCATAACTGAACAAAACCTGAGTGAATTATCCTATTATGGACTGAATATGTTCTCATATCCTACTATGGACTAAATGGAATGGTTGCAGGGGTTGTATCAACAAAGACTGATATGTGAGAGTTCTAAGAAGGAATGATATAGAATTTTAGGAGAGGCTAAATTTACATCAGCTCGACCTGGACTGAGTTATATCAGTCCTGCTTGAGACTGATTTCCTTAGAAACCTTGAGTGATTGATTGGTTTACTATACTATTAGTAAGGACATCTGTAGAAGTGTTGAGTAGGCTAAAATCATACCTGTAAATAGAAATATCTGGTATAGATTGTAGTCTAAATCCATTGGTCATTGTTACTTATATCCTGTGGCATTCACTCTCCTAAATTGTTAACTGGTGGGTTGGTTGTAAGGAGAAGTTCCTATAATACTTGTCAATCTTTGAAATAATCTTTTTAGCAATATTTCCTCTTATGTCATTCCTGGGTTTTACTCATACATTCACTAAACTGGAAACTGGTAAGAGAAGGAAGACAAGTTATTTGATGAGATAGGATTTAAATTGGATGAACTAAGGATTGTGGGAGGACTGATTATATCTGGACTCTGGACTGAGGATATCAGTCCCACATTTGGGACTGATTCAGTGAGTGAAGCTGAACTGCACATGCAGTATTTGGAGGGGGGTTGATTCCTAAGACACATATCATGTCTGTCTCAAATCTGAGAATTCAGATGAGTATTTTATCAAGGAATTTGAGACTCATATGTATTGTCTTAGTTAGAGAATTATAGATTTCATGTAGAACCTGAGGTTTAGTAGGAATGGCAGTAATTTTGATTTAGAACAATGAGAAATACACCATATCAATGCCTAGGCCTGACTTTATGGAGAGATACCTATACAGAGTCCAAATTGTTAGTAAATGACAGTAGGAACCACTAGTTGTTTTGCTAAAAACCTTGCTCATATTGATGTATATCAGCTTAGGACTGAGTTGGGACTGATATTGGACTAGAATAAGATTGGTAGTTAGGACTGAATTTGGATTGTATATTGAACTGAGTTAGGATTGTACATCTTTCTGATGTTGTACTAAATATACATTGGATTGATACCTGAATACCTATAGGACTAATATAAGGATGGTATTTGGACTGAACAGAGTATGGATGTCAGGTAGATGGGTCAGCCCATTACTAAGATGATTTGATTAAACCTTAGTTAGGAATTATTATACATAAACCTGTGGAAGGGGAGCTGTCCTGTGACTGGACTGAGAGTTCAGTCCTATGGACTGAACTGTACTGGTTTGGCCTACCTAGGATTTTACCCTAAAATGTAAAACCTGCTCTTTTGATTGAATATGGGTAGTTCACATCACCATAGTTAGGAGACTATGATACCAAATTGATGGTTGGCCATTCTAGGGGCCATAACATATAATTTAGTAACCTATGGTAGAAATTAATGATAGATGCTCTCATAAGTTTAGGATATTATTTTGTATAAATGGTAAGTTATAGATTATGTATAGATAAGTTAGTATTTAAAACCAAGTTATGTTGTAGTGACTTTGTAGACTAGAATTACCTATCTATATTGCCAACTTATAATTTGTAAATCATAACAGGAGGATTTTCAGCTTTACATCCCCCACTTGATCACCCTGAGCAAGGCAAGTATACTCCTCGAACTTGTTCATTTCTCATGTCTTGTATATTCATTCATGTATCTCCTTGTTGACACGATGTATCACGGAATTGTCTGGTTTCATGTTTCATGGATTACTTATGTCTGGGAGGGGAAATACTACAGTTGTGTGATCAAACCCTGTTACTATTCATGTGAATAGCTTAGGTTCCGCATCGTGCACGCGGGACCAAAGTCGCACCATTTTATGTTCATTAAATCTACCCAAGCCGATTATTTCAATCTTGCACATTCAGGATTCAGGTTGTATTTCATGTTCAGGTTGTATTTCATGTTCAGGTTGTACTTCATGTTCAGGTTGTATTTTATGTTCAGGATTCTTATCATGTTCCCTGTTTTACTTTCAGTATTTTCTGTTTAGTTTCATGTCTTGTCTCATTTCTTGTACTTTATATATATTTCCTATTTTTGTTCATACCATGATGTTCATGTTCATTTTCTTGGATATACTTAGCTCCGCTCCTGACTAGGATATGTTGCAGGTGAGTTGGAGGCTCTGTGCGACACATATTATGGCGGAGAGCCAGTAGATGCAGGTCAGCTAGCTGGAGTTGCTCTTGACTTAGAGGCTGCAGAGGCCTAGAGCTTACCTTAGTATTTCCATATTATTTCTTTGTATTGAGACTAGTAGACTTACTTTCATTTTCTGGAATATAATAATTCTGAGACATGTATCTAGATTTGGGATTCGTTTATAGATGCTGTGTTCACATTTACTCTTGTATATCTGGTTAGTTTTTCCTAGATTGGTACAGGTTACTTTGTCGTATCTAACGACGAAGGCTGGGCGTGTCCGACTCGTGTCTGATTATTCGGGAACGGGTCGTGACAAGTGGTCATCTAGTGCTAAGTCATCATGCAGATAAATAAGCAATAAAATGACTAATGCGGTCACTCGTACCCAAGTATGGCTTGGACGCACAGTGTGATAAAAATATATAAATAGTAAATAACAAAAGAAAATAATAGAATAAAATAACATAAATGAATAGTAAATAGTGGTAAGGTATCTTGCCTGGAGATGGTGTGTAGAAAATAGCAACGTCTAGTAACTTACAACGTCAGAATCAAGGTGCAATGAAGGTTAACTCCCGCAAATTTCCCCATATGCTGAAATAAACATCATGAACATTTTTGGCATAAGAAAATGTCTAAGATCGCCTATCCATAAGTCCATATCTGGACACAAGGGCAAAATTGTAGTTTTGGGCCAACACTACCAAAATACAGTAAATTAGCGACCGAAAATTAGCGACAGAAATTTTCAGTCGACGTTAGCGACGGCTTTGTGGCAGCTCGCCGACGAATTACCGACAACAAGTCGTTACATTTTTTATTTTAATTTTAGGGGGAGGAAAGGTCGCACATCCGTCGCTAGGGTGTCGGAGATATAGCGATGGATAGTCAGTCGTCGCTATGCAGTCGATTATTTGGCGAGAATTGTGTGGAGAATTGGCGGGACATTTCATCGACTACGTAGCGACGGATATTCAGTCGGCAAGTATCAAAAATAGCGACTAACAGGCGACGGACTAAAAGCCGTTGCTAGTCCGTCGCTAAATATACGTTCCAGACTTAAAATGAAACGGCGGAGGGAACTTTTCGCATTCCCCCCAAATTCACTCTCTCTTCCCTCTCTCTCTCTCTCTCTCTCTCTCTCTCTCTCTCTCTCTCTCTCTCTCCCGCGGCTTCGATGATCGGCGTCGGCGTCGGCGTAGGCGTCCTCTCCTCTCTCTCTCTCTCTCTTCCGAAGGTAATCCCCTCTCTCTCTCGATCTCTCTCTCTCTCTCTTACGTGTCGTAGGGGCAGCGAGGGGCGGCGGGCTTGGGGCGGCAGGCTTGGGGCGGGGGCGTCGGAGGCTGGGCGGCGGGCTTGGGACGGGGGCGTCGGGGGCTGGGGCGGCTGGCTTGGGTCGGGGGCTGGGCGGCTGGCTTGGGTCGGGGGCTGGGCGGTGGGCTTGGGGGCGGGGGCGTCGGGGGCTTGGGGCGGGGGTCGTCGGGGGCTGGGCGGCTGGCTTGGGGCGGGGGCGTCGGGGGCTGGGGCGGCGGGCTTGGGGCGGAGGCGTCGGGGGCTGGGCGGCTGGCTTGGGGCGGAGGCATCGGGGGCTGGGCGGCGGGCTTGGGGCGGGGGCGTCCAGAGCTGGGCGGCGGGCTTGGGGCGGGGGCGTCGGGGGTATATGCAACCGACGCACAGCTATAAGCACTCTTCATATATATATGCAACCAAACTACTGGGCGGCGGGCTTGGGGCGGCGGGCTTTGGTCGGGGGCGGCGGGGGGCTTTGCTTCTCAAATTTATCTGAGTTTGTATATTGGCTAAATAATGTGTTATCCATATTGGGTGTTATCCATTAGTTTGGTGGTGTTTGGATTAGTAAATATGAATATAGGATTTGGGTTCATGGTGTATATGTTCACTGTCTCAAGGACAGTGCGAGTTCTTCATCTGCCTTCTTTGTTAAGAATATTCTTGGGACATTCGCTTCACCAAAGTCACTTAATAAGTGAAATTTTTCCTGGAAAACCGACCCTTAGAGTGTATCAGTTGTGTGCTTCTATATAGATGTATATATCTATACATCTAGCTGTGATATACATATGTGTATGTGACAATCTCAGTTAGCGACGGACTAGTGACCGGTTAGCGACGGATATTTCCAGCTCCATTTGCATTAATCTACGGTACGACATGGTAATCAGGACGTAGTCCCTGCAGCCATTCGACTGGCGAGGCAGAAACTATGTAGCTGTAGATAAGTTGACTGTCCTCCGACCCTCATCCCTCGGCAATGATGATACGACAACCTATCACTATATCTTATATAGTAGTAGATGATGTCTTAGTATTACATTATGTGAGTTCATCTTGATTCTGTTATATCCTTCAGATACTAGATACGATAAGAACATATACTACACCATATGTACAGAACATAGATGATTCACACTAATGTATGCTAGAATAAATTTTGGGTTGTGTTCTGAGCCATCCGTTTCATTCGACTCCTTCTCCGAGTCTTCTTCCTCCTCCTCCTCCTCCTCCTCCTCGGAGTCATCGGATTCTCCTCCTCATCATCGAAATACTTTGCGTAAGAAACCCTTTCCTGCTTCCCGGACTGCATCCTCGTCCTCAAGCGTCTAGCGGTCGTCCTCAAGCGTCTAGCCGGTTTCGGAGACTCCTCGTCATTGCTGCCATTCTCTTCACCGGACACCTCCATCTTCGGCACATCGAAGCCGCCGCCACCGACGACCAAGTTGCTGTCCTTGGTATGAGCTTCTTGATTCTCGACGGTGGCATTACTGCTGAGAAAGACCCTCGGCCCTTGAATATTAATGTTCAAGGGGGAGTACCCGGAGCCCAGCTTCCAGGGGCCGAGGGTCTCTCTCAGCAGCAATGCCTCCGCCGAGAATCAAGAAGCTCATACCAAGGACAGCGACTCGGTCGTCGGTGGCGACGACTTCGATGTGCCGAAGATGGAGGTGTCCGTTGAAGAGAATGGCAGCAATGACGAGGAGTCTCCGAAACCGGCTAGACGCTTGAGTCGGTTATGCAATTATGCAATATTGAGAATATGAGAATGATGGCTTACTAATACCATACAATTATGCAATGTTGAGTCGGTTATGCATTCGCGTGGTCATGGACGTCTTTGTGCACAAGGTTTGAGTAGTTTCCTCGGGACGGTACTTGGGCACCGGGGACCGGCTCGACCTAGGGGAAACAGTTGGTCGTGCTATGGTGGCGCGAGGTATTGTGGGACATTCGACTAGGCTTGCAACCTACTCTGGAATTGTACACCGTAATACCCGTTGGAAAGTCCTTTATGGTGCAGTTTCACCAACGACCCAGTCCGAATGCATGCTAACGATTGTCTTATGCAGGGGCGGTAAGTATATTATTATCCTGTATCTTGTGCAGGAAAGCTGGATTCAGCCAATGGTAAAGTAAACATGGTTTCATGAAATACCATGTTATGTGAATTGTGATTTAATCTAAATATTGCCTGTCCCTAATAAGTTCATATATTTAAAATGCTTGTCATTAATAAAATGTTGGTTTAGCTGAGTGGGCCAACCGGGCTCACCAGCGCATTGTTATAATGTGTTGACCCCTCCTCCACAGGTACTGGAGAAGGCTCAGGCGCACGTCCGAATTAAAGCTTTCTGAACTGCTGTTTCCTTTCAAGTTGTTTTCCCTAAAGGCGCACAAAGTATTGCATAGTTTTTAAAAGATAGCTGCTTATATTTCAAAGTACTAAAGGGGCATGATGTATGAAACGGGAAGTTATTTCATGGCAGCCTATCAGTTGTACTTCTTTTCATAAATCAATGTAGCCGAAATGGTATTTCAAATATTATCGAAAAAAGTTGCATTCTGACTACAATTATGAATAAAATGAGTATTTCTTCTTCCTATATTGTGTCCTCAATATTTATGAAATGTGGCTGGGTTTCAAATGTTTCTAAATAACATAACAGTGCACGTTCTTGCCTTGTACAAGTGCAACACCAGACTTGTATGGCATCACGCCTTAGCGAGGACGAACGATTCGGCGCGAATCGAAGCGCGGACGAAAGATTCCCCGAATCGGGGCATGACAAGTTGGTATCAGAGCACGGTTTCAAATCCTCAAATTTCA
This sequence comes from Iris pallida, assembly GCA_029216955.1. Taxonomy (NCBI): domain Eukaryota; kingdom Viridiplantae; phylum Streptophyta; class Magnoliopsida; order Asparagales; family Iridaceae; genus Iris; species Iris pallida. The sequence goes on from JANAVB010044083.1 coordinate 273,918, forward strand.
AAAATATTTTAAAAAAGGAAGTCTTCATGCAAATTTTCTCGATTGATGGTGTCGATGGCGCTGGCATGAAATAATGTTCCATACAATAAGCCCATAAATATTTTATGAGTGCTAATGGAATTATTTCTTTGTTGTAGAATGACCAAGGGTGACAGCGCAAAGACGAATTCATCGTCTGACCCAATTGAGAAACTGATTAAACAAATGAAGGCTCAGAGGAAGCAGAGCGAGGTTCAACATCGCGCGCTTCAAGAGCAGCTTCAATATCAGTTTCAGGAGCAGCTAGATGCTGAACAAAAGCAAGTAGATAGTCTAACTCAGATTGTCACCAAGCTGACGGCCGATTCCAATGTTTCTGCAAAGGCCGCAGCAACCGAGACCGTAGAAGTGCCGGCAGAGAAACCTGAAACGCCGACACGGAAGAGAACGAGCTTCAAGTTCTCTGAATTCAAGAGTTGCGACCTGCCTCAATTTAATGAAAAGAGGAGCCAGATGAGGTGATGGGGTTCTTGAACATACTGAGGACTACTTTCGAATGTTGGAGATTCAGGGCAGTAAGAGGGTGGAGTGTACCGTTGTACAACTTTGTCTCAAGGCCCAGGAATGGTGGACCTCGCAGAGACAGGCACTCTGTAGTAATAATCCGGATACGAAGATATCTTGGGAGACCTTCAAGCAGGCTTTCATTACCCAATTCATTCCACCAGCTGTCTGTCAACAAAAAGAGAATGAGTTCATTGCACTTCGACAAGGCAGTATGTCAGTGCATGACTACGAGATAGAGTTTTTAAAGAGAGTCGCATTCGCTGGGTACATGGTACCGAATAACGATGCCAAGCGAGGAAGATTTGTGCAAGGCTTGAATGAGGGCCTGGAGCGGGATATTCTAAGTCGGAAGTGTACGTCTTATCGGAAGCGTATGAGACAGCTCTTGAGATGGAGAGATTTCATCCACCAGTTGGCCGTGGAACAACACTGCGCAACCAGGGTAGCAACCATAAATGACCCTTGGCTGCAGAGAGAAATGTCATTCCTAAGCTTCGTAATGCTGGCGAGAATAAGGGTGAATATCAAGGACCGTGTTGCTTCAAGTGCAACCGGTATGGGCATCGACAAGCAGAATGTTGAGCCGGATGCTTCAATTGTGGCGGCATGGGCCACAGGGCATCTGAATGTAGAAAGGAAGGAATCAGAATCCTCCACGGGACCAGCACTATAATCATCATGGACCAAACGACAATCAGTACCGTGGAGGATATAACAATCAGAACCGAGGCCAACATAACAACCAAAATCGTGGCCAAGCGCCACCAGCCTTACCAGCTCCGAACGGGAATGCACTGAATCAACAACAAGGTGGGCAAGCAAGGGTTTATACCTTGACTCAGGTAGAGGCCCAGATCGTAGAGAATGTTATAACAGGTATGTTGCTGTAAAAAAGCATACCTGCAAGAGTACTTTTTGATTCTGGTGCTACTCATTGCTTTATCTCTTCTGATTTTGCAACAGAAAATAAATTTTGTATGACTCAACTAAAGACAGCTTTGTGTGTTAGTACTCTTTCGGGAGTAGATATGCATGCAACTTTAATTTACAGGGACGGCTACATTAAAATTGGAGGCAAGACTTTATCTCTGGATGAAATTGTACTCGACATCAAAGAGTACGATATCATATTGGGAATGGCTCAGCACCTATTATGCAACAATCGACTGTGCGGATAAGAGAGTTGTGTTTCGCCTACCCGGAGAAACGAAATTCTCTTATTCGTGCGGCTCAGCGTTCCAAAGACCTATGGTCATATCAGTAGTTACAGCAAGGCACATATTGTACTCAGGGTGTGAAGGCTTTCTCGCTTCTGTCCAAGACACTCGATTGAAGAGTGTAGGCTCAATCAGACCAAAATTGTGGCAGAGTTCTCCGATGTGTTTCCGGACGAGATACCTGGAATGTCGCGGATAGAGAAATTGAATTCACAATTGATACATTTCCGGGTACTCGCCCGATATCAAAGGCGCCGTACAGGATGGCTCCGGCAGAATTAAAGGAACTAAAGGTGCAGCTACAAGAATTACTAGATCGGAGGTACATTCGCCCAAGTGTATCTCCATGGGAAGCTCCAGTGTTGTTTGTAAAGAAGAAGGATGGGACGATGCGGCTGTGCATCGATTATAGAGAACTAAACAAGGCAACCATCCGTAACAAGTATCCCTTGCCAAGGATAGATGATCTATTTGATCAGCTTCAAGGGACGACCGTATTTTTAAAATTGATCTTCGTTCAGGATATCACCAATTAAGATCAAACCCGAGGATGTCCCTAAGTCAGCATTTCGTACAAGATACGAAAATTATAGTTTTTGGTCATGCCATTCGGCTTGACTAATGCTCCAGCAGCCTTTATGGATCTAATGAATAGAGTGTTTCGACCGTTCTTAGACAAGTTTGTTGTCGTGTTCATCGATGACATATTGATCTACTCAAAGGATAGGGAGACTCATGTCGAGCACTCGAGAGAAGTACTTCAGACGCTGCGGGACAATCAATTATATGCAAAGCTAAGCAAGTGCAAATTTTGGATGAACAGCGTGTCGTTCCTAGGACATGTTATTTCGGCAAAAGGTGTTGTCGTTGACCCAAAGAAGATTGAGGCAGTTGTGGACTGGAAGCAGCCTGCATCAGCTAGTGAGATACGAAGTTTCCTTGGTTTAGCCGGGTACTACCGTAGATTTGTGAAAGACTTCTCGAGAATCGCATCGCCTTTGACTCGCCTCACTCAGAAGGGAGTCGTATTTAAGTGGACCGATGACTGCGAGAATAGTTTTCAGGAACTCAAGCAGCGACTCATCACGGCTCCAATTTTAGTACTTCCAGAGGGCTCTGAGGGATTTCAGATCTACAGTGACGCATCGGGACTTGGATTGGGATGTGTTCTCATGCAACGTGGGAAGACAATATCTTATGCATCGAGACAACTCAAACAGCATGAGAAGAATTACCCAACACATGATTTGGAACTGGCGACAATTGTGTTCGCGTTGAATTATGGCGACACTATCTCTATGTGTCCTGCGAGATCTTCACGGATCACAAAAGCCTGAAATACATATTCACGCAGAAGGAATTGAATTTGAGGCATCGACGTTGGTTAGAATTGATCAAGTACTATGACTTGACAATCTCATACACGTCGGGTAAAGGAAATGTGGTAGCTGATGCCTTAAGTCGAAAATTTGTTGGGTCACTAGCAATAGCAAAAGGTACTACGAGATCTTGAAGAGATGGGCATCAAATTCAAGATTCGTTCGCAGAATGTGCAGTTGGCTCAGCTGCAACTTGAGTCGAGTCTCCAGGAAAGGATTAAGATTGCTCAGAAGGATGACCCGTTTCTGCAGAAGATACGCGAGTTGATTCTAGCAGGAAAGGCATCGGACTTTACCGTTGAAGATGACACTATTCGTGTCAAGGGGAGATTGTACGTCCCTAAGGAGAAGGATATCAGGAAGGAAATACTGACCGAGGCTCATTTCGCAAAGTATTCCTTGCATCCAGGAAGCACGAAAATGTATAAGGATCTGCATACAAAATTTTGGTAGCATGGCATGAAGAAGGATATGGCGCTATTCGTGTCACATGTTTAGATTGTCAGCGTGTGAAGGTCGAACATCAACGGCCAGGCGGAGAACTACAAATTTTGGCTATTCCACTGTAGAAGTGGGATAATATCTGTATGGATTTTATCGTCGGCTTGTCAAGAACTCAGAAGGGAAATGATGCGATTTGGGTTATCGTGGATAGATTAACCAAGTCGACATATTTTATTCCAATAAAAGTTACGTAGGGCATAGAACGGTTGGCTCAGATCTACATAAATGAAATTGTCCGATTACATGGGGTGCCAGCTTCTATAGTGTCGGATAGAGACGGGAGATTTTTATCGCAATTTTGGATAAGTCTGCACTCAGCAATGGGCACAAAGTTGAACTTCGGTATGGCATACCATCCGCAGACTGATGGTCAGACAGAGAGAGTAAATCAGATTCTTGAGGATATGTTGAGATTGTGCGTGCTCGACTCGAAGATAAATTGGGACGCACATCTCGCATTAGCAGAATTTGCCTATAACAACAGTTATCAGGCAAGTATCCAAATGGCCCTGTACGAAGCCTTGTATGGACAAAAATGTCGATCACCGATATGTTGGGATGAAGTCGGTGAACGGCAAGTGCTCGGACCAGAACTTGTGGAACAGGCCGTCGAAAGGGTTCGCTTAATTCGAAAAAGGCTTAGAGTTGCTCAAAGTCTACAAAAGAGTTATGCGGATGTTCATCGACGACCTTTGGAATTCACGGCAGGAGATCATGTCTTCTTGATGGTCACGCCCATGCGAGGTGTGATGCGGTTTGGAATGAAAGGAAAGCTAAGTCCGAGATTCGTTGGACCGTTCGAGATTTTGGAGAAGGTAGCCTTAGTAGCTTATCGACTTACACTACATCCGGCTCTGGCTGATATGCACGATGTCTTCCATGTATCTCGACTATGGAAGTACGTGCATGATCTAAGTCATGTGAACTTTGATCAGCTGCAGCTGAGCGCTGACCTATCCTACACTGAAGAGCCTGTCCAGATTTTGGACAGAAAGGAGAAAGTTTTACGGAATCAGATAGTATCCTTGGTCAACATGCTGTGGCGGAACCTGCTGTCGAGGAGTCGACGTGGGAATTAGAGGAAGAGATGCGGGTGAAATACCCCTCGCTGTTTGAAAATTTTGAGGTAGGACTTTTATTTTAAGTTTCGAGAACGAAACTTTTTCTAGTGGTATATTATGTAGTGCCCCACTCCCAGCGGTTCACTATGTAAGGCTTGTGGCTTGGCTAACTCGGTCGGAACCGAGTATTGGGGAAACTTACCGTCGGCACCGAATCGATCACGGACAAGTGCATAAGAACCTTTCCAACTAATGGATTGGTTTCTCTTGAAATGCGTCCAAGAGTTTTCTCTGGATGTTTTGCTGCTAGTTTTGTTGTTTGGTTTTGATGGATGCTTTTCTGAATGATTTTCGATGATTTGATTCTTACCCGTTTTCATCGATTTGATTCTTACCCGTTAACCATCAAATCCTAACATACAATTATGTGATTGGAGGATCCCATAAAACCCTAGCCATTCAACATTATATTTGAGCAAGAACAAAATTTAACAAAAAACATGAAGATGTCAACTTTTGAGTACAAAGAAACCAACTTTACCATTAAACCATAACAATGGGTTATTGAGACAACCATAATCAGTCGGCTTTTAAACAAAACTAAAAATATGATCTTTAAATAAGATAAGTAACAAATTAACAATTTACCCACCGAATCCTATTACAAACAGTTATGCAAGTGGATTCCAGAAACATACAGAATGCCTACGCAGACACATATACTAACAATCTATGAGTTAAAACCTTTACTCTTCAAGTACCAAAAGACATAAACTTCACCATTGAACCACAATCAGCTTTCAAACAAAGCTAAAAGTTCGAGCTTTGAAGAAGAAAAAAAAGACAAAGTACACAAATCCCCCACCAAATCCCAAAACTCGTGTAGCTTCACATTGCATTTGTGCAAGAACACCGTTTCACAAGCATATACTAACAATCTACGAGCTAAGAGCTTTAGTCCTCACGTACCAAAGTGTTAAAACTTTATCAACAAACCCTAGCACATAAACACTTGAATTTAAGTTTATAATAAATTGAATTATCTCGTATCATTATTTCAGCATTCTACAGTTACATTACCACAGGTCTATAACCGACCAAATAAACAAATATATAACCAAAATTTCTGGCAACAAACCCCTGATACAGAAATAAGTAGAAAGATCATATTGTGATCGATTGAATATATTATAGAAAATGGAAAATATTCAAAAAGATGTAATGGAGTTCTCACAAGCATAAAATCAAACATGTAGTGTGCAGAAATGATGTAATGGAGTTCTTACAAGAAAAAATCAAATAAGTTATGTACAGAGATTTGAAGAGATTATAGAAAAAGACCTTCGGTTCGAAAGATAGAGAGAGAGAGAAAGAGAGAGAGAGAGAGAGTGTACCGGTGGGTGAGGGACCTGAAATCGAAAAGCCTCTCGACTTGCGGGCAACACCTCTCCACTGGAGATCGTCGTTGCTGGTCCACATTGTAAGAGATGACGACGACGACGGCCAACGTTCCTGCGAGGGGGGCACCCTCACCACCTTCCTTTACCGTTCCATAGTCGAGATGCCCTTCCTCTACCATCGATAAAAATTAGTGAAGGGAGAGGGTTTTCCTTCAAAGAGAAGGGTTTCTCTTAAAGGGGTGCTTCTCCTTCGTTCAACATTTTAGGGTTAGGGTTTAGGAGTTGGGGTTAGGGTAAGGGGAGGAGTAGGAGACGGGGATGAAGAGGAAGAGGGATTTATGGATAAGAAGAGGGTGAATTGGGGTTAGGATTGGGACCCCCGTGCAGCCTTCTTCTTCTTTTCTTCTTCTTCTTCTTCTTCGACGGCAGCCAGATCGACGGAGGAATGACCTCCTCCTCTAAGAAATAGAAAGGAAGAGAGGAAGGGAGAGCAGAGAGTTGTTGATTAGGGCTAGTTTAAGAGAGATAAAAAAAATGTTGTGCTCCTCAATAAAAAAGAATCATAATCGTCAACAGATATAAAAATTTGAAATAATTACAATACTGGCAGCAAAAATAGCAGTAATTTTTTCGTACATGCATTACTTGACGGTTATCAACAAACCGTCAAGTAATTCAATGGGTTTTCTTGACGCTTCCTCTAAAACCGTCAAGTATTTTGGTAAAATTTTGATGCATAACAGAAAAAGGGTATTTTCTTAACGTATGTCTAAAACCATCAAGATAACCCCTCTTCTTGACGGTTTTTTCCATGACTGTCAACAAATAAACCGTCAAGAATAGCCTTTTTTCTTGTAGTGTAAAGAAGCAAGATTGTACAAACAATGGATTAAAAGTTAAATAACTACCGTTAACATATGTTACATGCTACTAAAACATCATAATATACAACAATTCTTATATACCCTTGATGTCCACGAATAAATTAATTCTTAACCAATTTTTTTATCGTAACTCTAACAACTCCTTTCGATAAGGTAATATAAAGTTGATCATGACTAAAATATATATTGAAGATATATCCTTACATTATGTACATGTTATTGTAACGCCCGTGGTTCGTATAACGTATTTTGGTATACGTGTACGTATTTTGACTCATATTGCCTGCTTCATTGCATGGTTTATTTTAGCATTTCATTGCTTGGTTCGGCTTGGTTCGGTTTTGCATGTGAACCAACCCTACCTACCCCCACCACTAACCCCATTATATCCCACCTACTTTTCTCTCTCCTCATAACTCAGCATTTACTCCTCCTTCTTCTTCTTCCTCCCTGGCATAGAGCTCCACCTACCCCCTCTCCCACCGGCAAGTGCATCGTGCTTCATGGAGGAACTCAAGTTTTGTTGTTCCATTTTCTTCCTCACGAGATTCTAAGACACTTTAGTACTTAGTATTTTAATTTTGGCTCATTTCATGTAGATCTAAGCTTGTTGCATTTTCGAATTTCTTGGGTTTTGATCTATTAAACCTTGTTATTCTCAAGTTTGTTGGTTCCATGTTGTAGAGAATTTTGTTCTATCCCATTTTGACCTAAGGAAGTTCGGATTCTGACCTTAAATGAAGGAGTATGGAACTTGGAATCAATGGCATCATGGTTCTTCTTCTCGAAAAGTGGAAAAGAAGAACAGTTCTTAGCCGTATGGCTTTTTCATGCGGCAAGTCCCCTTGGCCGCATGGCTCTTAGCCGTATGGACTTCACCCCATGACTCAAGTTGACCTTGGCCGTATGAGCCCATGTTTCCCGAGCCGCACGAGCTTGTTCCTCTACAGCCGCATGAGCTTATTCCTCTACAGTCGCATGAGATTATTCCTCTACAGTCGCATGAGCTTGTTCCTCTGCAGCCGCATGAGCTTGTTCCTCTACAGCCGCATGAGCTTGATCCCCCACTGTCGTATATGCCCGTTCCTCCTTGGCCGTATGACCCTCATTCGGCCCTGCCGTATGAGACCCCCATCTATTGCCGTATGAGCCCGTTAAGCCGCATGGCTTTGGTTTTCCGAGCCGCATGAGCCCCGCCGCATAAGCCTGTTGTCCTTAATCGCATGAGCCCGTTCCCTTGGCCGCATGAGCCCGATCTTCCTTGGCCGCATGAGCCCGTTCTTTCCGAGCCACATATGCCCGTTCCTCCCGAGCCGCATGAGCCCTTAACCCCTGGCCCCTTTTATGTGCCCTTTTTCCTCGGCCGCAGAGCCTGCCCCCCTCCCAGCCGCATGAGCCCGTCCTGCTTAGCCATATGGCTCTTTCCATAGCCGTGCACTCCTCTTAGCATGCTGAGTTGTTATATTTATGCTTTTGTCTCATGACTCTCTGTATAACTTGGGTCCCTTAATAGAATGCTTGTACCATGTTAATTCTGCACATGTTCCATGAACACGATAGTGATCCGTCGTGGTGCACTCCTGACAAGTAACATGATATGATAGTGGCCCGTCGTGGCGCACTATTGACAAGTAAACCTGACATGATATAGCTCGATATGCTGTTGCGACGGCTAGCATAACATGACAAGAATAAATAGCTTGGACACCGTGGGCAATTGTGCTTGTACAAATGAACCAGTATTGTCTTATATCATGTCTAGGACAGGGACCCTGAGTACCACGGTCAGGGGTACCTACTAAAATTGACTAAGGCTAATAACTAGAATAATCCAGTAGTCAAGAAGAGATTTTCCAGCTATAGGCAATCCCGTTATCTGGGCGCGCAAGAGGACTTGTAGCCTGCCGACGATAGGGCACATTTTCAGCACACTGTCATGTGTTATACCCTTAATAAACGGATATTCAACCTGGATAACCTGGATGGTCTGCAGGGCTTGTGGATGTTGGAATATCTCATTGCATCTTGCTAGTAACTAGGCCTGTGATAACCCTAGTTAGTTAAAGTATTAAGTCGTACTCATTTCTTGACCGTGGTTGATTGGATGGAGTCTAACTCAGTCTAGTCTTGACTTGATCCTGTACAAGATTGTAACATGACCTGATTGCTTATGCTTTACTTTATCGATAAATGGTGGGGAACCAAGTTCCGTTCAGACGAAGGGCTACAACCCCGTTCCTTGTTTGGTTTAAGGGTTGTAACTTGATTATCTGAATAGTTCCATGGTTATCTTATCGTATATCATCATGATTTTCTATATCTCCAGTCTTTTATTATATGTTATTATGTTTTATGCTAATTGCTGGTTTTAGTTCTTAAGTGAAGCCTCCTTTGTGGTACTTGCTCTTTCTGGGGTCTGACCCAGCTGGTTTTGTATGGCCAGATACCGGAATAGCTCCAGAGGATCTACCGACCTTCTAGCCAGATAGTGACCACCAGGCGTAACCAAGGCAACGAGTGGGTTTCCTTTTTGTTCTCCTACTTTATTGTAAAATTATTCTTTTGAGGCGTTTAGCCGACGAGCACGTGTTAGCTCGATTGCACCTTACTAACTGTCTGCCTACGGGCTGTAACATGATTGACGAATCCTAGGGTTGATCATGTATGACTAAAACTCTTGCTAGTCTTCATATTTTGTATGACTAGCTTCATGATCATCCAAATATGTAATGTATGGGACGCCTTACTATTGTATATTTGATGTTCTAACATCTTGTAATTGATGTTACTTACTTGAGATTGAGACAATAAGCTTGTTCATGACCATAAGAGACTGATGGCTTGTAGTTAAACCCTCATGTATCTAGGCAGCCGTGACCATATAGCGAGGTGGGTTGCACTTCGATATACGTAGCTGGCTATGTATGCCCTCGCTCTCCAGTATTCTGGTTTCGGGGCGTTACATGGTTTAAGTGGTGGCCCATACAGGTTTTGTGAATCAAGATATGTGAGGGTTTACTGAATAGATGTCTCAATCAGCACTCGCTCTTGATATGCTCGAATCCTCCGAATCCCTATATTCTTGACCTGATCACATGCTTATATCTTTGATCTGTCCTGGTCCTTCCTTATTGTTCCCTGTGTCATCTTCTTCAGCGGCATTGTTCCTGGTCCTACCGATCGGCAAGGCGGAGCACCTCCCGTGGACCAGCAGCAACCTGGAGATTAGGCCCAGCATTCAGGAGTAGCCTCCAGAGTCATGCCTACTGGGGGTCAAGAGCCACCAGTTCAGCCATTCCAGCCTGCAGAGCCTGATGACGGCACCTCGGTGGGTCTCATCAGGACATTGTTAGCATCTCAAGATCGTCGGGGCGATGCCCTGCACCAGGCAGTACAAGATGCTTTGAATAGAGGCGGTCATCAAGGGAACCAGACAGCCAACAGCTTCAAGCGTTTGAACCCTCCCTTCTTCGACGGTAGCGAAGATGCGATTGCCGTAGATGCTTGGCTGCAGGATACAGAAGTGATTCTAGAAGCGGTGAAGACGCTCGAGAATAAGAAGGTGGCAGTGGTATGCCTGCAGTTATTAGATCTTGCCCGCAGCTGGTGGGCGGCACAGGCCGTTGGATTAATGGCACCTATTGCCTGGGCAGTATTTCGTGAGAGATTCCAGACCAAGTATTTTGATGCTATAGCTCGATACGATCTACAGACGAGGTTCACCAATCATAAGCAGATGGACAGGACGGTCGACGGATATGCGGCCGAGTTTTCGAGGCTTAGTCGGTTTGCTCCCACCTTGGTAGCGACCGAGTTCGACAGAGCCCAGCGGTTCCAACAGGGGCTCCATCTAGAGATTTATTTGCAGTGGAGCAGTTTGAGCATCAGACTTTCAATGCGATATTGAGAGCAGCCAGGAGGCACGAGTATACCTCCCGAAGGATTGAGGACATGACCGGAGATCGAAAGCGATCTCATGGCCACATAAATCAATCTTCAGTACCAGCCCCGGTAGTCCGAACTTTAACAATTTGAACCCCGAGGCGGGCGGCCTCAGTAACGTCAGTTCAGTATTCAACCTCGGCGAACCCTCAGCAGCAGAAGCAGAAGCAGTCTTCCGTAATGGGTTGCACTCATTGTGGGAAGCTAGGACATGTGGTGGCAGAATGTCGCAGTGCACAGGGATTGTGCTTGGCTATGGAGCACCGGACCACAGGGTTGGGAACTGCCCGAACAGGGGGAGTTTCTCTTCTTCGACCTTTTCTAGTCCTTCGGTGAGAGGACCAGCACCAGACCAGCAGCAGCAACAGTTTCCGAGGCCATTGCCGCCTCAGTCCCAAGCATTCCAGCAGCAGAACCCCAGCAGTATGCACAAGCCCAAGCCTTGATTCAGAGCAGACAGAGAGGTTTTCAGCAGAGGGGACCCGTACCCAGAGGACATGGTCAGGCGATGGCGATGACCGTAGAAGAAGGATTGGCACCAGGTGAGGTAGTTACAGGTACTATTCTCGTCAACTCCTTTCCAGCATCAGCATTATTTGATTCTGGTGCATTATATTCATTTATGTCTGCACGATTCACGACACGGATAGGACTGGAGCACGAGTCACTATCAGTAAGGCTCAATATACTTACTGGTAACGGTCTTGTGGGAGTAGATAGAGTGTTTTCTTCGTGTCAGATCGTGGTTAGCGGTAGAGAGTTCTCCGCTAGATTGATAGAGTTCCCGATGGCCGATTATGATGTGGTCTTAGGGATGGATTGGTTAAGGACCAGTATGTTAGGATAGACTGCCATGTTAGCAGGGTTGTTTTTAGCATTCCAGGCGAGCCAGAGTTTTCCTTTTCCTGAGGCGCAGTTGAACCTTCTCCTCCGGTATTGCGGATGGCAGTAGCAGCAGTACAGTTACCCCGAATAGTCAAAGAATTTCCAAATGTTTTTCCAGAAGAGCTTCCAGGAATGCTGCCAGAGCGAGAGATCGAGTTTACCATCGACTTGATCCCAGGGAGCCCCAGTGTCGGAGAGAGTCTACAGGATGGCACCGTCAGAGTTAGAGATTGTATAAGATGATTGAAGAACTCAGGACCAAGGGATTCATTCGTACAAGTGGATCGCCTTGGGGAGCCCCGATGCTTCTTGTGAAAAAGAAGGATGGTACGTCCAGATTATGTGTAGATTATCGTACCTTGAATTCAGTGACAATCAAGAACAGATACCCTCTCCCGAGGATAGATGACTTGTTTGATAAACTCAAGGGGGCAGCAGTATTCTCGAAGATTAACTTGCGGTCAGCATACCATCATATCAGAGTCAGAGTCAGAGAGCAGGACATCCCGAAGATAGCTTTTAGATCTAGATATGGGCATTGGGAGTTCCTTGTTATGCCGTTTGGAGCAACCAATACACCAGCTGTATTCATGGACCTCATGAATCGTATTTTCATGCCTTATTTGGATAAGTTCGTGATTGTGTTCATAGACGACATCCTGGTCTACAGCAAGAGTGTAGCGGAGCATGAGCAGTATCTCCGTGTGGTTCTTCAGATTCTCAGAGAGCACTAGTTATATGCCAAGTTCAGTAAATGTGAGTTCTGGCTCGATCGCATTTTGTATTTGGGTCATATCATCACCAGAGGAGGAGTAGAAGTGGATCCCCAGAAGATCGTGGCTATTGAGACATGGCCATTACTAGCACAGTCGTAGAAGTTCGTAGTTTTCTTGGCTTGGCCGGCTACTACGGCAATTTGTTTCAGACTTTGCTCGGATCTCAGCGCCATTGACCCAGTTGACCGCAAGGATGTGCAGTTTGTTTGGACGGCTGAATGTCAGGATTCTTTAAGAAATTAAAGCAAGGTTTGATGACGGCACCCTTTCTCACGCTTCCAGATGGGACCAGGGGATTTTCAGTATATTGTGATGCTTCAGGCAGAGGTTTAGGATGTGTTTGATGCAGCATGGAAAGGTAATAGCTTATGCATCACGTCAACTTCATGATCATGAGAGAAATTATCCAACCCATGACTTGG
>JANAVB010044084.1:0-62228 GCA_029216955.1 Iris pallida
AATAGGGACACACAATGGGTGTCATTCCTATGTTAAAACTTTTCTAAATACAAAAAATAAAGGAAGGAAATATTACCTAAAGGAGAGAAAATCCAAGGAGAAAGGCTTCTTCCTGGGAGAGCTTGAGAGCAATTGGGGAAGAAGACTTCTCAAAGAAAGGAATGAAATGGGAGTTCTATTAGGGCCGGCCACAATGGTTATATCCCCCCTTCATTGAATATTACAAGTTTGCCCCTCCCTTAGTTACAAGTGTTTAAAAAATTTTGGTTAGGGTTTGGGGGTAAAAGGGTCAAAATAAAAACTCTAAATGGTTAACCTAATAATTAGGATTATGACTAATCTTTCTAACATGACTAATTAAAAGTGGGCCATGGCTAACTAATGCATGGTCCAACTAGAGTCTAAGTTACCCCGGGTCCCCGTTACAAGTCGGATTGAGATGAAATTCGAACCCGACTCAAATAATCCCAAAACAATATCATAAATAATATAATATATCAAAATAATTCAAAGAGGTCAAATGCAAAATATTCTTAGGCCAGAAATGACATTAAAATATCATAATCACATGGTTAGGCTCTAGGTCAAACAGGCTCTAGGGTTTCACTAGCAAAACGTCAAAACCACAAGTCATTGATTTAAATTTTTAAAACGATTTAAAATCACCAAAAATTATATCATGAATTAAATATCATTATTAAAATAATTATAAACACAAAATTTCAAAATTACCCTCATTTGGAAAACTGGGTGCTATAACTCTACCCACCTTAGAAAATTTCGTCCTCGAAATTTAAGATCGATAGTACTCCTTCGAGCCTCTAACCTACCCAATCTAAGGTAACACTTCCTAACACTGGAATAATAAACGGACATCTTAATAGTGTCAATCTAGGAATACCTCCAACACTGCTCTGCTGTACGGCGGTAATGGAACTTCAATAAAATATAGACTGGAACCTATATCCAAGGGACTGGACCTATTTAAAGTGGTCTTAACTAAGGATGAAAAGGATCTGATCATAGGCTATAGGTATGCTCAAACTATTATCTTCTTATTAACTATCTATTAATACATTCTATTACCATAGGAACGATGCATTACTAAGACATATAGGCCCCTATCTCTCATAACACATTTACTCACCAAAAGACTTACATCCTATCAAGGCTGATACTATAATCTCTCATAAATCTCATAAGCTACATGTTTATAGACACACATCCCCACATCAAGGACTAACCTATATATATCTACAACTGATACTAATGGGATGACGTCCCTATTTCCCAACAATCAAGGTCTGAATTTTTTTATCTAAATCATGCAATTGAAGGAATAGTATACAAGGTCAGGGCATACCATAGCAGTTGGAAGTCTCACCTAGGTACACTAATCATTCTAGGTCAAAACAGTACTATGGTATCAACACACAAACATCTAGGGTGTCCTAATTGGGAAGGTAAGGAAACAACAATCATCAAGGTTGTAGGGCTGTCTACCATCCTATATAAAAATTGGTCATTAACAAGCAACTAAGAAATTATTAAAAGGTTACTATTCCATAAAATGGCAAAAATTGAAATTTTAGGCACAACAAATCACAAATATATTTTTCTTGACACGATCTAAGTTGATCAATTTCGGAATAAAACGAGATTTGGGCAAAGAAGGGAAATCAATGAAATCAAGTATGAGCATGAGCATCTAATGATGGAGGTTCAGGTCATGATTAAATTTAATTCGACTGAGTACGAATACGAGGTTCATAGGCGATGAAAAGATTTCAAGGAGAATTGTCAAGGCTGTCGCGAATGAGACTCTAGGGTAAGTTTAACTATGTCTCCATTCTCGTAGATTGATACATGAAAAAGCAAACCAAAGTGCAATAGGTTGATCAGACCATCATGTACCGGTTCTGATTAGATAATATGTTAGTGGGTGGCCACCCAATAAAATATGTCATGACCAAGCTCGAAAATATATAAGCTTGCAAAACTAAGGCTAATTTAGCAGCACAAGATATAAGGGTGGTAATGATGAAAGGAATTACATAGTCCAAGTTTCTTAACCAACGGGTCAAGTAATCAGATAAGGTACAAGGTTAAGCATCTAAGGAAACAAGCAGAACACCATCACATGTCGGGTCGAAAGAATTGAGTCAAGGCTGGATTTCTAATTGAAATAAGAAGAATTTAGTATAATGGTAGAGGTTATAGTTTAGCCAGTTGACCAAAAAATCATATCAAGAAAATAGAGTACAAGAAGACGGGTTTTAGTAGGACATGATATACCTACACGAAGGTGAGCTCGTCTAGGTCTTGCATATAAGATTTATTGGAGGGTAACAGCTAGTATTACATTTCGAATATCAAAGTCACGATAAGGAACGTCAAAGATCTCAATTAGAAAGTGGGAGTTCAAGAGGTGGTAATTAATGCACAAAAATAATGAAGATCGAGTTAGTCATCTGCTTGATACTCTTAAGTTCATCTGGTCATAACTTGCCAATCATATCTTTACCTCACCAGTCTCCATATGAAAATTTAACCTTTACTTAAACCCTTACCATGACTACCGTAGGCAATTCCCAATTTCCAAACATCACTCTTGAAGCACAGCCCTCACATTTAGGAATCAACATTAACCATTTATTTAATTTTCCAAGTTCTTTCACCTTGTCTTAAATTTGATCCAAAACCTCTAAATCCCGTTTACAAATTCCTTGAACTTGTTCAAATTGTTCTCCTTGTATTATTTAATTTAAATCTCTAGGCCTTACAAAACTTATCTTCCATCATAAAATCAACTTCCATATTTTCTTCGACATACACCCTTGAATATTATTCTCCTAAAAATATTTCACAACAATCTCTAAACTTCCATAACTTTGTGTTCTCTCTATCCCTAGTCATTTCCTCGCAACATCTTGTTTAATATCCTTATTAAACACAATTAACTTCTCTTTTCTATTACTAACCTTCTACATAGCCTCAGAGTAAAAGTTTTCCCCAAAATCAATAACCAATATTTTCTAAGTTCTCAAAACTAGGTTGACCTCTGATATCCTCATTAGTTTTGAATACACCTATAAACTATCTCATAACCCCAAAATTTCTCTAAATGTAATTGTTTCCAGATTGGCAGTATACATCTCTTTATTCTATTCGAGACCTTTACCATATTTCTATCTCAAGTTTCCATATGGAACACTCCACATTTGATTTCCTTTAGATCATCATAAAAACCAGTTACGTCTTCTCTGAGCTACATAATTTACGTCACTCCCTTAGCCTTCCCCATACAAAAGATACGAAGATTCAAGGGTTTCGAAGTACATCTGGTAGGGACGACAAGATATGGGTAATTAATGTAATGAGACAGAGTTTAAGATAAGAGGTAAATAAGAATGCAAGGGAATAATGGTGTCACACCCCAGAACCAGAATACTGGAAAGCGGGGGAATGACTCAGCCAGCTACGTATTACGGGTAGATGAATACCGTTAATACGATCAATGCTGTCTAACCAGACGAGGGGGTGCATACTACATGAAAGTCTTATTATGGTCACTTCACATCTATTGTCTCAATCATTCAAATAAGAAGCAAAAATAAAGAACATGTAAGATAAAGCAGTAAGGCGTCCCAAACGTTTAGTCAAAATGTTCTTGAGATCTGGATTTACAAAACATAGCCAGATGGTATAATAACATATACACAATTGTTATCAGCTGCAGTCTGACTTAATTACAATTATGTAAAAGTAAGTGCAAGACAATCCGACTAACATGTCGGTGCCAAACGGCTAAGTATGATGTAATAACAAAATGAGCGGTGAAGTAAGGAACCCACTCGAGTCCTCCTGCGATCATTCCCCTAGTATTGACCATCTTGGAGGTGGAAGTAAGCTGAGTCCTCGGGAACCGGCTCTAAATCTGGCCATGCAAAACCAGAGAGGTTAGACCTCTAATAGCAAGTACCACAAGGAAGCACGATATGAAGGATTAAACCAGTAAGTAAGAATATAATAATAGATCTCTGCTTTCCACTAGGATTCATATAACATTACGACACTTCGAACCAACCTCCCAACCAAACAAGGACAGAAGTTGGCCCGTCATGTCCTGACATTCTGATCATCTCAGTTAGGCAACAGAGTAGGTATAGTACACAAACAAATCATCTTGAACGGGCAAATCAACTCCTACGGCTTGCTATTGTGAGTCCCAAGTTATCCTGGACTTATGCAAATAGGGATTCCTCAGTTCTTACTATGTGCGAGCAAGGCTAGTCTATCCAGACAATCAATTGCGCCAATCATGAATTAGACGAGTCCCAGCGGGACGCCCGTCATCAATATACAATATACAATAATAATATAACAGATACCGCTTCCTGCCCGTGTGGCAGGTTTACAGTATCTGTGGGAACCAGCCGGCCTGTCGGGCACTACTAGTCCCAAGAGGGCTGCCATGTAAGAACTCGAGGATCCATTCTCTCCATGCAATCATTATTTTATTTAACTTAATAGTCTCTACGTTGAGTGAAATCCATGCGTGGATCATGGTCATTCAAATGAGTACTTTCGTACGGGGTACGATATGCGCAACTCTACAACGATACCCGTGCGGCTAGGTTGTAGGTCTTACATAGCGTAATGCAACAATCAAATCTAACCACGGAGTAATCATGCCTTGACCATAAAGTACACATGCTGCTTTTGTAAAATAAATAAATAAATAAATTGAAGCCTGCATGTGCCTGTACGTCAATATTCGGGATCAGCCAGTCGATTACAATAGTTCATTACATGAACGTGTCTCATTCATTTAATTCAATAAGACGACTAGCCAGTCTCTTAGTTCCAACTAGGAACGCATGATCAATTTTAGTCAAGATAACCATTATTATCAATGGTGACAAGGCATGAAAGTCAATTAGTATTAAATGGGGTCGAGTCTATAACTCTCAAGGTTAAGTTCCAGTCTACTGGGTATCCATAAACCAATCATGACACAGGGCACGTTCTACATAACCATATGTATTAACATATTAACATGCTAAGATTATCGAGTTCATGCAAAAAGCATAAGGATATAATAGGAGAACTATCATGCCACCATTAAATGAATAAATCATAGAACAAATAGAAACACCCAGGTCAGGAAGTCACGCCAACAAGTCAATGCTAAGGCCAACAAGTCTAGTAGGTAGGAGTGAGCGTATAAAGCGTGAGCGTAAAAAGTGGTTCACGTTGGCACGCACAGCGTGAGCGTGAAGGGTAATTCACGCACTCATAACGTGAGCGTAAAAAGTAACTCACGTAAGCACAGCGTGAGCGTATGAGCGTGAAAAGCGTGATAAGAAATTCACGCACGCACAGTGTGATAAGAAATTCACGCACGTAAAGACGTGAGCGTGACTCAAAATTTATGCTAACACGTAAAGACGTGAGCATGACTAAAAATTCACGCTGGCACGTAAAGACGTGTGCGTGACTAAAAATTCACGCATGCACGTAAAGACGTGGCGTGACTAAAAATTCACGCTGGCACGTAAAGACGTGAGCGTGACTAAAAATTCACGCACGCACGTAAAGACGTGAGCGTGACTCAAAATTCACGCTAACACGTAAGAACGTGAGCGTGACTCAAAATTCACGCTAACACGTAAGAACGTGAGCGTGACTAAAAATTCACGCTAACACGTAAAGACGTGTGCGTGACTAAATCTTCCGAACTCCAATCTTATGGAGCCTTCGTTCCAAGCCAGAAATGAAGTTCCCATGGTTCAAAATGGTGTGGAATGAGAAGCTCTGCCACATGAAACTATCTATTCCGAAAAGCATGCCAGGTTGGAGATCAAAATCCATGGTCAACCGAAAACACAACAACTTAGATCTGGAAGAAACAAGCCAAAGAAATCAAAAATGCTAAGTACTAAACTCTTTCAGAATTATGAGAAGAAGATAAATGAACCATAAAAATGGTTCTCCAAGTGGAAGCAAGAAGCAAGATGTACTTGCCTGCTGTTGGTAGGTGGAGAGAGTGATGAGGAAGAAGAAGAAGTAATGGTGAAGGAGAGTTTATGAAGAGAGAAAGGAGATGGAGGCTTTAAATGGAAGGGTGGTGGTAGGTGGGGGTTTATTGGGTCGGGTTCATTCGAATCCATCCAAGGCCAACCGAAAATAAAGCAGAGAGGTTAAAAACAGAAAATAAAATACAGAAATAAAATTGCAGGAAATAAAATGCAGATAATTAATTAACATAAAAAAAGGAATTTAAATACAGAATAACATGATAAATATTAAATAAATATATATGAGTTGCACATGTATAAAATACGTATTCTGAGAACGGGGAGTGACAAATGGCGAGAAAGATAATGAAGATATGTTCCTTTTCATCGGTTCAAACGAGAGGAACCCATCAAGCTTAAATTCAATAGCAAGGAATGAGGGTGAATCCAAACAAGAGGAAAAGGAATTCCAATTGAAGTTCAAAATGAGTTTCTCAGGGATCGTCCCAGAAATCTCTCAAAGAATCCTAAGTGTGATTGAGTACCTTGGATTTGAAAATATTAATCTAAATACAAAATTAAATCAACAACTACAAAATTTTATCAAAATCATCAACAAATACCAGGATTCAAAGTTCTACAATGAATCCACAAAATCAAATTCAAATCAAGGAAAAAGGTGAATCAAAACAAGAAAAAGGAGTTTAAATCGGAATTCAAAATGAGATTCTCAAGGGTCATCCCAGAAATCTCTCAAGAAATCCTAACAGTGATTGAGTATCCTCTCATCCTAACATCTTAATTTATATATCCTATAGCAGGCTCATAGTAGTACAACTAAGTCGTTGCGCTACTACGAAATCATACTAATACGAATCTCGACCTACATGGGCCACCACTAAAACGTGTCACGACCCGCACCCTAGAGTTAGGGCACGAGAAGTGGGTACGTCCAGCCTACGCCGCAGTGTCGGCGGTAGAACGCTGTCCTAGGTCTCATGCATCTAACAGTATAAGGCTAAACAGTTTATACTCCCGAATGGGGGTGACATAGCAGGTACAGACTCAATCACATCTAAGGTAGAGCATGATAAGGAAGATAGATAAAACGTGAAATCCAAAAGAGATACATCAGATAGAAGTCTAAGTGTCTAAGATACACAATCCAGAAATACATCTCAAAGCTCAAATACATTAAATCCATAAATACAACTCAAGACAACTGAAAATAAACTATAAGCAAAACCCTAGCTATCTATACAACCTCTACTGTGTCTCCTCTAGGCTAGCAGGCAACCTCCAAGCTATCTGTAAAATTTTCAACAGGTCCAGTCAGGACGGAAACGAGCACATATCTCTAAAACAGTTCATAGCAGGTTAGGAGTATAAATCATGCAATAGAGTAAAATACAGGAAGTGCTGAATAGGAAGTACGAGTAAACATAAGATATTTTGTAACTGAAAGTAAATACATGATAGTAGAGACTGTAAGTGGCTACGTGATTTAGAGCACAATGGTTATGTAAACGGCTTGGGGGCACATGAATACAAATAAGGAGGCACATGAATATAGCTACTGGGGATAGTGATCACATAACCAATTCTACTCACCCCGCCCCAATTAATACACAAGGATCCGTTCAAGTTATGTTATAAGCACATAAATACAGCTAAGATACGTGAACTCATGTAATGAGTAGTATATGAGGCACATGATAAGCACATGAAAGCACATGAAAGCACATGAAGCATATGAGAACATGTAAAAACATGAACTAGTACGAGTACAAGGAGTACCTGATGCACATGATAAAGTACATAAACATGAAATACCCGATGCACCCGTAGAGGGATAACATCTCAGGAAAGGATCCATATAGTACTAATCCGTGAAGATACGTGTCAGCATCAAGTAGAGTAATCTAGAGCAAGAAAATAATCTAGGTAAGTATGAAAAGATCAGAGAATGTACTCGCCTGATATCTGAATGTCCAAGGTAAAGATACTGTTCGAGGAGAGGTGTCTGGCTCCTAATTAGAACAACACAAGTCACAACATGTCCAAAAGGGTAATATAAAGTACTATAATACATTCTACATGAATCTAGGTCAAACTAGGCCAAAGTCAACCCTTGGTCAACTCTGGTCAACTGCACTAGTCAAACTAGGTCATGTCCTAACCCAGCAAGTCTTACTAGGCCTAACCAAGACTATCCTAGTAAGCACACATCAATACAAGGCTATACAAGTCAACATACACCCAACTCTATATAGCATGCAATTATTCAATACTCAAATAGGCAAGAATTCACATTGGATATACACTAGGTAATTTATTACTTTAAGCTATATATGTCTACACATATATACACATGCATATATTGGTATTCAACATTAGGTCTATAATCATGGCATTTCGAATGGTTATATAAACTTATATTACAACACAATATGCTAACATATATAAATATACATACACTAAGTTAACTATATTCATAAATACTTATTTAAGAGGCTAGTGTGTGTATGTGAACATGGCAAAGGGGCAAGTGAGGGTTAAATAGGCATACATAGTATATATATATATCAAAGAGTGTCAAAGTGTAAGTGAACAAAGTGTCAAGTGTGATAGTGTCAACATAGTGTAAGGAGGTATATGAGGTAATATAGGATTTGTGTTAACATAGAAATTACATCTCATTAACTTGTATATTGCATACATTACATCTATTATTACATTACATTCATGCTTGCATTCATTCATCATTCATTTATTCTCTTGCACTACTATATGCACCATACATTACATACTATGGAACCTACATATTCATTACAAGCCATACTTATACATGCTTACATTAGATAGGATACTTACACCTCATACATTATTATTTAACCATTTACTCATGCTTGCATTCTCTATTTAATTACATAATGTATATACATTAACATGGGTTAAAATCAAATAGAACATTATATTACACACAAGGGTGCACAAAATGCATATGCCGAATAGTAACTCCTACTAATAATCAATACTGTACCATTTCAGCATGAATTAAAATCTAGGATTAAAGTATGTTATAGATCTATGTGTTAGCTTTCCGAAACTTCAAACGGATCGCATTTTCGTTTCCGAAAACTCCCGGAATCGCAAAAAACCAGAACGCATTGTCTTTCGTACAGCTGACACTCAAATAATTCTCCAGAAAGTTACGGAAAGAATTAGGCCTATTAATACATGTTTTGGAAAGCTAACTTCAATACGCTTCTTTTAAAAAAAGGGAGATTAAACCAGCTTTGAGCTAGAAGTTATGACATTTCTAAGTTAGGGCTGAAATTAAAAACGTGGATAAAAATTATGACGGATTTAGATAGTTTGAGCCAAAAGAATACACAATATATATCCTAATTACCCACAAGAATAATGACAATAATAATATGAGGAACCACACTCACAAACTTGATTATATAATCATCATGAATCATTTATTAATATAAAATAGATACACTCTCATTACAATATATATATATATATATATATATATATATATATATATATTATATATATATATATTTATACAGAAATCTATATATGTAACATGAACACATCTATAAGAGATACATGAATGAAATGTAAAGTACTCAAGAACCATCTCTACATATTCAATCTGAGATTTAATATGAATTAATTCATTTAATCAATATTTTAAATATAAAGTGTGTCCAAGTTTGGGGGTTTTCTCCATGGACACAAGACACAACAATAATACAATAGAAATTCCTAAAGGACACATAATGGACACAAGAGGACACAAAATAGGGACACAACAATGGGGGTCATTTCTATAGTTAAAACTTTTCTAAATGCAAAATGGAGAAATAAAAGAGAAGAAAATATTACCTAAAGGAGAGAAAATCCAAGGAGAAAGGCTTCTTCCTTGGGAGAGCTTGAGAGCAATTGGGGAAAGACTTCTCAAAGAAAGGAAATGAGATGGGAGTTCTATTAGGGCCGGCCACAATGGTTATATCCCCCTTCATTGAATATTACAAGTTTGCCCTCCCTTAGTTACAAGTGTTTAAAATAATTTTGGTTAGGGTTTGGGGGTAAAAGGGTCAAAATAAAGCTCTAAATGGTTAACCTAATAATTAGGATTATGACTAATCTTTCTAACATGACTAATTAAAATGTGGGCCATGGCTAACTAATGCATGGGTCCAACTAGAGTCTAAGTTACCCCGGGTCCCCGTTACAAGTCGGATTGAGATAAAATTCGAACCCGACTCAAATAATCCCAAAACAATATCATAAATAATAAAATAATATCAAAATAACTCAAAGAGGTCAAATGCAAAATATCCTTAGGTCGGAAATGATATTAAAATATCATAATCATATGGTTAGGCTCTAGGTCAAACAGGCTCTAGGGTTTCACTAGCAAAACGTCAAAACCATAAATCATTGATTTAAATAATTTAAAATGATTTAAAATCACCAAAAATCATATCATGAATTAAATATCATTATTAAAATAATATAAACATGAAATTTCAAAATTACCCTCATTTGGAAAACTGGGTGCTACAACGGTCGTACCCGAAAGGTAAATTTCGGGTAGAGGGTTGGTGTCACTATGTTTCCAAATGGGACAAGCTGACACTCTGGATTCTGACGCAGTTTCGAACCGAACTCCGAGAGATTGGGCTGACTGCCGCAATCTGCGCCACCCAGGCAGGCGTCGACATTAACAGACATATGTTCCTCGCGCTTCTGGAGATGTTTAAAACCCAGACCGGGACTTTCTTTACTCCGATGGGGGAGCTGGGACTCGCACTTCATGAAATGTACGAGGTGTCAAGGCTCCATTGGGGATCAGAACCTTATGAGGAATACTTTTCGACCAACGAGGAGTCCAAATCTTGGGGGACAAAGCGGAGGAGATGGCTGTCTTCAAGGAAGTGGCGAGTCATCACTATTATATGAAGATGAGGGATAAGGGCGGGTCACAGCCTCATATGACTGCTTGGAGAGATTATGTCTTTAAGCAAGACAAGGAGAATCCCTCTCAGTTTACAACTCCGCCAGCGCTTTCCAGTTTCGTGTGCTCTCTGAAATGAGCAGCTAAGTGAGAAGAGTCCTCGAGAAACGGGACGAGACGGCAGCGGACGAACGCTCCTATATCTGTTTCTAGAACCTTACTCATCGAATGTCGTCCAAAGCAGTATTGGTTGCGTATCTGATGATTTGGCTCCGGGATTATGTCTTTTCGGGCGGGTCAGGCTCTGTAGAGAGGGTGACCCGGAACCTAATCCTGCCAGCTGTAAAGTTGGTTTTTGGCCGTCGCCTGGCTTTACTTCCCGCAATGGTATGTAACCTGCTGCGAGGTTTACGAGAATTTACGGGATATGTGGTTCATGAACGAGGAAGGAATGACAACTTTCCCCGTGCCGAACTGTCGTTTCATTACTTTATGGGGTGGTCAATTTTGCACCCTCCCAACGTGATGAGCCCGGGCTCGGAAGAAGACCATAGGGCCGGAGATGCATTCCTCCGCCGTTTCAATCAGAGGAGCTAGTTGCATACTGGTGTTCCTGTTTGTAGAAAAGTTTTGTCCCACCTTCAGGGGTGGGAGATCACCAAAGTTGGTCCCCTTTTTTTTGGGTTTTGAGGCCAATGAGGACTTAACGGATTCGGGTGAAGATGCCACTACTGCCTCCATGGGGATTCCGCTGGTTGCAAAGCATCTGACCGTCCCATCTGGTGTATCAGAATAGAAACCAGTGTTACCTGGAACCATATTTGCCGAGCCGTTTTGCACGATAATTTGACTATGCTCAGCTGATGTTGGAGAACCCCAGTATTAACCTGGGGTATACTGGAAGTTTGCTAGACGGTGCACGAGCTTGGCATTACTACAATGCCGGGTACCGGAGCTCGCTTTACACTTTCTGTTCAGAATCCGCGGCCGCCGATTCTTTTCTCGGCCGCCAAATGTCATGACCCGCACCCGGTTTTCGGACGCGAGCTCGTGAGCAAGCCAGCTACGTATCGAACGGACTCCAGCCCGACTCGAATACATAAACGCTGTCAAGGCTATGGTATACTGCCAAATCATGGCAAACAAATCTATATCTCAATCCACAATAAGAATATGAAACATGAATGAACACTATGGGTCGTGGTCTGCAGCCCACTAGCATATATTATATGTCCGATAAGACTCTAAAGAAAGTAACAAGAGTCTAAACTGAATCAGGAAACATGATAAAGTAAGAAAGCACGAAAGGATAACAGACGTAATAATGATACCTGAATTCCACAAGAACCGTAAATCCTCCGCCATCTAGAACTACAAGCTAACTCTATGCGATCGCTAAACCTGAGGAGATCATCAGGTCCTCAGAGGACATAGCAAGATACATAATATGCATGCCTATCTAGCAGTTTTATCATGCGCAAGAAATAAACAAGAAAGGACAAGAACAAGACAAATGACTATGAACACGAACACGAATACGAACACGAAACGAACACTAGAACAACTACGCGTAATGAACTGCCGGATGAACGATAATCGCGAGATCAATGGAAGAACCAAACCCTCGTCCCGAGTGTGGACTCACTGGTTTGAACTAAACACTAACCCTCGTCCCGAGTGTGGACTCTCTGGTTAGTACTAACCCTCGTCCCGAGTGTGGACTCTCTGGTTAGTTCACGACAAGGCACCCTCGTCCCGAGTGTGGACTCTCTGGTGCAAATACTACATCCTCGTCCGTGTGTGGACTCTCTGATGTAAACATCGTCCCGAGCGTGGACTCTCTGGTGCAAGTCAAGTCAAGTCTACACCCTCGTCTCGAGTGTGGACTCTCTGGTGCAATAATCGACATCCTAGTCCCGAGTGTGGACTCACGGATGTAAACAGATCAAGAAAAACACCCTCGTCCCGTGTGTGGACTCTCTGGTGCCAAGAAAGCAATATCAAGGATTTAGCAGTTCACTACACGCACTCGTTCTATGACACGACTCAAGCAAGGTACTGACGAGAAACTCCAAATGTGAAACATAAGGCCAAAACATGAACATGGCTATAAACAATAAAAAAACTCCACAGAAAATATCACGAAAAAGCACATGTCCATAAATAATCCAAAAGCTGGAAACTGAAATAAAATGCATGTAAATAAAACTGTAGAGGGAGTCAAGGTATCTTACCTGATTTCGAGCACTGAAACTAAGATGGTGGTACCGAGTCCAAGTCCGGAGTGCCCAAGTACCCTAGAGGAATATTTAGGATTTAAATTAATTATCTGAACTAGCAATCCTTTCTATCAACTAGTCATGTTTAGCTTATCAAGGAAAATATCACTATGGTCATAGGCCTAATCCATAAAGGATGGCAATAATGTATTATTTGTAGACAAAAAAATATATATTAAGTTGGACAACAAAATATTTTTAGTTGAATCTATATATAACCAACTTGAATCAAAGCACCACATACAAGAAGAAACTTGATAACCAGCAAGCTAGGAATTGAACCCAAGATCACTCAAATAACACACACCTTCACAACCAGCGGGCTAATGCTCACGTGTATTAAGAAAGGGCCTTTGTTATATTTCAATACAAATCTTCCTCTCTAAGGCACACACACAGCCCAAAAGGACTTCCAACCTACACACAAAATATCAATCCTTCATTCCCATCATATAATATAATCATCATGTGCAAAGTAACCAAGAATACCACTCACCTATTTTCAATTTCCTAAACAAGCTCCTGTTACTTCTCGCTCCAACAACACACGCACCAACCCCGTACTCGGCAACTGCTCAACTATTTGAGTGCTCACGCTCATGCATCTTCTTCGTCACAAGCATCACACATGCGCACATGAACATAATAGGTATATAAATTCATACGTATCTATATTAAAGGAGGAACCAAAAACACATGAACTATTCTTCAATGCGATAATAAAAATGGCAGTGAAGAGGAAGTTGGAGAACACGAAAGCTATCGAGTTCGAAAGAACTCACCGAGGTAGGATGACTGGTCGGTGGGATCCTTCGTCGAGATCGAGCCCATCGTAAAGTTAAAACAGGAAGGAGTAGCACCTCTAGATAGAGATGGAAGGGTGGCAGCGACGGTGGTTGTCGCGCAACAGGAAGATGACAGCTGCTACGGAGGTGTCCTCGACTGCCAATGGCGGCGAGGAGTGGCCGATTGTCGCTGCACTTCTTATACGGCCGACAAAAACTGCATGCAGAGGTGTAGCTGCTAGAACGATCGGCTCGGGATTGCTACAACGCGCAGCGGCGAGGACGGTGGCTACTCACCCGCGCTTGTCATGCCAACGACGACGACGATGATCCACAAGATGAGGGAAAGGAACTGGAGGTAGGAATAGTTCCGTGGAGGCTTGCTTTTGGTGGCAGCTAGGTTAGGTTTTTCATGTATCCTATATGTATACATATGAAGAAGGAAACCTCGTGGGCTTGCTTGGGAATTCTTTATGTGGGATAAGATGCTGGGTTCGGTTATAGGGAGCTCGGGCCGAGCTAGCCTGGGGTGGTCCTGGCCCGACTCAGCTGGGCTGGGATTGGGTTTGCTCGGGCTGAGCCTGTGGCTTGGTTCAACTGGGATTTTCAACAATCCTAAGTGTAGAGATCAGCACTAGTGATCTTTCCTAGATAGTAAGCCAGCTAAAAATCTTGGCATGTTGTTTTTAAGAGACAAATGCAACATGATTGGTGCCATGAAATAAGTCATGTTTTCTATATGGAAACATAGCCAAAAGTAATATTTGTATTCCCTACAGAGTTCACCATCTTAATTAAAACAGGTACAATATCCATTGCAAACTGGTCTAAGAACATGGGTTGTTCTACTATAACCTAATAACACAATTTCTTAATAAGATATTTACATATACATATACGTACACACATATACCTTTATATACTCATATATACGTACCATATATAATATATTACCTATACATACACGGATATATCTATATATATACATACATATAGTCACACACATATAACCAAATATACTCCAAAATCTTATTATATATCTAGAATGACATATACAATATTTATACACACACACACACACACACACACACCCACACACACACACACACCATATAATATATATATAATATATATATATAATATATTATAATATATATAAAAGCACAAGCCATATAAATTATTAACATAAGTAAACTAAATAATATTTAATATTTATAATAACAGCTAATGGACTAGTGACAAGAACAATAGTTGTACCCCAAAAAATCTGTATAGTCTAGATCCCAAAATACACAAGTTCGTCTAAGGAAAATAGTTATCATATTTCCAAAATAATATTCAATCAATATCAACAAATCGATATTATATAGATATATAACAATTAATTAGAAAAATAATTTATTGACCAATTAAATTAAGATACGAAGTATACACTCAAAATGAATATCACCACGGACGTCTTAGGACTCACTATAAGCCTACACGGGTTTGGGCTCGGTTCGGATCCAGTCCGGACTATTCTGGTATAACCGAAATGCCTAAAGTCAAAATATTAATAAATAACTAATTAAACTATTTATAGGGATTAACTCGCAACTTGGTCTGGTTTTCCTAGTTATGACACTTATGGCTTGGCATTTCTCTTCTATGGCTAAACACTAGTCAAGGCACGCTACTGTACTACCCGTGCCATGTTTCCTAGTCGTCTTGTACTTCAAAACTCTACCATTGCTAAAGTCATCTACCGTAATAATTAACTAAATAATTATTTAAAAATTTTAAAATCCCCATTTAAATAAATAAAAATAAAAATAATTATTTAAAAATTTCCGGGAAGGAAAGCTACACCAAATTTTACTGTGGCATGAACGTCGTGCCCCCCGGATATGATCGGGAGACCAGTTTCATTGTCGGCACCCAGTTAGAGGCGACTGGGAACCTGTTGGCGAAGGCTCGGTCGTACCGCCCGCCAGAGGCAGGTTATCGAGGAACCCCTGTCGTATCCTCGGGGGGTCAGGTAGAGCCATCGGCTGATCAGCCGAAGAGACGCGCTGACACAGAGGCTGGCTTCTGCGCCGAAGAGACAAAAAGGCATTGTCACCGGCGCAGTGTCAACAGACTCAGCTCCTACGGAGGTAAGGATGTCTCACATAGTCTGGTTAGTTCCACCATTTTTGTGACATATACTTTCTTTTTGTAGGAACCGTTGAAGAAGAAGACCCGGGTTTCGAAATCGGGCGTCAGTAAACCGAAGGAGGTGGCGAGCTCTTCTGATGAGCGCATTCCTCCGATTGTAATGTCTCCCGTGGAGGAGAATCCTGACAATGTCGTTCCTGCGGAGATTTCAGTATCTCCGGATTATGTCGGAAGGGAAGTTGAGGATGCATCAGCTTTCGAGATGGTGCAAGCCGTCGTGGGGGCCTTGGACATTGAGGGTCCAGCAGACACGGGGCTTCCAGACGAGGAAGTTGAGTGGAGTTCGTCGTCTTCAGATGATGTTCATCCAGAGATGAGTGAGCGTGTTGCGAGAGCAACAGACATGATTGAAACAGAGGAGAGGGTTGATTCCCCTCCTTGTCATGATGAGGGGAAGTTGGCTGCAGCGTTACCGAGCCCTACCCCAGACTCAGTAGCGGAGGCTGCGGTGACTGCCGACCGGGAGGTAGCAACAGATTCTATCCCCGCGGAGGGATTTGATCATGAAAATGAGACTCGTCCGCCGAGCCTGACTCCAGGGGAGCCGAGTCGGGAAACAAGTGCTGATCTCGCTGCTCTGCCAGAGGAGGAATGTCCCGTACGGCCTGCTGACAGTGTGTTGGAGATGGAGGAGATAGCTCATGACGTCGGAGGTCCCTCCGAGCTTGAGAAGGGTAAGGGTTTGCTGGAAGCCCCTGTTGCTCCTTCTACTTGGGGCACGATATCGACACCTCTCTCGGCTCCTTCTGTTCTTTTGGCTCCTCGAGCCAGTAGCAAAATTCAAGCCCTGTTGAGGGAGAGTCCGTTGATGCTGAGATTTCAGCCTCGCAGATTGAAGCCGACGGGTCTTCTTCCAGTCCGCCGTCTAGAGCAGCTCCTCCAACTCCTGCTATGATGCCGCAAGTGCTGGCGGATGCAGATGAGTATGTGAAGTTTATCATTGAGGCGGTGTATAAGATGCTGCAGAGGGGCGTATCGACAGTGATGGATGCCAATGGCAGTTTTGCGATAGCAAAAACCCTGGCACTCCCTCACATCAGTCTGATACGTTCCCACCAGGGCCATGATCATATGGCTGAGATTCTGGAGGCATCGGTGGCCGAGCTAGACCAGCTGCTTTCCAAGTTTCAGTGTATCCAGCGAAATGATCTCTCTGCCCTGATAGACGCAGAAAAAGAGAAGTTGATCGCTGAAAGTGAGTCATCTTATCAGGCCACCGTGTCGTCTGGAAACGCGAGGTGGCCGAAACTGAGGCTGCGGTGGAGAGGCTATCTCAGTCCGCGCAGGAGAAGATGGAGTTACGGGCTGCGTTGGACGCCAATATAGCGAAGGTTAATGCCAAGATTCGCCTCCTTGAAGACCAGCGGGCCCAACTCTTGTTAGACGCTGAGCGAGTCCAGGCTGAACATGTAGCGTCTAAGGAGGAGGAAGCAGCTTTCATTCACCAGGCCCTTTCCCTTGCACAGCAGCGGCAACAACTCGATGAGAAGCATGAGGATGACACTTCTCCTGAGGCCATATAAATGATGTGTCAAGAGGCCGAACGCCGAGTCCTAGCGACCGTAGAGACTCGGGCAGCGGATTTGAAGCGTCGGATCGAAGAGCTTTCAGCCAATCCCGATGATGCTTAGGGATGTAGTCTCATTTTTT
The DNA here is from genome assembly GCA_029216955.1 of Iris pallida. Taxonomy (NCBI): domain Eukaryota; kingdom Viridiplantae; phylum Streptophyta; class Magnoliopsida; order Asparagales; family Iridaceae; genus Iris; species Iris pallida. The sequence goes on from JANAVB010044084.1 coordinate 17,909, forward strand.
TGTTATTTTGTGTAATTTGCAACTCCTGCTGGGGATGTAATTCTTTACTTTTAAATAAAGAATGAAGAGTTTTGTGGTGTGTTCATTTTTGCTGTCATGAACTTGATGATTTGTGTGGACCCATTATCTTTTGCGCACTTTGATTTTTAGGTACAGATAATAAGTTTGGGAGAACCGACATGTTTGCTCAGAGGTAATATGGACGTGGCAAATATAGGGTTCAAATGATAGAATCTTCCTACTCAGAGGTGTTATGGACGTGGTAGGAATGACTCTGGAGGGATACACGGAACTACTCAGAGGTAATATGGACATGGAAGTTCTGCGATCAATGTACGGCAACGCATGGGTTGTCTGTACGGAATGTTTACTCAGAGGTGATGTGGACGTGGTAAACATGATAAGCAGCATAATCCTACATGGTGTCAGATTATGTTTTGCAGGACGTAGAAGAGCAACTCAGAGGTAATGTGGACGTGGTTGTTCTTCTACTGAGGATAGAACGCCACGGAACCGCTGGGTTCCGGAAGCGTAAGATTTTGTGGAAGGGAGGCGTACGTTCCGAATCAACACAACCCACCAAGGAACGTTCCGAATCAATATAAAGTGCCTATACTGCAAGGCGCAAATGTGGTGTCTGTCAACCAGCAGAATCAACGCCATGGAGCTCAAGGCCGAGATGCATTAACTCGGGACGAGGCGTTCGCGTCCGATACTGTTGTAACAGGTATTACTCTATAAAAATATACATGATCGGGTTCTATTCGATTCGGGTGCAACGCATAGTTTTATATTTGTTGATTTTGCGAATGAAAATAAAATAACCATGAAATCACTAGATATGGACATTAGCGTTAGCACTCCATTGGGAGTCGATATGCCTGCGAACTTTATTTGTAGAGATGGCCACATTTACATCGGGACGTGACGGGGGCGGGGCTCATATATATATATATATATATATATATATATATATATATATATATAAAATATATATATATATATATATATATATATATATATATATATATATAGCAAATGATCTCTAGCCTAGTGGTTGAGAGAGATGCATGCGGCCCAAGTGGTCGGGAGTTCGAGCCTCAGTGGAGGCGAGTTCGTCACAAGTACCCATTGCTTAAAAAAAAAAAAAAAAAAAAAAAAAAAAAAAAAAAAAAAAAAATATATATATATATATATATATATATATATATATTATATAATATATATATGATCGGGAGCCCCGCGGAAGTTCCGTCCACCTCTCGACCGTTGGATCGAGCGACCCCCTCCGATCTGATGGTGCAGGAGGGATCAAGTTGTACATATAATTTGACACGCACGTAAGTACGCAATTTCAGTCGCACGTAATGGTTCAGATTTAAATGCTCACCCATAAGGTGGAGTCCCTAGGTTCATACGGTGCATGCCGGATTTGTTGTCGGTGGAACGTTGTAGGATTCACAAATGCTTGTCCACAAGTAAGGTCATCCTAACTTCTGGTCAGAGACGCTAAACGGACAGGAACCAAGCAAAGTCGTCACTGTGGACCGTTTATTTTAGTTACTGCCAAAATAGATTTATGACATTGAAGGGCATTTGGTCTAGTGGTATGATTCTCGCTTAGGGTGCGAGAGGTCCCGAGTTCAATTCTCGGAATGCCCCTTATTTTCTTTTAGGAACAACAAAACAGTTCGATGAAGACTTTTTTAAAGTTTAAATGACATTTCACAATTAAACAAAGCATTTTAGACATTTCACAATTGAACCAAATCATCAAATGGCAGTTTCTTCAATCCCATAAATGAATGAGATAGGTGAAGAGCCACTCCCATTGAAAACAGATCTTTTGTCCAAATCTTCGACACTTTCATGTTTCTCTAGTTTCACGTGATTCAACGTATCACTTAGTTGGATTATGTACATATTTTAGACTTTTTTAAAATATATATATTTTAGCCAAGTCTTATGATAGAGAATCCGCCATCACCATTCGAGTCGAATCGTGCACATATTCAGGCGTTCCTGATATACATGCATGTCAACCGAGCTTTGTGAGCGGTGTCTCCACAATTTCTATCTCTTTGTGTTGGAATGTCTACCTAATCGCTAGGCTATGTCTTTAGACTAAGACCATCCGTCATTACTGAAATCATAGTTCCCAAACAATAATATCGCATATAGTCTGGTCCGTCCACAGTCCGGCCCAAATACTCAAATGCCAAAAAATAAACAAAATAGGGTTTTGGTTTTCCTCAACACCGCTCTCTCCCTCTCCTCTTTCGTCGTCCTCAAAATTAGGGTTTCAGAAATCTCTTCACAATGACGAGAGAAGCAGAGGTTCAGCAGCTCCAGAAGGTCTCTTACACCGTGGAGGAGCTCGTCGAGGTGAACCCGTACAACCCCGACATCCTCTCCGACCTCGAGAACCACGTCAACGAGCAGGTAAAGGAAAAAAAAAAACCTAATTTCAACAAAATCCCTTTCATTTGCTTCCGATAGGACCTCGAAATTTCCCGATTTAATTGAAAGACGGGTGCTTTTGATCGAGTATCGTGTTAAAGTTAGAATTTTTATTCATGGGTATGTTATTTGTTGTCTGTAGTTGCTGTGTACTGAAATGCAAGTTGTCAATTTTATGGGTTCTGGCAATAGATTGTTGTCGCAGCCATCGGTTTTGGAGTGTCCGTGTCGTGTCCGATACACGATCGGCACGGCACGAGAACGGCACCAACTTATGTAGCTTGAACGCTTCTTAGTTCGAGGTATGAACGCTTAGGAGTTCCCAACTTCTTCATTTTTTTGAAGAAACGGGTGGTTACATCTCTTGGTTTTACTCATTCCCAAATTCTCGATAAAGAAGTTTGTATTATATACTCCAAGTCCAAATTTTGATTTGTTCCTTGTAAAATGGTGAACAAGTGATATACTTTTGTAGGACTACTTTGGTTAAGATGGAGGAATTTGTCTGAGCAAGAAGGGCATGAGCCATCAAATTAGTGAAGTGATTGCTTGATGATACTAGAAAAGACGACCTTTTATTCTTTTCGACTATTTTTCATGAGATCATAGATTGCAAGATGACATTGTTGAAAACATAGCTAGGTCTGTATCGTATTATATTTGATCGTTAAGCCATCTATATGTATAGTCATTTCTGCATGTTATTCATGACCTTTATGTCCAACACGGTCAGGTTTGCTTAATAAAGTTATTAATGTTATATATGAGTTTAAGATTTGGGGTATATTGTTGTTAAGGTATACGTCACAAAAGAACTGAAAGGCCATCATTTATTTGCCATATAATCAACATATAACGTTACAAAATGAAAAAAGATCAGTTGATCCTTACTAGGGCTGCAATCTAGACGAGGTGAAATTTGCATGTTCAAGCTTGGTTCATTTATGAATAGGTATTATCAAGTTTAGAATGTTGTGTCCAAGCTTGGGTAGGCTCGCAAGTAGCTCCTCTTGGCTCAATAGTAGATGGCGAGCTGCTCGAGCTTAAGTGTACAATACATTCCGACAAACTAAGGACCTTGATGGTGGGGTAGGATGCCGGCATGTGGACGTTGACGATGGAGAAGACGAGGGTGGGGGCTATGTTGTGGGGACACGAATGTGGCACGACGCGGTTTGTAAAGGAGGACATGAACACAGGCATCAATTTTTGTGTGTCCTAGTGTATTTTAGAGTGTCTTTGCTGTTTCAAATACCTGTTCGACATGATGTGGCGCTCACACTTTCCGATTTTAGAACTGTCCGTGTTTAGTAGGTGTGGTGAAGGTCGAAGACGATAATAGCAAGGTGAAGGTGATTTTGGAATAGTCTAAATGTAAAAGTTGAAAAGGGAGGAGGAAGAATCTAAATGTAGAAATTCAAAGCTAGGGCCAGCTGTGACTCATAAAAAGGGTGGAAGAAGAGACTAAATGTAAAAATTGGACTCACAATACCCAATATATGCTTTGTAACCTTGAAGTACTAGGCTCACATTAGCCTGAAAAATAATAAGTGTACTTTTATAGTAAATCCAATAATTTTCAGGGTATGGGCTTTTAATCTATGGATTAGTCGATCTTGTTCATGACTTACAAGCTTTTTACCTGAGCTTCCTATGTTCAAGCTCGAATCATTAAGGCACAGGGAGCTCATTTTTGTGTCCAAGATTGGCTCATTGATGAAGCCGAGTTGAGTCGAGCTCACTAGCTGCTTTGTTCATTTGCAGCCCTGACACTGACCGTATATATGTATTTGATCACTTCAATTAGATTCTGCAAAATTTCTTTATTGAGTAATGTAGGTTAACGTCTTTCACCTTTATGCCTTCTGTTTGGCATGTTTCTTGGGCTTTCATTACTTGCTTGACTTATGATTCATTTTTTTTTACTGTAACATAGTCAAACTTCGGTGAGAGATTACAGTTTACTTCCGTCATCAATCAAGCACTATAGCTTTTTACTTAGATAAAGCCATTTTGTAGCAAGATTGTGCTGAGAATAGTTATGCAATATTGAGGTTGTGCTTATCGATGGAATATTGGGCACAACCTAGATCCACGTTAAACTGTTGCTAAGCATTTTTAGCAACTTTTGTAGCAGCATCGACTTAAAGGAGGGTTGAACCTTTTGCTGTACCCTTGGGGTTTGTGTCTTGTCTTATCGAGAGCCTGAAATCCTTTCGGTGCTTATTTACCTTTCAAACAGTTGGTCTCGTGAACTTGTCAAACTATGTATAACACATTAATTTTATTTGTTGATTTACGATGTTAAGAAGATCGATGCGAAAGTCTACTTTGTTTTTATCTTCCATGCTGATCAAACTCTCAGCCCCTCACATCAATGATCACTATCAGGATCCAAATTTATCAAAACATGCTAATATGTCGAATTTTGGTTTTCTTGCAATTAGACTTTAACAGTTTAACTTGGCATTGAACAATAATTTGTTAGTTAACAGTAGACTGCAATGTACCAAGAATTAGCATCCTTTTCTAGGGCAGGTTTCATCTTACTCTGTCCAAAAACTGTGGATGACCAAGCTTTGGTAACTTTTTGCACTTGTACAGAATATATAAAAGCCTTCAAAATGTGTTTTATTCATTTCCTACATTTAGTATAGTTGCTTGTAACTTGTGAATTGCGCTTATTAATATGAATAGCCTCCCCACATTCTAAACCTGTGTTCAGCAATACCTTCATAATACTAAGAGGCTAAGACCCAATCTATATCATGTGGCTGCATGCCATACTGTTATCTTATTTTAAGAAACACCAGCTGATAACGATATTAATCGCTTCTTTCTAGATCTACCTATCATGTCAAGTTTGTATCATGTATTCTGATCTCATTTGTATCATGTATTCATAATATTAAGAGGCAAAGACCCAATCTATATTATGTGGCTGCATGCCATACTGTTATCACCTTTTCAGAACACCAGCTGATAACTATATTTATCACATCTTTCTAGATCTACCTATCATGTCAAGTTTGTATCATGTATTCTGATCTCATTTGTTGCCACACCTATACCTTCACTTTCATTATATTGGAGTTGAAATCTTGATCCATAAGAACTGTTATCCCCACTACCCACATACTAATTGTTTGGTAACAGTCTCCATTACCTGACTTATTGTAGTTATTCAAGTGCATAATTTAGTCCAGGGAGTTCCGGTCAGTATCATTTTATATTACGTTCTTGATACAATTTTACTACGTATGTAGGTTTCATCTCAAACTTACAGCTTAGATGCAAATCTGTGCCTTCTTCGGCTTTATCAGGTTAATGAACACCCTCTACTCTCCCCTTGTGTCTAAATTGTACACTTCATGATTTCTATTTATGTATGATTTTTCCTCCAAATTGATATGCTACTCTTCTTTCTAATGATATACTGATATATGCATATCTTTTCATTTGTAGTTTGAGCCAGATAGAATGAGCATTCAAATTGTAGCAAGGATCTTAATCAAGGTTCAACAATTTTATGACATGCAGAGAGTATATGATAATCTTTAACTGTCTTCATATCTTCACTTACTTATGAACCTCTAAACAGGCTCTCATGGCAATGCCTGCGCCAGATTTCAGTCTCTGTCTCTTCTTAATCCCCGAGCAAGTGGTAGGACCTTCTTCTTAAGGCCCTTTTTATTCTTTCTCTGTTTACGTTATAGATCCAACTTCCAAGCGATTAGTATTTTCTTCTGTTTTTTAAGATAACCTGTTTAGCCCATTATGGTTATTATTGATGCGAAACTAGAAAGTACATTACTTTAGGGCATTATTAGACAATTCTTTTTAGTTTATCCTTCCTAGTACAAGTTAGTTAATCATTCTAAATTGATTGTTTTTATTTTTGGCAGCAAATGGAAGAGCAGTTTAAGACACTGATTGTTCTTTCGCACTATCTAGAGGTATCTGTGCTTGAGCTTCTGACCCTTGAATGTGCTTAAATTTGATCCTTTACTCTGACCTTATTTTGAAACTGTAGACTGCAAGATTTCGTCAATTTTGGGATGAAGCTGCAAAAAACAGGAAGATGCTTGAAGTTATTCCAGGTATTGTAATGATATCTTAGAAATGTCCTGTGTCACACTTTGTATTCAACTTACAGAAGCATCTCTCAATGATTTTTGAACAATCACTTCTTAACATCAAACTGACACATGATTGACTCACCCAATACACCTGCTTCTACATGTATGTACGGTCCAAATATGTTTTCTTCTTCAGGAAGGTGGTGTTATTTATCTAATCTTAACTTGTTTATATATATATATATATATATATATATATATATTGTGACACGATCTTAATTAGGCTGTGGCTTATGTAAGACAACATTTCATGGAATCGCAGCCTGAGTTAATTTCCAATTCTTTAACTGTAATAGTCTGCATATTCCTAGAATTTCTCTGTGATTATGACATTGAAGAATTCTAGGAACTTCCAACCTGATGTAATTTCCAATTAACTGTAATGGTTTGCATATTCAAGGCAGTAGTCCAATTTATCCTTTATATTATTTGCTAATCATGTCAATCAACACTTAGTCTCATACATGCATAGTTGTTCTTGAGTATGATTCCATTAGCTTGTGCGGATAATCCTTCTATCTTATCAACCCACCTTTGCATCATTTTGACGACCATATCTCCTTCTCTGAAGAAAGTACCCATCCAAGCCAGTGCGGTATCTTAACAATAGTTTGGTTTAGAAGAACATTGGTTACTAGAAGTGGTTGCTTGCTTGGCAACACATTGAACAGCATAAGAGCCAGATGCAAATTTAAGCTTAATGTGTCACCAACTGTGAGGCCGTTGAATGATGTACATGTATTGATCGAGCTGACTGGTCTTGCACCAATTGTAAACATTTTGGCTCATCGAACAAGACATTGATTGAACTAACTGATGTTGCACCAGAATCAAGGTAGTATTCCCGTACAAACTACTTCTGCTCCACATGCTCAAAACCTTCAAAAGACACCTTCACCTGACTTTGCTGAGGCCAATGAGAGTGGACTGCCACGGAAATAAATCATGCCTCACATTAAACTTCTTACCCAGCTCTCCTCTGGCTATCCAAATTTCCCCCATTGCCCTTGTGCCATCTTGGCACACAACACACTTAATGAGAAGTTTTCTTGTACTAAAGAACTGTCCTGTCACTAGCTTTGCAAAATTGCAAATACTACAAGCAACCACTGCTCTCTCATAATCAGACAGCTTACTCAACATTTTAATTCTTTGGACTTCCAACCTCCTTACCCAACTCCAGAACATATTAAAAAGAAAAGATTTCCTCCTTACTTTTTAAGCGTCAAAAAGTGATATTAGCAGACAAGGGCCAACCATATGGCATTATCCTCCGTTTACTCAACATTACTCTGCACATACAAGGATTGAGGTTATGTATCTTACCAATCTGAATTTATCAAGAACTCGACAACCTCGACCTCCATAATAATATTAATGATTGATAAAAGTAGGTTTATCATTAATCATTGCAGTATAGCTATAGCCATACTGTACTGTTTTTGCCTATATGATCCAGTACTGAAACTTGTCAGTACTAGTTCGTACCGATACCAACATAGGGGTTCTCTCTCCAACCAATTCAACATAAAAAGATTGAAAGAGAAAAGTATGGAAAAGAACAATATTGATATCATGATTTGGTTGTGCAAAAGCTCGACACCTTACATCCCGAACCGTTACCATTTGTCAAAGTTGTACGTCTATAAATTTACAACATTCACCCAACTTAACGTATCCATTCAAACCATCTATTGTGGATGTACTTTGTCTCAAGGCAAGTAAATAAAAGAATATTACCTATTGTCGGTCAGCAATATAACAATATTGAATATTATTGCATCCAAAACTGCCAGAAACAAAAAATAATAATTTTAAAAATTACAATTTTTTTTATTTCTTGGCTTTCCTAAACTAAAAACTCTAAAACTCCAATTTGAAACTGCTGGTGGCGAAACTCATAAGGTCCGAAACCTATCCCGACACCAAAACTGTGAAGCTTGCATAATAAGCCCTGTTAGATGCGATTGTGTTTGAACTTTGAAGTTTGAACCGATTGTACGTAATGTTTGAATCCGTTTGATTTTCTTCCATTCCGAGTCTGTTATCTCAAATAATCATCAACATGTTAGGGTTTGAATCCATTTGATTTTAGGGTTTGGCCATGTATAATGTAGACCAATAGATACACTTGTTAGGAGGAGAGAGAGGATTTAGTTAAAGGAATGGTAGAACTGGGCGTAGGCCTAAACTAACTTGGATAGAGCCCGTAAAGGACACGGTTTTAGTAAATGTTACAGAAAATGTAACCCTCAATGGAGCTGGATGGAAGAAAACTTTTGAATAGCCAACCCCAAAAATTGGATTGATGCTGCAGTTATTGCTTGCCCCTTGATATTCTATCGTGTTTGTCTCATCTGTCTCCCCCCTCCCTTGAGTATTGTTGTTGCTTATGCAATTACTGATTGTGCAGGTTTTGAGCTGGCAATCCAAAATTATGCTATTCATGTCCTTTCCTTGACTTACCAGAAGGTGCCTAGGCCTGTGCTTGCAGAGGTAGTCCATCATTTCACCATGTACCATAGCATTATTTGGATATAGATCATGTTTTAGTATTTTGTCCTTCGGTTGCATCTTCTTCCATCTTGTTAAAGGTATCTTTGTGCTTTACTTTTGGTACTCGCCCATTATTTCACAATGTACTATTTGGATATCCATTATCTTTGCACTTTTAAAGATGTCGTGTTAAGGTATTATTTTGATATAAATCATTTTTAGCTCCTTTTTTTCCCCTTCCGTTGCTCGTAGATGGTTAACATTGTCATAATATCTGTAGGAAAAGAAAAACAATAGTAAAGAATGATGATTCTTTTTTACTGGACTTCTTCCATCTTGTTAAAGAAGATACCTAACCGGCACCAAAAAAGTTCACACATCTGGATTTGTTCGACACGTTTTTGTTTGAACAGATCCATATTTCTTGTGGAAGCCTTTACCAAGTCAATTTGTCATCTCATTTTTCCCCTCTTGCTCATGGTTATGGACTTTCAATTTTGCTCTTAGCTTTTATTATGCTTTGCATGTGAGAGAGAACCATTCTATTGATCCTGCTTTCTTCCCACTTGATCGTGCCCTTTTGCCTGTTGTCAATTCTGTCGTCACTGGACCATTATCATGTTGTTTGGAATATATGACTTGTTATTGCCAATCTTGTGCTAGATTTTCTGAAGTCCTGAACCCTGTTTCTTTTTTCCTGAATATTATAATGGTGCATGTGATGCTTAAAATAGTGGACTATAATATGAAGATAGTTGTTATGCATCAAGCCCTACTCATCTTTTCTATGATTGGTCTTTGCATTCGTTAGTATTCATGTTGACTGTTTTCATCGAGGGTCATGTATCCATTTTTGTTCACCCATCAAAACTAGTGTGGATGTTCACCATTCCACTCAGGGGTGTCAAACTAGTGGTCAAAAGTAGTGTTGATGATCACCAAACCGCTCCCAAAGTTGTTTTAGGTTGGATGAAAATGACAACCGGCAACCCTCGAGTGGAACGGTGAACATCCATACTAGTTTTGGTGGATGAACAAAATGGACTCTTTCATACAGGGCTGGCCCTGAGCTGATGGAGGTCCGGGGCGAAACTTTCAAAATGGACCTCCATACATAATGTAAAAAAAGTGTAAATAAAACAAAATTTTGTTGTAGTCAAGATTTGAACCAAGGACCTCTTAAACACAAGTCTAGCATTATAACCATTACACCACAATATGATATATACTAGTTCTATTGTACATAGTTCCATGTTGGTGTCCCTTTTCGTCAGGGGGCCTGGGCCGTCGCCCGGCCTGCCCTGGGCCAGGGCCGCCCCTGCTTTTCATATTCTCGTTTCTACACATTTTTATCTGCACTTTATCCACACTCTCCCATCATTTGAAACCCACAAACTTCCTTGTGGTTTCTCTCAATTGGGTGTTGCTTTACATTCTCTGATAGTTTGGACCCTCCATATAGGTATAATAGGCCCATCTTTCGGTTCAGAATCATGCAACGCATCGACAACGCTACAGACATTCAACAAAATCTAATTGCTATATGCTCTTTGCTACTTTGAACAGGCCATCAACATTGAAGGGCCATCTCTCGACAGGTTCCTGGAGTACCAGGTAGCTAGCTGTGGCTGGGTATTGCAGAAGGGCGACGATCATCGCACCCAGTTGGCAGTTCTCCCCCGCAACGAGCACAATCACCCCGAGCTGAAGAAGAACAGCGCCGACAGCATACCGTTGGAACATGTCACTAGGATCTTCCCCATCCTTGGCTAACCTATAATTTGTACTTAAAATGTCTCGAGCGTGTATCAAGCGGAAGCTTTTTGATTGCACAGGACGGATCTTAGTTTGAGCAACTTTTATGTAGCTTTGAAGATGTTCTTGAATTTTTGTTTTTTTTTTTGTTTGGTCTTATATTTCTACTTGGACATGAGATGTTTACCAGACTTGATTTTACTTCACATAATTTTTGTGTGTTGAAGATCTGTATCTTGCGTTAAAACATAATATTTATGTCGTTTGAGATTAGATATCAGTCCCTCGTGCATTCCTTGATAAATTGTCCCATGCCTCTGGTACCTATTAATAAATTGAGTTAATTGGCCAAATGGTGCCTGAGGAATGTCATAGTCGTCATTTTTGTGATCGAATTTTGTTTTGTTTTGTTAGTTTGGTACCTAAGTTTTACATTTTGGTTTAACGAGTGCATGAACTATGTTTCATTAGTAATTTGGATAAAAATCGTTAGAAATGGACGTGTGATAATAGCTTACCTTATTTTTAGGATTATTTTTGTCATGACCAGCCAATACGTCGGCTATAATTGATTATAGAGGCATTATTTTGTAGTCGACAAAAGCTATTTGTTTATGTAGAATTTTTTCGAACACCGATATTCTTAGTCGAAAAATAAAAACATGACAAGATAACTATGAAAAATAAGGCACATGACCATTATATATCCATTTTTATCGATTTTCATCAAAAAAATATCAACGGAATCTAGTTTAGGCACTCTTTAAACCAAAATGCAAAGTGTAAGTACCAAATTAACCCAAAAAAGGGTTGATCATCAAAATGGCAACCACTACATTCTTCAGGCACCATTTGGATAATTAACTCTAATAAATTTGTTTATCACTTATAATAATATTTTAAATTAATTGACTTATTCTGAAAGTTTATATACACTTGTCGGAAATAATAATAATAATATATTGTTTTCTCTTCGTATATGTTTAGAACTTGGTACAATTCTTTCAATCACAACCCTGAGGACTCGTTTGGTTCACGGAATCTCCGGATTGGGAAAGGAAAGTGATTACTTTCCTATGTTTGGGTGCCAAAGGAATTGAGGAGGAAAGGAAAGTGATTTCTAATGGAAGAAAAATTAGGAAAAAAAAAAGGTGATTCCATCCATCCAAGAAAGAAATTACTTTTCCACATTGAAGTATTCACTTTCCTTTCCAAATTTCTTGGCATTGCCAAACATCGAAAATGGAAATCAATTAAAATTAAAGTTTTCCAAAAGAAAGGGAATGACAAGGAATTGATTTCCTTTCCCTTCCATTCCGCGAACCAAATGAGGACTGAAGGTAGCCATTCAGACAACTCATGTTGGCCCACACGTCCAGAGGTTCTTTAGTGTTGCTCCACCTCCATCATTTATTAAATGGAAGAAATAAGTATTTTGTTAACACGTGTTCTAAGAACACATGTTTATACATTTGCATGTGTTAATATATTGATAGATGCTAATTTTTATGGGTACAATACATTTATTAATGTTTTTTACTTAAAATATGTATTAATAAATGTGTTGAAAAAAATATATATATAAAATATATATTTATCAATATAAAAATATATAAACATGTGTAAAATTTAAGATATGATACGCCCCTTCCTTGGGCGTTCCCATCTCCTCACTTGAGCTAGAGATGATCTGTAAAATATTACCCTCCTTTGATTTTGATACTTAATTCTTTTGTTGGGAATAATTTTTATTTTTAATCATGAGGTTGTTTATTATGTTTTTTTTTTCACTAAAGACAACTCTGTTTTGTTATATTGATACTGGTGGTTGGGACAAACATAAAATTAAAGAGAAATTTTTTTAGTGAAGGAAGAACATGGACAGAGAATGGACAAATATGAAATTAAGGGGACGTTGGTACGCGGTATTTTTTTTTATTTTCGAAAAAATTTAAGATGAGAATCTATTACCACGTTTGTTTGGCTTATAAAAAAAATTTATTTCCGGAAATTATAAATACCCGGGTAAATAGTTTACCAACAAAACATGAGAATTCTATCCCTTGAGAATAGGTGGGAATTTTTTTTTCCGGGCAAAAAAAAAAATTGTCTAAATTTTTTCTTCTTTTTTGATCAATTTTGATTAGTTTTGAACATTTTTCTTTTTTTGTCGTTTCTATCGTTTTTTTGTCATTTTTTCGTTTTTACCAATTTTTTGTCGTTTTAAGTAATTTTTGTCGTTTTTACCATTTTTTGTCTTTTTGTCACCTTTTGATTATTTTTTGTCGTTTTTATCGCTTTTTTGTCTTTTTGTCGCTTTTTTTTTGTCAATTTTTGTCGTTTTAAGCGATTTTTTGTCATTTTGTAGCTTTTTTTTGTTGTTTTACCGATTTTTAGTCGTTTTTTGTCCTTTTTTGTCATTTTATGATTTTATGTCTTTTTTGTCATTTTTTCGCTTTTACCCATTTTTTGTCGTTTTTGTCGCTTTTGGTTATTTTTGTCGTTTTAACCGATTTTTTGTCGTTTTAACCAATTTTGTGTCCTTTTTGTCGTTTTTATTGATTATTTTTCGTTTTGTCGCCTTTTTGGTTTTTGTGTCGTTTTAACCGATTTTTTGTGTGTTTTAACTGAATTTTTGTCGTTTTTAACCGATTTTTTTGTCATTTTTTGTCGTTTTAACCGATTTTTTTTGTTTTTTGTCGTTTTTGCCGCATTTTGATTTTTTTGTCGTTTTTACCGATTTTATGTCGTTTTTTCATGTTTTGGTTATTTTTGTCGTTTTTACCCTTTTTTTGTTATTTTTCGTTTATACATTTTTTTCGCTTTTTGGTCATTTTAACCCATTTTTTGTCGTTTTTCATCATTTTTTTTGTTATTTTGCCGTTTTTACCGATTTTTTTGTCGTTTTACCATTTTTTTCGTTTTACCGATTTTTTTCGTTTTTACCGATTTTTTTATATTTGTTCATTTTTTCGTTATTATTATTTTTATTTTTTTTCGGGAATATTTATATTGTCACCAAACATGGGAATGTAATTTTTCAGGAAATTTAATTCCTTCGAATTTAATTCCCGAGAATATAGAATTTCCGACTATAGTATTCCGCATACCAAACCCCCATAAAGAGGACAATTTTCAGTGAAAGAATAATATAGACAGAGAGAGAAACGGTTAATATGGTTTTAGTTTAATATAAAAGTTTAAGTTTGTGGATACATAAATATCTTTTTTATCTATAAATAATAATATTTTTAGACAAAAAAAAAAGAGACTAAAGTAATATTAATACCTTTTATATTTGGCTTATATATATAGATGTACACAAACTAAAGCAAATAATTGGAGCCCTTTTACGTATTGACCAAATAACTACATAATCTACTGGTCACCGAACTCATTTGGCTCTTCTTGTTAGTGAGAAGAGAGATAATTTTAGCTAGACAAATGATTTCATAATCGAACTGCGGAGAGATATGGACAGTTGGTCCAACTAGCATGCAACGTAGCGTGCACAAAATTTTCGTATTATACTGGATATCTCAAAAAAAAAAGGTAAATAATAATAATAGACGGGTCGGTTTCCAATAGTGAAAATTTGCATGAATTTTCATTGAGGCTGGTGTGAATCCGGCGTATGGGCTTGTAATGGACCAAAGGGAAAGAGAAAATATTTACTATTTATAATTAAATAGTAAATATTTAATAATTAATTTATTACTTAGAGCATTCATGGTGGATACACTTCAAACACATATTCCAAATTATTAAAAATTATATAAACTATTACTTTTAGGCCTCGTTTGGTTCGCGGAATGGAAGGAAAAGGAAATCAATTCCTTGTCATTTCCTTTCCTTTGGGAAATTAATTCCTATTGATTTTCCTTTCCGATGTTTGGCAATGCCAAGGAATTTGGAAAGGAAAGTGAATACTTCAATGTGGAAAAGTGATTCCTTTCTTGGATGGATGGAATCACTTTTCTCCCTAATTTTTCTTCCATTGGGAATCACTTTCCTTTCCTCCTCAATTCCTTGGACACCCAAACATAGGAAAGTAATCACTTCCTTTTCCATTTCCAACCGGGAGATTCCGCGAACCAAACGAGGCCTTAGAGTGTCCTTGTTATTGACAAACAATAATACCCTCTAAACAAATACTCCAAATTAATGTCCTTCCTTCTTTTATCTTTATTTTTCTTCTCTATTTGGTGAGATTTTTTTTCTTCCTATTTTTTTCCTTTATTTTTCTTCCATGTTTGGTAACATGGTTAATTTGTGGCCCAAAAATTAATGTTGTGGAGCTAGCACACGCTCCAAGTGGAATGTCTCTTAGCTTTCTAGCAATTTTCAAGTATGAACAAGTTCTCACTGCAGCCTTCAAGTGCTACAAAACCTAACTAAAGTCAAAATGTAGCACTTGGAATTAGGGGGGGGGGGGGGGGGTCAACGAATGCTTATTGGTACGGATATGACAATGTCTGTATTCGATTTTTTTTTGTAATATCTGAATCCGATTCGATATCCCATTAGATATCCGAATGGATGTCTCTTTTGACATTCGAATTCGTATCCGTCTAGTTTAGCGGATATCGAATAATATTTGATCCAATATGCTAAAAAAATCGAATGTTATTATCCGAATATCCAAAAACCAAATTTCCATTTGAGCCCTTTCATTATGTTAAGAATGCTCAACTGACTTGCTCAACATATTGCTCTATTTGAGCCATTTCATTTTCTGTTGAAAATTCCAAGAATGCTCAATTTGACTCGATATATATATATAATATAATAATAATAATAATATATAAGGGAGGTGAGGTGCTATATATATATTATATATATATATATATATATATATATATATATATATATATATATATATATATATTGCTCTACATAATTGAGCCCATTTATCTTCAGCTGTAAATTATAATTAATATATATTACTATTATATACATTATATCAAAATATAGAGGTAGGAAATAAATGAATTGAATTACTTTAAACACAGTTGAAAAAATCCTTTAATTTTCTCTAGTAATTAATATATATACATATACATTATACTATAATGTCGATAAAATTTTGGATATCTGAGTCTGATATCTGAGAATTTACAATTTAAAGTCGGATCGGATATTAACGGAGTCGAATACCTTAATATCCGAATTCGCATCTAAATAAAGATAATATCCGAAAAATATTCGGTTATTCGAATCCGATTTTTGAAATTTGAATAATATCGAAAGTTCGGATACAGAATCGAATCGGGTTCGAATTTTCGACTATCCATTGACAGATCTACTTGAAATCTCTTCCACTGTGGATACCTTAGGTCTTACTTATTATTCTCATGACTTAAAATATAAAAGAAAAAAAATTAGAGAAGAGTCACTTGCCCTCGATTTTCTTCTTCTCTAGAACTACTTTCTAAAATGGTAGGGGAGTTCATTCATAGTGTCATTTACGGACGTTTATTCGAGACACAACCAAACATATATTTATCCTACTATATAATAAAAATATTTTGTTAACATTTGTGCCAAGGAGAACAAGATCGCCCCACAGGGTTGGGTTGCCTTATTTAGAACTAGTTTTGGTTGTCCCTTAAGCCTTGCCGTGGACCGATTCAAGAGGATCACCCGCGACTCCGACCTTGTGGGTCATGCTGAGCTTGGAGGTCGCCCCAAGTAGATAGGGTCGTACAGGTTCGAAGTCTTCTCTAGCTTATTCCTGGACCGTCTGTTTGGTGGTAAAGTTGAACTTTGTTCGATATCATAGGAGTAAAACTTTGATATGAGTTTTGATATCTCTTTGTATGACAAGAGTCCATCCTTAAATTTTATGTCCACACGTTTCATGAGGAGAGAGAGGGACCCACTTGTTATGAAGGAGGTATTAAAATTCGGTATCAAAGTTTTCTTAGCCTCTCCATATCTTAGATTAACTATACAATTGTTTGGTAATTAACTAAAAAAAACATTAATGTATTTTTCCGTAATTTCACACCAACTTAGGTTATATATAACTCCTCCAAAACCCTAACCCTATATTTCTCTCTCCTTCTCCGCATCCGCAGCCGCCGGCGCCATCCTCCTCTCTCTCCTTCTCCCAGCAGCACCATGGCGGCGGCAAAGCTGCTCTCCCAGAAAGAACAGGATGTCCAGATGCTACTCGCCGCCGACGCCCACCTCGGCACCAAGAATGCGACTTCCAGATGGACGCTACGTCTACAAGAGGAGAAGCGATGGTAACCAAATCCCAAACCCTAACCCTAGCCCTAAAATATTCTTCATTTTTGTTCCGAGCCATTCGTAGATCTACAGATCCGTTGAGATTTCGTGTAGGAATGCAGATGATTTGTTATTAGTTCGTTTGGAATTGATAATTAGTAGGCGTTCGTGTTCATAATTATCGTCTTTATTTGGTTATTTAGTTGTTTGATGTGTTCATAATCTACTGCTGTTGGCACCGTACGTTACTTTGCTAAATTTGGACCTTTATTAGTTATAATGTGGTACCATCACCACACGTGTCGGACAAGATGCGTAGTAGACACTTCGAAGTCTCCAATGTCTATCGTTATTGCATTGCACTAGGCGGTTGTGGTTGGAAAAAAAATGGAACACGAGTATATTTTATTGTAATTGATATGCAATTTGTCACCCTTTCGAATTGCTGATTAATTAGCTTGATGGTTACCTATACTGCATATTTGAAACATTTGCTGAAAATGTAGTTTCTGTTCAATGTTCAAATTTGACTTTTTAGTTTTTAGTCTCGTCGATGGCACGACGATGCTCTAATAGACAGTTTTTAGTAGCTAGAGGGACCTAGTAACACTAAGGCCTCATTTGGTTCGCGGAATCATGGCCCTGGGAAAGGAAAGTCATCCTGTGTTTTGATGCCAAAGGAAAATTGATTCCCGAAGGAAAGGAAAATAGGAAGGAAAATGGTTCCCCCACCCACCCCAAGGATTCACTTTGCTGGAAAATTGATGGGAATCCAAATTAAAGAAAAGAGTGAAGAATTGATTTCATTTCCTGTCCGTGAGCCAAACGAGGCCTAACAGTAATATTTTGATATGTGATTAGGTTAAATATTAGGACAAGTGAGTACATCATTCCATCAACTGTTTTGGACGTTTAGGAGAAACCCAGAGAGAGGATCATTCTCCATGCCGGTTGTTTTGGAAATAGGCTTTTCATGCTGTTTTTTTCATACATCTTTACTAAACTAGTCAAAAGATTGGTAAGGCTGCTGATGATTGTTGGAAATCTTGCGGACTTGATAGGCACAATACGAGTGTGCCCTTTTATCTTTTGTTAGCAAGTACTGGTGCATCTGAGTTATCGGACTTCTAAAATTCTACTGGAATACGAATGTCTCCCAGTTCTGTTATCGTCGGTCACACGGTATTTTTGTAACTTCAATTGGATTAATTAGTTTGCGGCTGAGCAGTCACTTAAACATTATACTTAAGTTCATATCTTCTCCATTTTTTTAAATGAATGACGTCAGTAGTTGTTGCCATAGCTTAACAACTCCCATTCTGGACTACAAACTTGTAGGTATTTATATCATCAACCTTGGGAAGACTTGGGAAAAGCTCCAGCTGGCAGCTAGGGTTATTGCGGCTATTGAGAACCCCCAAGACATTATTGTTCAGTCTGCCAGGCCGTATGGACAGAGGGCTGTATTGAAGTTTGCGCAGTACATTGGTGCTCATCCTATTGCTGGTAGGCACACCCCTGGAACTTTCACTAATCAGCTGCAGACATCCTTCAGCGAGCCTCGTCTTCTCATCCTCACTGATCCAAGGACCGATCACCAGGTGAAACCAGCTTGATTTCTGAGTGAAAGTATAGGGATGAGAGAGTATTCTATGTACTTAGTATCCCTATCGCTTTCAAATGTTTGCAGCCAATTAAGGAAGCTGCACTTGGGAACATCCCCACTATAGCTTTCTGCGACACTGATTCGCCAATGAGGTATGTTGATATTGGAATCCCTGCAAACAACAAGGGGAAGCACAGCATTGGTTGTCTGTTCTGGTTGCTGGCTAGGATGGTGCTTCAGATGCGTGGTACCATTGCTCCCGGCCAAAAGTGGGATGTTATGGTAGGATATATTATAAACTCTTCAGGTTCCTTTGTCTGTTTAAATGTGTTTCATCTTCAAATTGTGCTAGCAAAATTCATCCCAAGCCTGTTTTGCCAATTGCTCCATATACCTTCACATCCCTCTACCTCAGGGAAGTAGACTCGATGAAAGGAGGGAAATAAAAACTTGATGCATCTAGTTCAGGGCCTCTTTGCTCCATAGCCTACTTGATGTCGAGGGGGAAATGTTATCTTTTCCGATCTGAATCTAGAGCTGTGCTTCTACAATTCTTATTTATTTTGCCTTCCATTTTTTTTTCGGTTAAGGTACTGGATTGTGCTATTTGCAGGTTGACTTATTCTTCTACAGAGATCCTGAAGAGGCCAAGGAGCAAGAGGAAGAGGTTCCTGCTGCACCTGAATATGGTGCTCCAGTTGCTGACTATGGGGCGGTAGACTGGAATGCTCCTGACTTGGCAGCAGCTGCTCCAGCAGTTCCTGGTATTGCTGTGTCCGACTGGGCTACTGATCAAGGTAAGAATTTGTTGACATAACTTTCCTTCAATTTTCATGATAACTTCACGTCCGGTCTGTTGGATTTCTTTCTTTGTTAAGAATTTTTAGTATCAATATTTATTTGATTTGCACCCTCTTTTCTTCTTTTGTGCTTCGTGCTAAATTGAACTTTATCTCAAGTATATTACCTTTGGCTATCGAGCTACATATCAAGTTCAGTCAATGATCCTAGTTGCTCATGTTGGCAGAGCACCGCACAATATGTCGAAGTGGCATTTATTATCTATTATTTGTTTTAATGTAGAGATCATGAACACAACTAACAAGAAAATTATGTATGACCATAGTAGTATTCCAGTAACAAGAAGTAAATCTAGACCATTTTCTGATACATGGACTACTAATGGTATCAAATTATTTATGATCGTCGTATATTACAGTCGCTCGATATGTTGAAGCCTTTCTATTATTTGTTATTTGTTTGCATCTAGGGATCATGAACACAACTAACAAGAAAACTTATTTATGACCATCGTAGTATTCAAATCACAAGCAAGTGAATCTCTCAGAATGAGTTGATGAATTACATACTTCGAACACTAATTCACTTTTTTGCCAATTCTCAACAGTTCTATATGCCTCATTGGTTTGTAAGTTCTGGTAATAATATTCTGTGCTTTTCTTTATCATCATTTACAGCCAGTCTGGATTATAGTTAGGTTCTCTTCGGGCTCCAGTTTGGAGCTTTTTTGTAATGGGTCGCCTTTGGTTAGGATTATTTTCGATCCCATCCTAACTTTCTTGTTCATTTGGGGACTCAAATGCCCATTGTGGAAATTCTTGTCGTTCAAGAATAGATTTTTGAGCAACTGCCCAAACTGCCCCTTAGGCTGTATTTGGTCTGATGGAAAGTGGGGGAAAGAAAGGGAAAGTGAAACTTGATTCTTTGCAAGCTTAATTCCATTGAGTCCATTTTTGTTCACCTACCATGGTGTTTTGTTCACCCCCCAATCACATGGAGACATGTGGTAAATAAAACCACAAACCTATTTTAGAGAGTATACGTTAAGTGTTATATTAGAGTTATTAGTTAATGGACTTTAGTCCCACATTGCTTAGAATAATAGGAGAGGAGGCTAGCCTCTTCTATATATGTAGTCTCTCATCAATAATAATCATCTCATTATTTATATTCTACATAGTATCAGAGCCAAAACCCTAGCCGTCACCCTCCACTCTCCCTCTCTCCACAAAATCCTAATCTTCACAAAAAAAAAACCTAGCCGTTACCCCGCCCCCTCCCCCCCCCCCCACTGCTACTGCCCCCCCCCCTTTTCGCTGCTGCAACCCCCCCTTCCCAGACCTGCTGTCCCCCCCCCCCCTGACATGCTGCTGCTGCTGCCGCACCTTCCCCCCCACCCCTCCATGACCTGCCGCCCCCCTCCGACCTGCTGCTGCTGTCGCACTCCCCCCCTCCACGACCTGCAGTCCGGCCCCCTGTCAGCCCCCCCTCCCATGCCTCCAATCCCTAACCCTAACTCTAACCCTCTCCTTCCATCAGCCGCCACCACTCCCTCCAAATCCTAGTTTAGTTTCTAAAAAAAAAATCATTGTTGGGATTCTCGGAGGAAAAACATTTATTGGAACCTCTGCCCATCAATGCTGGAAATTTAACAAAGAGCACACATATGATTTGTTGTACATGAATCTTTGTTTCTTTCCATGATCTTCACACCAGGATCTATCAGAGGTTACCATGGGTTGTCTCTCTGTCCTGGCTTGTGATCCACACTCTCTGCTTTCTATGCGCGTGCTGGTTCTGGTTTCGTTTTTAGCGCATTGGCAGAGTTGCTGTGTTATCAAGTGGAAAGAACATATCGACAGTCGAATCTCTGATAAATGATAGACTCTACGGCGAATAGCAGTGCCACATATACTAGTGTTAGCAACACTAGTGGGCACTAGCACGACGATTTCCTCCATTCGATTTGTCTATCGACGGTTGGAAGGGCCAGAGGGCTAATCGACATGGAGAAAGAAGGTCGAGAAGACACTTCGAGGAATGCGATTCTCCAAACATCTGATTGACAACCCTCCAGCAGACGATGATCCCATCTTTGAGCAATGGGAGACAGATGACAGTCGACTGTTTACACAGTTGATGAATTCCATGGAACCATCGGTGGAAGACATGGTTCAGAATACGGATTCCGTGAAAGAGTTATGGGAAATGTTGGCGGCGGCGTTTGATGGTAAACGCGATTTGTCTCGTATCTATGATTCGGTTGTTTGGTTTGTACCGAGCAAATCAAGGAGACAAATCTCATAAAGACCATTTTTGGGCTTTTAAGGCTATGACGTACGAGATCGACCGCGTATTACCCCTTACGTCGGATATTAATGAAGCGCGGGCTCAACGTGAGCAGCTTCATGTCATGGCTTTTCTCGCCTCTCTCTGTCCTGATGCGGACTCTGTTCGTTCTCAGATTATTGCTGGATCTGATGTACCGCCCCTGTTGGAAGCACACTATCGTGTCCTTCGGGCTGCCAAAGTCGTTGAGACCACTCCGGGTGATACTCCTGCTGATCGTTCTGCTCTCCGGGCCGCTCGTACGGGATTTTCTAGTGGTCGTGGCGGCCGACAGGGTGGCCGTAATGCTGGTCGTGATGGAGGACGGGGCAATGGCGGTCGTGATGGAGGAAGACCGCGCACATGCTTTAACTGTGATCAGCTTGGCCATTTATTTGGCAATGCACTAAATCACCTATTGCTAATATCACCACTGATGCCCCTGATGATGGGGTCTGATCTATTCAGATGACTTCGGACTCATATACAGAGTTCCTTGATTTTTAGGCTCAACGTCGGGGTGAAGCATCCACGTCTGGTTCCACAGCTGGATACTCAGTCGCGTGCATAGTGAAACCCAAGCAATGGGTAATTGACTCTGGTGCATCCTCTCACATGACTGGTGACGCAGGTATGGTACATGATTATGTACCTGTACGTCGTGCTTCTGGCATTACTGTTGCCAATGGCGGTTCCCTGACAGTCCGAGGCCGTAGAAGTGCCAATCTTTCTTCCGGGCTGTCACTCAATTCTGTACTGCTTACTCCTGGGAACCCGTTCAGTTTAATTTCTATTAGTCAAGTTACTCGTGAACTACATTGCTCGGTAACATTTTTTTCTGATGGTTATGTTTTCAGGACCTGAAAACTGGAAAGACTATCGGTAAGGGCCATGTGGCTGGAGGCTTGTACCTGTTTGACGCAACTCCTTCTGTTGTCTGTGCCGGCATGAAACTAGATATTGTCGAGTTATATTGTCGGTTATGCCATCCATCGTCCCAAGCTCTCCAGAAAATGTACCCATCTTTAGATATTTTCTCTTCTTTTTATTGTGAGTCATGTAGTTTAGCTAAGCATCATCGGGTTCCTTATCCGGTGAGTCCAAATAAAATTGCTTCCGCTTCTTTTGAGTTAGTGCATTCTGATATATGGGGACCTTGTTCGACTGACTCTGTAATGAGTTTCAAGTACTTTGTTACTTTTGTCGGTGATTACTCACGTGTCACTTTTGTTTATTTGATGAAAAATTGCTATGAATTATTTAACATATGGTGCAACTTTCATGCTGAAATAAAAACACAATTTGGTCTTCCAATCAAAAATTTTTGGAGTGACAATGGCCGTGAGTATTTATCTCGTAATCCCGATAAACATCTGGCCCTCAATGGCATCATCCACCAAACCTCTTGTGCGTACACCCACAACAAAATGGTGTAGCCGAACGCAAGAATCGCCGTTTATTGGAAACAACACGTGCTCTTATGTTTCAAGCACGTACTCCCAAGCGATTTTGGTCGGATACGGTTCTTGCTGCTTGTTATCTTATTAACCGCATGCCATCGTCTGTTTTCAATGGTAGCTCTCCCTTTTCTAGGCTTTTTTCTGGATGAGAACCATTTCCTCTGCCTCTCTGCATCTTTGGCTGCTTATGCTATATTCGGAATACCCGACCAATCCTTTCTAAATTAGATCCTAAGGCAATACAATGTATTTTTCTTGGGTATCCTAAATATCAGAAAGGGTATCGGTGTTCTCCCCCGTCTTAAAGCGATATTTTTTTACTCGGGATGTTATCTTTGTAGAAACAGAATTTCCACCATTCCCACAATCAATGGGTCCGGCTCCTCTGATCTATCCAGAAGAGGATTTTTTGTTATTTTCTCCTCAAACACAACAGCTTTTCGTACGGGTGCCCTCCCTTACCGAGCCAGTCTCCCAGACAGATGGTACACATACATCGATTCAGCCATTGCCGACATCGTCCACAGAATCCTCCTCTGGTTCTACCAGCAGCTCCGGCTCTAATGAGTTGCCTCCATCTGTTTCACCAGCAGCTCCACCAGTTCCGCCAGCAGCTCCGGCGGTTCTGCCTCCAGAACGTCCTCGTCGTGTCTGTAGTGATCATCCCTTATATGTTGACAGCTACAAAGGATTTACCAGTCACACTCAGTCTCTGGTGGCTACTATTGATGGGATTCAGGTCCCCAAGACCGCTGAGGAGGGTCTCGGACATCATGGTTGACGTGCTGTTATGAACGAGGAGATGAAAGCTCTCCAGGAAAATTATACTTGGGACTTAGTCGACTTACCTACTGGTAAACAGGCAGTCGGTTGTAAATGGATGTTCACGATTAAGGTGAAACTGGATGGCACTTTTGATTGACTGAAGGCACGTCTGGTGGCCAAAGGATACTCTCAAACCTATGGTGACGATTACTTCGAGACATTCTCTCGTGTGGCCAAAATGACATCCATTCGTGTCCTCATGGCCTTGGCCATTCGATATGACTGGCCGTTACTTCAGTTGGATATAAAGAATGCTTTTCTCCACGGGGATCTTGATGAAGAGGTATATGTGATACAACCTCCCGGGTTCATTGCAAGGGAGGGTAAAGTGTGTCATCTGAGGAAGGCCCTCTATGGTATGAAACAATCACCTCGTGCATGGTTTGGTCGATTTACACATGTTACTTAATTTGGCATGTGTCAATCAAAGAAGGACCATTCAATATTCTATCGACACACATGTTCTGGAAGAATACTCCTTAGTCCTTGGTGTCTACGTTGATGATATTGTAATCACGGGAGATGACAGCCAGGGTATTTCAAGTCTCAAGAAGTTTCTTGGAGAACAATTTTAAACCAAGGATATGGAATTCTTGAACTATTTCTTGGGCATTGAGGTCACACGGGGTAAGCGGGACATTGTAATGTCTCAAAGAAAGTATGTGCTGGACATATTAAATAATGCAGGCATGATGCAAGCAAAGGGAGCAACCTCACCTATGGATCCAGGGGCGAAGTTACTTCCAGACGAAGGGGTCCTGATGACCAATCCAGATCAGTATCGTCGAGTAGTTGGAAAACTCAACTACTTGGCGGTTATGACGCGTCCAGACATTTCTTTTGCAGTGAGTGTTGCAAGTAGATTTATGACTTCTCTAAGAATTTCACACTGGCATACATTTCTCAGGATTCTGTGTTATCTAGTAAAGAATCCAGGAACAGGAATTCGAATGGAGAATAATGGACACACTCGCATTGAGTGTTTTACTGATGCTGACTGGGGAGCAAGCCTGACAGATAGACGGGTCTATATCTGGCTACTCGGTATTTATTGGCGGAAATCTAGTGTCATGGAGGAACAAGAAACAAAGTGTGATAGCATGCTCAAGCTCAGAAGCAGAATATCGAGCTATTGCTTATGGCACGTCAGAGATATTATATATGAAGCATCTCCTACAAGAACTGGGAGAAGACGCAGGGTCTCAAGTGGCAGATCTATGGTGTGATAACCAGTCTGCTATTCACATTGCCACCAACCCAGTATTTCATGAACGGACGAAGCATATTGAAATTGACATTCATTTTGTTTGTGATGAATATACAAAGGGAGTGATAAAGTTTCAACATGTGAGGACCGGTGACCAGATAGCTGATATCTTCACAAAGTCTCTTCTGGGTCCTCGGGTTCAATTTTTATGTAACAAGCTGGGCATGATTGACATCTATGCTCCAGCTTGAGGGAGGGTGTTAAGTGTTATATTAGATTATTAATTAATGAGCTTTAGTCCCACATTGCTTAGAATAATAGGAGAGGAGACTAGCCTCCTATATATATGTAGTCTCTCATCAATAATAATCATCTCATTATTTCTATTCTACAGTATACAAAACCACTCTTAAAGTGGTTTTATTTGCCACATGTCTCCATATGATTGGGGGGTGAACAAACACCATGGTATTGATGGGTGAACAAAAATGGACTCTAATTCCATTGTACATGTAACACTTATATTGTTCTTTCATGTCCCCTCACTTTTCTTAGTAACCAGACAGATTTAGTAATCCATATATTCACAAATATGAACCTTTTGCACAATTTTCTGATACATGGACTTGAACACCTGGGAAATAATCTTCTAAAATGCAAGGAAGAGAGAATTTTTTTGGGAAATAAACTACGACGGCATTGGTTGTATGTTTTTATATGTTATTCTTAGCTTCTTCTATCTTGCGTCTCTATTATAGTTTCTTGATATATTCTCTTATCAGATTAATTATTTTTCGGTTACCACTTCCATAACGATTGCCTATGCTGGTTACTATTTATACTTAGTATAACTCATTTACGATTGGCAAACTAAATTCTTGATGCTCCTTAACATGTTTGTTACCAAAATTTTGTAACTATGATTTTGCTTCGTCGGACTCTTTTCTTTAATCATAGTCGTCTTGTTTGAAGATTTCTCTTAGTGGTCTCCCTAACAAGAGTTTGTTCTCTCGCTAGCTCCTGTTGCTGGTGATGGCTGGGACACTGCTGCTCCACCGCCAATGGTAGCTGTGCCTGCTGCAGGCCCTGGATGGGATACCGTCGTTGATGCCCCTCCCCCAACAGGTTGGGAGTAGGCTGGCTATGTACGACGGTTGAGACAGCAAAGCTTATTAACGTTGTCAAAATGTTTTTTGTTTAGGAGTTCTGAATCTTATTTATTAGTCTTGGACAAAATATGTATTTTTGAAAGACTAGGCTTTAAGATTGTGCCTTTCGAAGTTTTGGTAGCTGCTGCTAGTCATTTGGATTAATATGTTTCCTCGTTTTCGTTCAATCTCTTGCACGACTGGTTATAATGGCTTAACATCTTTTCCTGTTGCCATAAATTATAGCTTTTAGTTATTGTCATTTTATAGGTGTTATGTAGCCTGCAGATTTGCTTCTTTCCTTTTCTGCCAGTCCTTTTTGAACCTAAGTTTTGGTAGTTTCTTGTGAATGATGTTTGTTTCCCTTTTATAACTGTTCATCATGGGGGGAATTTTGTTAGTTGTTCAGACTTTTAGAAGATTTTCTGTAGTTCCAAGTTTGGACTTGTAATGTTTATGTATGCTATTAACCAAGGTTCACAGTATTGCTATCTGAATCGGACTGAGTATCGGGATCGGCATTATCGGCGGTTTTGGATTGGAGGATCGGATTTTTTGTATCGGATAGCAAATTAGAATGCTAGAAAATTAAAGAGTGTAGGATGACATTTTAGGAACATCAATAATGGCATCCATTTAGGCATAATTTTATGTCTTTTCAGTGTTGTTTTTTAGTAGTTTTAAAATTAAAAAAATAATAGTCTTGCGGTTGGTTTATATGCAATAGATGAGTTTTCTTCTTTTCAATCTTACTATTCTTTTATACCTTTGTTGATTGGTTTTTTCGTTCAAACTTTTGCCGAATTGACCGAAAAAGGACCCTCAATGTCAGTATTGGATCGGGATATGTCAAACCGTATTGATATCGGACGTACCAGATCGGTATCTGCCGATATTGTAAACTATGCTATTAACATTCTAGAACTTGAGACAAGTTACCTATTGGTTGTACTTCTAAAAATATTTGCTAGAGGATGTTAATGTTGATGGATTTTCTGTAATGTAGCCTAAACAGAGTTTGCTTATTCTGCTAGTATAACTGATGTATTTTGAGGTTTGTATAGTTCAAAAATAGGCTTCATCTAGCAAGTGTTGATGCGTTGTTGGTTTGTTATGCTGATATTGATAATTTTCTGGTAACGTAACGATTATAATGTGTTCTAAATGGTGGTTGAGTGGGCTGCGGCCGCTCTCGGCATTGCTTTTGCTGTAGATGGTGGTTGAGTAGGCAGCCAGCAGAGGTTTGACGGCATAGGCGGAGGTGAGAATGTGTAGGTGGAGGTATGGCGGTGTAGGCAGATAGATAGCCGAAGCAATATTTAGCTAAAATAGTGACAAAACAGTTTTGCAAGCATTATGGACCTATTAGTTCAGTCTGTTTACAAGATTGAAATTTTATAAATTTTTGTTTTACAATTTAGTCATACATAAAAACTCTTAAAAGGTTTTTGTTTTACAATTTAGTCGTACATAAAAATTCTTAAAGGGATCGGGATCGGGATCAAGTGATACATACAATTTGATATCGAAAAAAGGGGAAAATTTTGACTTTTCATCCAGTTTATTTACCATATTTAAGGGTGCACCTTACAGTGTTTCCATAATGTAGAAGATCTCTCACTTTTGACAGAACCCGTCAATTGACGGCCAACTGGCCAAAAAAATTGACCAAAATGTTCCTCCCATTGTCTTCTTCCTCTTTCGTCTCACCTCCACCCGCGGGCAGGCTGCCGTTGCCGTCGCTTCCCCTATTCCTCGCCGTTCGCTCCCTCTCCTCCTCCCCGTCACCGCCCCCACTACCCCCAACAACAATAGTGGTGGCGAAGCGGGGAGGGTGGTCAGCACGGCGGGGAGGGGGCTCGGGGGTAGTGGGTGGTGTGGTCAGCGGGACGGGACTGCGCTGGCTGCCCACGGCGGTGGGAGGAGGGCAGGAAGAAAACAATATGGAGTATTTTCGTCAAAAAAATTTGGGTCAAAAAGTTGACCATCAATCCTGGACGGTTTCTGTCAAAAGTGGGGATGAAAATTGCGTGGGATGCACATTGAATTATGGTAAATAAAGAGGACAAGTCAAAATTTCTCCAAAAAAATGCAATCTCAGCTGCTCGTCAATAGAAATTAATGGTTCAGATTTGACAACTATGCAAAAATTTTGTATGCATTTTTTTTTGTTATGCATTGATTTAGATATATTAAAACTTTACTATTTAATTTCTATGCTACTATTAGTTAGCTAAATCAATGTATACAAAAATAACATGCACGGTTGTAAAATCTGAACACTTAATTTCTATTGACGTGCGGTTTAGACTGCTTTTTTAGATGTTTATGTCACCTGATCCTGACCCCCCTTAAAATATGCATATTATGTAAAAAAAAAAAGAAAAAGAAGTAATATATCCAAAATTTATCAAACGGCTGGGCGATGCCGCAGACCCTCTCCACCGCCTTGTTAGCAATCACCCGAATAAAACTCGTATTATACGCAAATTTTTTCGTATCTTTCATAAACGTATAATACTTGCGTACTTTTGACAGATCCAAATCAGTACGTAAATTTTAAGCATGCGAAGTTTTAAACGTGTTCTTTATAAATTATTAAAAAATTTGGCACAAAAAACGTGTTGAGAACCTTTTTAATTAACCAAATTTGACAACATATTTAAGAATGTGAAGTTTATAACTTCAATATTTATATTTTTCGAATTTTTGACCGAATTTTTGAATGTATTGTATTTGCACTGAACCAATTTATACTCGTACTTTTGCCGTCCCAAATTTTTCCCGTTCGCCGAATTGCTAACAAAGCTCCACCGTACACCTCCGTCAGTTTAGAACCTTGATTATATGTAGGAATCCAAACTTGGTGCAGTTGGCTTGCAGAGCGCAGCTTCTGGGCAGGCTTTGGATGGTTAATTCACACCGTTCACTTGTAGGCATTCTGCCTGTGAAATTGTGAATGGCAACTAAACACCAATCATGTCCCCGAGCTCTCTAGCCTAGTGGTATTAGAGCGGACACCCGGAGGGGCCGGCAAGGTTCGAGCCCCCCAATTGTGTGTGTGAGTGTGATTTCAAAAAAACTAAACACCAACCATAATTGGACTACCATAGGCGAACCCAGTAGAGATACCATGAACAGTATAGAGAGGTTGGCGCATTTGCGACACCACCTCTGCGACAATCTACGCCGACGAATATGAGAAGAAAGCGACAGGAAAGGAGAACAAATTGGTCCTTGATCTCATTACATTGCGTTCAACACTTAATATGAACCAATTCTCACACACGACGCACAAACTTGCTCACACTGAAGTCTAGCAAAAGGCCTCATGGAGTCATAGAGACCATGAACAAATGGAATTTCAAAGCTCTTGAACCATGAACAATTTTATCAGTAACTCTCACATTCTACTTCAAGTCTAATTAAAATGTCAAATCTTGTGCTAACGAAAAGAGAGGATAATATGCCATAAATTGTGCTGAAGGTATTAATATTTACATTGGAGATCTTATGTTCTCCCCAAACATCTGAGCAAATGTCCAATCTGATTTTTTTTTTTTTTTTTTTTTTTAAGTTTAGTTACTCGTAGTTGCCTCTCTCGAACTATGACCGAGGAGATGAATTATAAGGTAGCATGATAATAAATCGACCAAATTGTACAAATTGCCCAGGAGAAGAAATGGAGGACGGATATCTTACAGATGCAACGGCCCCATGTAGAGCGGAGTTCCCTCCTTTTACCGCATCTTTTTTAGATCTTGTTGTAAGTGGTATCTCAGAATGAAGGTCAGATTTGAGTGGAAAAATTACCGCGAACCGAATTATTTCTTTGACATCAGTAACAAAGTGTTTCTCCGTTGATGACCCAATTCGCAAAGCTGTCAGTAAATTCACTACGGCTCTCTGAACTTTGGGCATCTTCATCGTTCGTAGAAGGCTCTTCTGGTACATCTTTTCCCTGCAGAAATGTGGACTTAAAAGTCAATTTTGACAGTTGCTACTGCGTGCTAGGACAAGCAATTTGTACGTCTTACTAGTCTTTGTAAATGTAGAGGCCTAACGCCTCGAGATATTATTTAATCTGATGCTTAATTGCATTTACTTAAGTTCCCTAACGCGTAGGTGAAGTTTCAGCAAGAATGTTATATGACGTGCATGAGACTAGGGAAAATGGTGTCAGTCGTGTCTGTACATATATCCGTGTCCGTATTCATCCAATATAGGTAATTATGTTGTACCTATGCCCGCATCCATATCGTGTCCTTATCTGTATCCATGTACGTATTCGTGCAACATAGATGAGACCTACGGCGAAAATCATTGCATCATAATTTGTCCTTCACTTTCCAATCTTATTAGACTGTTTGGGCTAAGTTATAGGAACCCGGGAGGAACATAGAAGAGACTCAAAACCATGGATGCGGGTTAGGTTCAAGTCAATCCCTTTTTAGGTAGGTAAAAGATTTGGGTTCTCATGGGTTATGTTTTGGGTGTCAAAGAATGTTTGACCCACGGAATCGGATTTGTGATACCACTTCTTGTTTGGACCTGGACTAATACGCGACCAATGGGTCTTGATTTCTGGTACAAATCGAGCAAAAAGTGGGACATGTCCGCGCTGGTCTGGTAAGTTGTACTCTAAAGTTTAATTTGTGCATTGGGTTGATTGTGCTATAAGCATAAAAACAGATTTACTTTGCACACAATGTAAACATGTATTTTCAAACTCAATCTTCAGTAAGGTTCGAAGTATCGGTACAGAACGGTATCGGACCATTCTTATGAGTATCAGGATCGGCGGTAACGGCAGTATCGGAGGTTTCGGATCGGAGTATCGGAGGTTTCGGATCGGAGTATCGGATTTTTTGGTATCGGAAAGCAAATAATTAATAAATTATTAACATTTTAGAAAATACATTTTAAACCTTTAGACAAATTTTAATATTTTCAATGTTTTTTCTTAGTAGTTTTGAAATTGAATGAATAGTAGTCACCCTTACCATTGATTCACATACGAAAGATAAGTTTTATTCTTTTACATGCTTTTATAACCTTTCTATGCTTTTACGCCCTTGTTGATTGATATTTTTTCGTACAATTTTCTTTGCCAAATTGACCGAAAAAGACCCGCAATGTCGGCATCGGTCGGTATCGGGTATCTATGGGTATCAGATCGGGACATGCCAAATCGTATCGATATCGGCCGTATCGGATCGGTACCGGCCGATACTGTGAACAATGCTTCAGACGAATTGATATTGTCAATATACTCTATAGTTCACAAACCTCAACTTTAGCTTATTTATGTGAGGTGTTTATACAAGACAAGGCAGCAAATTCATCCCCAATAGTTTTACACTTGCGCATTAATCTGTTCACACATGCCAGCAGAACACAAGACAACCAGGTTGTCAAGGGAGGATTCCACGCCTTGTAAATCTTTGTAGCCCGTATCTTACAGTTACAATAAGAGAGATGTATCTTAAAGTAAGATATGATACGGGAGAGAAGATAAATTTTGAAGTATGTACTTCTTGGTATTGTTGCTTGTGTAGCAATACACATGTGATTCAAGAAAGTGCTCATTTCTTTTAGTCCCACATTGGAAAGGAAAAAATGTTCTCCTTTGCATATAATGCTTTTTCTCTCCCTAGTGGGTAAGTGAATTTTGTGGAGGATGGGCTACATCCCATCCAAACCGCGAGCACGTGCACGTTTTTGACGCATTTATTAGTTGCGCACTTGGACTTTGTACGCTTGCGCGCCGCGGACCGACCAGGGATATAAAGGTAATTTTTCAATTATTTTTTTTAATTTTATTTGTTTTATTTTGAATCGTTCTATTCGGTTGGCTGGTATTTCGCGGACCTTTTCTCACGTAATTTCGTTACGGGATTTGTGGGAGATAATCCTGGACACGTTTGGTGCTCCAGAGATCTGTTTAAAATAGAAACAAAATTTCTGTTTCTATACGAATATCTTTTTTCTCGTTCGAAAGATCTCCTTTTCGTACAAAGACATGAAGAGAAAAAAAAAAAACACCGCTTCCAGAACCCATTATTCTCCAAAAAAAAAATTCTCCGTTCAACTCCTCCTCCGGACAAAGACTGATCGTTGTGGAATTCACCACTGGATGCACATTATTGTGGATCGTAAGAATTCGTTGTATCTCGGGGATAGATCGTCTGGTACTCGCTGCATTGTTCATGGGGCAAAATTCTATTCTAAGGGCACCGTTGTAACGTGTCTCGAATCCATTCTTTTAATTCATGTTCTTAACTTTTACATCTTCTGATTTGCATGCGTTAGAAATTTTATCCATCATTACTTGCCACGAAGAACAGTAGAGAAAATTTCAGGAGTCTGATCATGTGTCTTGATTCATTTTCATTCACATAGTAATGTCATCCAAGATAGAAAACCTAGTCAAAGATGAAAAATGTCTAGGCAAACTAATCTTATTGCGTCCCTGGATGTCAAACCAAGATGCGTACTTGTGCTTGCATGAAGAGTTAAAAGGAGTTCTCTGGATCAAGATTGGATCAAAATAAATATGCTGTCATAGGATCTCTGTTAACGAGAAAGCTCGTCAAAGTCCGTTACATTTAATTGCTAGATGACATAAATTGATATTGATAAACTTGTCCTCGGTTAGTAGAAGGTTGGAATTACGGGCTGAGGTTTATAAAAGGTTGGATTAAGTCATTATTAGGATTAGGTGTCATCTCCCAAATTAAAACAATACTTGTAGTGCTAATCCCAAGCCTCTGAAGGAATTTGGTTTCTCAGCAAGATTGTGTTTTGTTTTATTATTCAATGCACAACCTATGTCAAATAGTGATTCAACAAACTTTCTTGATTATAATTATTTACCTTGATAATTAAGATGGATATGTTTAGTAATTTATAAGCTCTATTGCACGAAATGGACATGGATACGGCATGGTAGTCAAAGGCACGTCTCGAGCGCGTCTCGCAGAAAGGCACAACAGCTGCGCCTTACATCTCACTAGGCGAGACGCTTTTCCGGAGCACCAAAGGTGCGTCTTTCAGCAAGACGCGACCAAGAAAAGGCGCACCTTATATATACAAAAAACTTCGAGGCAGGGGATAGCCCTTATCTAATACAAATGAGAGGGAGGTATTCATTTCCACGGTTGTCAAATTTTGTTACAATTGAACTGAAAAAACTAAAATTTACTAAAAACATGGTAGGAATAATACAAAATCTGTTAGTTTTCTTGATGGTTATTGCTATTGCTACTCTAGTAGACTTGGGTTACGTTTTAACATGTTTTGTTGGTTTTGATATGCTATTTGGTTTTATTTTTTGCATTACTAATTTATTTATGTATATTTTTATTATTTTTTTTTTTACGCCTCGTTTCGCTCGGTTGCGCATTAATTGCGCCTTGCGCTTCGAACGATATGAACCCTTTGCCCGTCGAGTGCCCTTGCGCCTTTGACTAGGTTCAAATAAAGATATGGGCATGATATGGATACGGGGACGAACATTTTCAAATAGGTACATAAGTAGTTAACTATGTTGCACGGATACGGACACGATACAGATGCAGACACCACATGTAATATAGTTAATAAGAGTATATGAGCTCTTGGTAGTACAGCCAGAGATGCATTATCGTAATATTAGTTATCAATGCAAATGAGACATGCATTATGTTGCACAATGTTATTAGTGACTTAGTGTTGACAGTTATGGTGAATGCTTTTTCTTATAAAATCACACTTAAGAGGACAACCTAAAGTTGTTCAACATGTTAACAACCTATGAGTATGACGAAAGGTACGTTCATGAGCTTGACTAGAGCCTAGGTTGCTACTTACAAAACACCTTGCAATAATGTTTCTCAGCTTTAGTGCAGCAGCTAAAAAACCTACAAGTACCTAATTTCTACAATCAATTTGAGTTCACTCTTGCAATAATGTTCCTCAGCTTTAGTGCAGTAGCTAAAATTAATTTGAGTTCACTCATATCAGATATGCTGACAAGAGGTTATATGGTTCCAGGGGCAGGACCTACAACAAAATACAACACTTCCTAGTTCAAGATGTTCAGTTTATGTCAGCTTAGGGCTGCAAATGAACAGTGCAGCTCGTGAGCTCGACTCGGGTTTCTTAACGAGCCGAGCTTGAACAAAAATTGAGCTCGATTCCTTTAACGAGCTGGGCTTGAACATAGAAAAACTCGTCTCGACAGCTCATGAACAAGCTCGAGTCGCTAAGCTCAAAGAGTATTCAGCTCAACTCGACTCTTCTAACTTGATTATGACTCGACTCAATTCTGTGCAACTCGTGTCAATTACTATTATTTGAGCATGTTATCAGTGGACCAAATCCAACAATCTAGGCCCACAATGGTAGAGAGACGAGCTGTATAACCGAGACCAATACCAAAGAGTCATTTGTTAAAGTCGAAGTGTATAATTGAGCTTGAGCTCGAGAAGCTCACAAGCTCTTATCTAGCCGAGCCGACCTGCTCATTGGCTAATTCAGGCTTGAGCTTGAGCTTGAACATGACTTTGAAGCTCGAGCTCCACTTCTTCTTTTTTTCCTTCCATAAACAGGCTGAGATTGGACATCCAAAGATCGATTTGGCTCGGCTCAATTGCAGCCCTATGTCAGCTTACTGAAACCAAATACTACTTTCCTAGTGCAGCTTGATTTATCAAGCAGTTTATTAAATCAAATATGTAAAAGAGATTTAGATGTCCTGATTTTTTTTCCTTCAAATATTTGATTCTAGATTTTCAGTAAAGCCATCATCTTTGTAAAGTTTTAGCCAATCTTCATAATTAGGAAGGCAATAAAAGGAAACTTTAACTGCAGGAGCACTAACCTTTATGCTAGAGCCATTATCACTTAGGGGAGGATTAGTTGCGTCAGTAGTTAAACCACTGATGATGTTTTCAGTGGAAAGGTTCCCCGGAGAATTTGTAACTGTATACCTGAAGGAAAATACGAGCACTATCAATAGTTGTATGAGCTTTGGAAATGTGTGTAAATATGTAAATTCAAAGTGCCTATAAATACGGATAGTCTAAAATGTCTATTGATTGCGTCTGTTCAAGCAAGGGTGGTAGTGCTGTTTGATATCTACTCCACAACGTTTCATGATCAACTAAAGACATAATAACCATGTGGTTTATAAAAGTCAAGAGGTTTCATAAAATGTGGGTAAAGTGCATATAAACCCTCCTTAGATTTGCCTCGTTAGCAAAATAAGATCCGTTAGAAAACTAATGCAATTGACCCCTCCTTAGATTTACCGCGTCAGCAAAAAAAGCCCCTACCGTCTATTAGCCGTTAGAATGGATGTTAATGGCTTTAAATAAATAAATAAATAAATAAACTATCCAAAATATCCCCCCCCCCCCCTTTTCCCTACCAGCCATCTCCCCCTCCTTCATTCGTTGGTCGCCCCCCCGACCCCCCCCCCCTTCCCTCCACCGGCCGCCCCCCCTGAACACCCCCTCCTCCCTTCGCTGGCCGTCCCCCGCCCCCTCTTGGCTGGCCCCGCTCGACCTGCCCCCACCACCAGAGAGGGGGGGGGGGGGGGGGGGAGGGGTAAAATCGTCTTTTTAGACGTATTTTAACGGCTGTTAACGACATGGGTGCAAACTGGGGGTAAAAATAAAAAAGCGAGGGTTCTTTTAAACTAGGAGTCTTTAAATGCAATTTACGCAAATCTAAGGAGGATTTTATGCACTTTACCCCATAAAATGCAATGAAAACCTTATGCAAAGTGGATTTTGTATCCACATACTATGAAGCTTATATATAAAACCAATGAGTATGCAAGGAGTTTGTGCGTTTCTTGACCATGTGCTGGCTTTGCTCCAAGGGTGCTACTAGCTATCATAAGCTTAAACTGCATCCAAAAGGGAACTATCTAGTCAAGCCTTCCATGCTTTATATCATCCATAGTCTACTCTATGATTTACAGCCAGTAGTTGAAATTTAAATCAACTCAATTGGAGCAAATCAGAATGTGGTAAGTCTTCTGATCGAGTCTTCTTAACAAATGATGTTTGTCCATTTGATGCATTAGAATGACTGAAAGCCATCTGTCATGTTGGCTAACATAAAGTTAACTCCTTGCTTCATGAACACACGAGTTTTAATTTAGGCAACAAACCCTTGAACTCATAGTCACCTTGTCACCATACCCACGGCATCTAGCCCTGGCCTCCAGTTCATCTTCCTCTGATAAACCTGAGATCAGTAATTCCATAACCACTGTCCAAACTTTTCTGATCTTCGTAATGTATGTAGACACATGGTAGGCCTCGTTTGGTTTCGCGGAAAGAAGAGAAAAGGAAATCAATTCTTTGGTATTTCTTTTGGGAAATTACAATTCCCATCGATTTTTCTTTCCGGTGTTTGAAAATGTCAGGGAAAGTGGAAGGAAAAGTGAATACTTAAAGGTGGGAAAGTGAATCTTTGCTGGAATGGATGGAACCATTCCACCCCCGCAACCCCCTCCCCCCCCGCCCCACCCAAATTTCCTTTCCATTGGGAATCACTTTCCTTTCCTCCTCATGACTTTCCTTTCCCAACCCCGTGATTCTGCGGACCAAATGAGGCCTAAGGCCAC
Source organism: Iris pallida (assembly GCA_029216955.1). Classification (NCBI taxonomy): domain Eukaryota; kingdom Viridiplantae; phylum Streptophyta; class Magnoliopsida; order Asparagales; family Iridaceae; genus Iris; species Iris pallida. The sequence continues at coordinate 54,989 of JANAVB010044084.1, forward strand.
GTTTGGTTTGCAGAATGGAAGGAAAAGGAAATCAATTCCTTGGCATTTCCTTTCCTTTGGAAAATTACAATTTCCATTCATTTTCCTTTCCGATGTTTGGAAATGCCAAGGAATTTGGAAAGGAAAGTGAGTACTTCAATGTGGGAAAGTGATTCCTTACTTGGATGTATGGAATCACTTTCCCCACTAATTTCCCTTCCATCGGGAATCACTTTCCTTTCCTCCTCAATTCCTTTGGCACCCAAACATAGGAAAGTAATCACTTTCCTTTCCCAACCCGATGATTCCGTGAACCAAACGAGGCCTAAAGGTAAACATGCAGAGATCTGGGTTTAGAATGGGAGCGAACATGTTATGTTTAGAGGGAAGTAACAACCAATTGCTCCATACAATTCTACTAAAGTTGACATGAAGATAAGAGGCATAAATTAAAACCTGGAATAACATTATAATCACCATGGCAGTGTAAAAGACAAAAAGTAACAAACAAATCTATATTGAGCGAATGTTGAGTGCTTACACCTGAAAGCCCAACTAGAAGAAGATAGCAAATTACCTGTCATACATTTCTTCGCATGAAGTACCAGATGAAGAAAGCCATTCTAGGTCCAGAAAGTTTGAAGAGCTTGATTCATCATCATGTCTACGTTCGCTGAAATAACTATGCTCACTTTCTCCAAAAAGCTGCCGACGGGGCATCGAGGGAGTACACCTGGAAAATATTTGCAAAAGCATTTAGTTCAGCAAATTAAATCGAGGTTTAAACAGCCACCCCTCAGGTTTGAAGTTTGAACGGATTCAGATTTCAGAGGTCTCCATATTGGAGTTTCGGTGTCAAGGATTTTGGATTTAGAAGTCTTTGGATTGTTTTAAAATATAATATATAGACATTTAAAACCTGAATATTCTATGCACAGTTTGTATAGTATTGTATCGATTTTGTTAAAAGGTTAACCTATCTCCTCCATGTCATGAGCTCCATATTCCATACACATCCACACAAATGTGGTTGCATATCATGTGGGACAGAGGGGCAGAAATATTACATGGATGCGACTAAATGCGGGTAGATATCTATTCTACTATATAATAGGAAAAATTGGTGGTGAAACTTTTGAATTCCTAAATACCCTCGAGTTTTTATAAACATTATGTTATTATGTCAACTTGCATGTCATTTATGTTTAAGAGTCAAAGCAATAAAGTTTGCATGCTATGAAGTTTCCTTTTTCTATACAACCCTTTATGTTCCCACGGTAATAAATTTTTCTGTCCTTACCATTTTCCAAAGGTAATAATTCTCAGTAGAAAATTAAAAAAAAAAGAAAAAAATCGTACTTCGAATCTCTTAGGCATTGTAAAAAGAAAGCGCACACATGAATAGAAGACGGAAAGACGACAACTGACCTTATGATATTCTAATTAAAATACGTGCAAAGCACGTACATGTAGACTAGTAATCTATAAGGGTAACAACAAACAACATATCCTTCAAATTCAGGCATCTTATGTTTTGCTAAAATCCACAATCATAGCTTTAAGTATGGTGTCAGTATTTGTAGGTCACTCTTCCAAAACTTCTTTTTAACTTTGTTAAATCTATAAATTTGGCTTATTCTTGTACTAAATCCTGAAATAGATTTTCATCAATTAGGAAACTAGATTTAAGTAGATACTATACAAGTACAAAATCTAAACACATACAAATATATTGTATTATAATTTAAGCATGATAAAAATGAAACATACTGAAACAAAGTGGGAGTTAAAGCAATATATAATTGAGAGAACTTGCAATGAAGGATATCAGAAGTTTTGAGGAAGTCAGATTCCTTAGGCTGACATGATGATATAGAACAAAGTGGGAGACCAGTGACAATTATTTCCTGTAGTTACCAAGTTCCATCCTGAAACAACTTGGACATAATAACAAACCAATGCATCAATATTGATAAAGCGGCAAACCTGGAAAATGATATATCACTGTCACAAGCTGATATCTCTAGTGTTGATTCAGGATAATCTTGTACATGATCCTCTTGATGTGTTCTATCGAGAATTGCCGAGTTTGGCAGTTTTGTTTGTCCTGCATTTTGCCTTGTTGCAGGAGTATTGCTATCCTGAAGAATGTTGCCATCCGATAGGGATCTTTTCATAAATGACCTATCAAAGCAAATGTTTGAGAACAATTAGTGTTTCGTTAAAGGCTAATTTGCAACTTAATAGTAGCCAAACTGTTAAGTTGCAAGTCAGTATACTTAACACCCCAGACTGTTTATGATAGCTGCTTGGACATAATAGTAATACAAACTGTTAAGTTGCTACTGGGTGGTACTCGAAGGTATTTGATTGCAAACTAGACTTCCATAAAAACTACAGTACTTGAATTGCACATATGGTTGCAAAAGCAGCAATAATCTTCTAAAGGAACTAATAAAGCATAAAAAGAAGGGAATAGATCAGTTATATGCACTTAAACTGTTTAAAATTTCATATTAGACACAGTGTTTTAAATGGCGGCGCCTAGGCGGCAGGCGGTCTCTCTCTGCACCGCTTTTCGGTAGGCGGCCAACGGAGGTTGGCGGCATAGGCGGAGGTGAGGCTGCAATACCCAACAAGATATTTTGGCCAAAAAGATTTTGTAAGCATATGGGCCTACGGTTCACTTTTACAAAACTAAAACTATATAAATCTTCGTTCTACAACTACCACTTAGCTATGCATGGAACACCTTAAAATATGCATATTATGCAAAAAAAACAGTGGTGAAATAGTAAAAAATGTTCAAAATGTATCGACCGCCTAGGCGGACTCTCTCCGCCGCGCACCAGCCTACCACCATTTAGAACCTTGATTAGACGTGCATATACCTAGTATTACATCATGTTTTTTCTTCATTGTATATCCTATTTGTCAATTTTGCTCACTTTTAGTTCCACATTTGACTAGCTCAAGGAGAGATGTGCCTCCTCTACTTTATAAATATGTACTCTCTATTGCTAATGAAATTAAGTCCACTAAGTCGAACCAACTTCTCAACATGATATAAAGATCTTTTCTACAAAAAATATTCTTCCCACTTCTGCCGAAACCCTAACCCTAATTTCTTTCCCATTTTAATTTCCAAAACCATAACCCTAATTTCTTTCCCAATTTGATTTCCAAAACCCTAACCCTAATTTATTTCCCAAATTTTCATACCCTAACCCTAATCCACTTACCAAGGTTCAAAGTATCGGTATCAGAATTGGTATCGGACCATTCCTATGAGTATCGGAATTTGCGGTATCGACAGTATTGAAGGTTTCAGATCGGAGTATCGATTTTTTGGTATCGAAACAAATAATTATTAATAAATTATTAACATTTTAGAAAATATATTTTGTACATTTAGACATAATTTTAATGTTTTCAGCGTTGTTTCTTAGTATTTTTGAAATTGAATGAAATATTAGTCACCCTTACAGATTGATTTACATACGATAGATTAATTTTCTTCTTTTACATGCTTTTGTAACCTTTCTATGCTTTTACACCTTTGTTGATTGGTCTTTTTCGTTCAATTTTCTTTGCCGAATTAACCGAAAAAGAGACTCCCAATGTCGATATCGGTCCGTATCGGGTATCGGTCGGTATCGGATCGGGACATGCCAAACCGTATCAGTATCGACCGTATCGGATCGGTATCGGCCGATACTGCAAACTATGCTACTTACCCTTGTCGCCACCAATCAAGTCCTAACACAAATCTACCTATTCTAGCCGCTACCCACCCTCCACTGCCCTCCACCAGATCTGTCCATGACCTCCAAAGATCTAGACTTACCGATTCGACATCTCCTTGCACGAGCACGAGCTCGACCACATCTACGAGATTGGTCGGCCACAAACTCGTCGATCAGCCGCCTTTCTGCCCCTATCATGACATGATGTCCTCAATTCTTCCTCTCCTCTTAAGGTTAGACAACGACGACTCACGTGGCCACCGCCAGAGCTATTGATCGAGTATGAAAAAAAGAATCCTAGATCAGTTTTAGTTTCATTGGACATGTTTTCTATTTTGTCCTCACCTGGACTAGAATTAAGCTCCTTTCTCATAAAATCTTCTTAAACTCGCAAGAAATAAACTAGTATTCGTAAGATCGTGTCTAACTTTGGCACGATATTATTCTTACTTACGAGTTTTAGAATAATATCGTGATATTTTCCAGCAATGCTCCTCCAATCATGATATTTTGGTTTTGTTCACAATTTTCTTAGATATTTTGGATATAATTGTGATATTGATTACGCGAACTTTTGCTTTATCTCGTGAGATATTACTAGGGTTATGGTTGTTTGTTGATTTCTCTTGTGGTATGGCTTCTTTGTTTTAATGACGTCGGCTTGGTCTATCGGAGCTTGTTACGACACGACATGGCTTATGGATTTATAGAGTTCATTTGTGGTATATGCTTCGTGCAAGGTCAATGCTTAGTGCTTGGGACTCTGTGGCCACTCTTCCGCTTTGATGATTGCTTGGCTCAACCGCTCAAGTTTCTTCTTCTTTTGGATAGTGCTTGGATATTGCTCGCTTCTTCTCTCGGTTATTCTTCTCTTAGACTAATTTGAGGACTTCTACTATCTCGGCTATCGTGTATTAATCTTTATTATAGGATTTATGTAGTTGTAGGATCACACATATTTTTCTTATTGATCGTGGCTCATCACGTATTATAGCAACTTCTTTGGCTCATATTCATGGTTGTGGAGTAGTATCTACTTCTTTTAGACCCCTATATGATGGCGTAGAGTGCGAGTTTGTCCATTATCCTCATCCACGATTCCAAATTGTTTCTTATCACTAGAGATGCATTGCCTTCATGGCCTTCTAAGTCCTCGTCTTCTACATCGAGAGCTTACTCTTCTACTATACTGACTATGGATGCTCTTGCTACTTCTTCTTTACCTACTACTCGCTCCATATCCGATGAGCTGTAGACTTCGCGAGAGGAGTCGCAAAGTTTATATGGTCTTCTTTCACAATTATCTGGATATGTATATGTGTCTTTTGCTTAGACCACATGTATATTATGCTTTACACATAGTTTATCTTGGATTATAGATTGTGGTGCTACCAATCAACTCATCAGTATGCCAGGTTTACAGATAGTACATTTTTAAGTTTATTACGGTAGCCACTGGGGAGACCATCCCGCTTCCCAGATCCGAAACAATGCCTCTTACTTCTACACTTCATCTTCGATTTGTGCTCAATGTTCATGGCTCATAGTTCAATCTTCTTTTTGTTAAACGAATTACCAGAGATAATAACTGCTCCATCATTTTCTGCATCTTTGAGATTCGGGATCTTCATATACAAGCAGTTATTGGCAGAGTAATGAATTATATTTCATGGATATCCTACCATATATTTTGGCATATGTTTCTCCGTTGACTGGCATCAACGACATGGGCATTCCTGGTATATTCTTCAGAAAGTGCTTCATGATTTCTCCTTCCCACGAGTTCTCTTGTGAGGCATATATTTTTGACAAACAACATAGCTCTACGTTCTCGACTGCCTTTTATACAATTGATACACCATTCTATCTGGTATACTGATATTGGGGGCTTATAAAACGACAAGTCTATTTAGATTTTGCTAATTTGACACATTTATTGATGATCATTTACGTATAATGTGGCTACATCTTCTTCGTGATCATTATGAAATCATGCAAGTATTTTGCAATTTTATTGCTCAGATTCGTACAAAATTTTCTACTATTGATTAAACATTTTGAACCGACAATGCTCGTGAATACGCTAGCAAGGATTTTCAGGATACTCGTTCTTCTGATGGCATCATTCATTAGCCATTTGTCCCACACTCCGCAACAAAATGGCATAGATAAACGTAAAAACCGTCACCTTCTTGAGGTTGCGTGCTCATTACTTATTCAGATGAATGTTTCTAAGGTTTATTGGAACTTCGCTATAACTACTGCTTGGCATATCATAATCGTATGCCTACTGTAATTTTGGATCAAAATATCATTTCTGCATCCTCTTTCCTACTAAGGTACTATTCTCGGTGGCCCCACAAGTTTTTTTTTTTCTTTTCTTTTAGTCAGACAAAATCTTGTGTTCAAGGTGGCCCACAAGTATTTGGTTGTACATGTTTTATTCACCACCTTGGACCGTTGTTGATAAGGTAGCCCTCCGTAAAGTATTTGATTGTACATTTTTTGTTCACCACCTTAGACCGGTTGTTGATAAGGTAGCCCCCCCCCCCCCCTTTCTCTTCATGCCAAGTTTATTTTTGTGGTGTTCAACTTCTCAGATGTTCTGTTTGTTAATCCCCTTCTAACCGAAAGCTTGTTACTTCAACTGATGTTACCTTCCTTGAGAATCAACATTTATTCCGTGCTCCACCCACTACTCTACCATCACTACCAGAGTCTCCCTGTCCATATGTTCTTGTCAATTGACCATATATTCCCCCTACCATCCACTCCATCCCAAGAACCACATACTTCCTCCATTGCACCACCATCACCACTGTCACTTAGCCATGGTCAGGTTACTACATGACCATCTACCCTTGCTGATGTTGTCCTTACTATGCACGATCTTCCTATTGCTCACGATGCATCCTATTGATAATTTTATTTTATTTACCATCGTTTGACGCTTCCACTTCACAAGTTTGCTTGTTCTCTTCTTTTTCCACATTTTACATAAAGCATTTTGTACATCCAAGATGGTCGGACACCATGAATGAAGAAATGCAAGTCCTTTGCTTCAATGGTACTTAGGATTTGGTACCCCCTACTTGGCCATTCATGTGTTAGCTGCAAACACGTGTTTAAACATAATCCATATGGTTCTCTTGAGATCTTGTAGGTGCGTCTTGTTGCACGACATTTTTACTCAGCGGTATGATTGTTTATGAGGAGACATTTTCCTCCGTCGCTGAACTTAACACTGTATTGTATTGATTTCTCTTGCGGTACACCGTGGCTAGCGCTAGCCCTTACTTCAGTTGGATATTAAAAATACATTTCTTAACGATGATTTGACCAAGACCGTTTATATGCAATAACCTCCTGGTTATGAGACTACAAGAAAGTCTTGTGTGTGTCGTTCATACAAGTCAATGGCCTTAAGCGTCTCTTCATTCTTGGTTTCATAAATCAGGTGGTTCACGCAATGAGTTTACTCGAAGCACTGCAGACTTCTTTTATCACCATCGCCG
>JANAVB010044085.1:0-26073 GCA_029216955.1 Iris pallida
TGGTACCTAGACTATGATACAAGCTCTTCCAGAAATGTGATATGAAACGGGTATCTCTGTCTGACACAATACTGACAGGGACTCCATGCTGCCTGACTATCTGTTACATATACAACTCTGCCAACTTTTCTGTGGATTGCCCTACTCTGAAAGGAAGAAAATGTGCTACCTTTGTAAGCCGGTCCACTATCACCCAAATAGCATCTTTACCACTTGGCGATCTCGGTAAACCGGTCACAAAGTCCATTGTGATGTGTTCTCACTTCCATTCCGGAATAGGAAGCGGTTGCAATAATCCAGCTGGCCTCTGCTGTTCTGCCTTCACTTGCTGACATACCAAGCAACGGGAAACAAACCTAGCTATCTCCCTCTTCATCCCGTTCTACCAGAAGTGCTGCTTGATATCTTGGTACATCTTGGTCCCTCCAGGATGTATAGAATACTGGGAACTGTGAGCTTCTGCCATAACTTCATGTCTGATATCTCCACTAGGCACACATAGACGTGATCCAAACCTAAGTGTACCATCTTCATGAATTTTCAACTCCTTTCTGTGCCCTGACTCACATTCTGCCCTAAGCTTCTGAATCCTTGGGTCTTGTGCCTGAGCTGCCTTGATCCTATCTACCAAGTCAGATTGGACTTGTAGACTTGCCAGAACTCCTACATCGCTAGGAAGTATAACCTCTATGCCCATCTCCTGAAGGTCTTCTAAGATATGCTTCTGCGTTGTCAACATAAATGTGCCGCCTCTTCTGCTAAGAGCGTCTGCTACCACATTAGCCTTGCCTGGATGATACTGAAGGTCCACGTCATAATCCTTGATCAACTCCAACCATCTTCTCTGCCTCATGTTCAGCTCCTTCTGAGTAAAGATGTACTTCAGACTTTTATGGTCTGTGTACATGTCCACTCGGTCACCATATAAGTAATGCCTCCATAGCTTCAGAGCAAACACTACTGCCGCCAATTCCAGATCATGAGTTGGGTAATTCTTCTCGTGGTCTCGAAGCTGCCTAGATGCATACGCTATCACCTTCCCATGCTGCTTGAGGACACATCCAAGTCCTTTACCTGACGCATCACAATATACTATAAAACCTCCGGGTCCGACTGGCAATGTAAGAATAGGCGCTGATGTCAACTTCTGCTTCAAATTCTCAAATGATGCCTGACATTCTGCCGACCAAACAAATGGCACATCCTTCCGTGTCAAGCGGGTCATGGGTGCTGAGAGTCTTGCAAAATCTGACACAAATCTTCTGTAATATCCTGTCAATCCCAAGAAACTTCATACATCCGCTACGGTCTTGGGTACTGGCCAACTCTCTACTGCTTCTACCTTCTTGGGATCCACTGCTACTCCAGCTCCTGATACGATATGACCCAAGAATGAAATATGGTCCATCCAGAACTCACACTTGCTGAGCTTGGCATACAACTGGTTCTCTCTCAGAACCTGCAACACTTTCCTGAGGTGGTCTTCATGCTCCTCTTCACTAGCTGTCACGCCCCAGAACCAGAATACTGGAGAGCGGGGGCAGACATAGCCAGCTACGCAATCCCAAAGTACGTTAATACTCTGAAATCACATATAAGCTGTCAAGACATGGGGGTTACTCTACATGCCATCAGTCAATCCTATGGTTTAACAATCCTAGGTATCTCAATCACAGGCAATTATACAAGAGCAAGAGTACGATCATCATACATACAATAGTAAGGCGTCCCGAACCATATATACATGACTGATCATGAAGCCAGTACCACAGAACTGATGACTAGCTAGAATATTAGTCGTACATGATAAGGACTAGCTATAGTCTAGAATACACATATCATGTTTATGCCCGTAGGCTACAATATCAAGGAAAATACCAAAACACGAGCTAAACACGTGCTCGGGGCTAAACGTTACAAGAGGAGAATTTACATATCAGTGGGAGAATAAAAAAGAAGCCCATTGAGGCACTCTGGTGCTCTGTCTGGTCACCGTCGAGTAGATGGAACGGTAGATCCTTCGGGCTCTTCTATCAGAACCTGGCCATGCAAAACCAGTGGGGTCAGACCCCAAATAGCAAGTACCACAAAGGAGGCCGAACAATGTACTTAAAACCATCAATCATAGGCAATCAATAGAGAGAGAAAGCAATAAGTAAGGGAGGATCGAGATTCGTGCAGTACCAATGCACTTAACCCGAACATAAGAAGGCAGTAAGTAAAGCATTTAGTAAACACAATTAAAAGTAGACTTGTTAAGCAAACGATCTTTTAAGAGTTATGCAAAGCAAGTAGTCATATGAACAGGTGAGATAAAGTAACTAGAGAACATATTAAATAACTAGAGCTAGGCAATATACAAAGAGAGGACGAAAGTACTATTCCGGAAGCCAGGTTACAACCCTTAAACCAAACAAGGACCGAGGTTGTAACCCTTCGCCTGAACAGAACTTGGTCTCTGATCATTTATTGCTAAAGGTGACAATCATTAAGTGACACTCAGATAGTGACAAACAGGGAGTGACAATACAGAGTACAATACATTAGAGTGACAATCATTGCAATCATTATCCTGGAAACAATTAGAAACTAGATCTAAATAAGACTTAGACTGGGAAGGTGATATACGATGAGTTAACCATGGGACTATTCAGATAACCAGGTTACAACCCGTAAACCAAATAAGGACCGGGGTTGTAACCCTTCGTCTGAACAGAACTTGGTTTCTCCCACCATTTATCGGCAAGATAAAGTAAGAAATCAGGACATGTAACAACCAAGTACAAGATCAAGACAAGACTAGACTGATCGAACTCCATCCAACATTCACGGCCAAGCAATAAGTACGGCTTGATACTTTAACTAACTAGGGTTATCACAGGCCTAATTACTAGCAAGATGCAGTGAGATTATTCCACAGCCACAAGCCCTGCAGACCATCCAGGTTATCCAGGCGAATATTAGTACAATAAGGGTGCAACACATAACCGTGTGCTGGAAGTGTGCCCTACTCGTCGGCAGGCTACAAATCCACAAGCGCGCCCAGGTAACGGGATTGCCTGTAGCTGGAAAATCTCTTCATGACTACTGGATTATTCTAGTTGTTAACCTTAGTCGATTTCAGTGGGTACCCCTGACCGTGGTACTCAGAGGTCCCCGTCCTAGACGTGATGCAAGACAAGACGGGTTCATTTGTACAAGCACAATCGTCCACGGTGTCCAAGTTATTCAATCTTGTCAAGTCGTGTTAGCCGTCGCAACAGCATTCGAGATATATCATGTCAGGTTTATCACGTCAAGAGTGCGCCACGGCGGACCACTATCAAGAATTATCATGTCAAGTTATCATGTCAAATTTGTCAGGTCAAGTTATCATGTCGGGAGCGCACCACGGCGGGTCACTATCAAGAATTATCATTATCACTTATCAAGAGTGCGCCACGACGGGCCACTATCAAGAATTATTAATCATCTTGTTACCAATCTGGAGTGCACTACAACGAGTCACCATCGTGTCAAACAATTTCATTCATTTAAGAAATAACAAGCTATTAAGTGGGTCGTCGCAATATAGGCCAAGAATAGAAATGTACAGTACAATCAGGAGCTCCATATTAAAATAAAAGAAACTTGCACAGTTAGTTAATATTATATATATATATTCTTGAAGCCAAGGAAAAACTCTACAACTTTCATGTTGGGAGTTGGAAGAAATTCGAGCCATAATTCAGTCATTTAGAACATATAACAGTTAGAAATAGTCAAAATATGCATTATGCGGCCTATTCTGCGACATGCATGCAACCGCGACACCATATGCAGCTCAACTGCGACATGATATGTGCCTTATGCGGCTCAACTACGACATGGTATGCGCCTACTGCGACATGCGCCTCATGCGGCTCAACTGCGACATGATATGCGTCTACTGCGACATGATATGCGCCTACTGCGACATGCGCCTCATGCGACATCATGCGACATCATATGCGGCTACCGCGACATGCGCTTCATGCAACATGCGCCTACTGCGACATGCGCCTTCTGCGACATGCTGTTCATGCTGCAGATGAACATAGAAATGACCAGAAATTGTTTTGGCCATAACTTCCTCATCCGAAGCCGAAATCAAGTGAAACAAAAGCCAAAACTGCATGAAATTGAATTCTCTACAACATGGAACTATTAGTTTTCGTAAACAAGTAAGTTTGGTAGATCAAAACCCAAAAAAACCGAAAATAATATAAACTTAGATCTACAAGAATCCACCCGGTAAAATCAAAAATTCCAAGTTTTAAACATGCTTAGAATCATACAAGGAAGAAGATGGAACAATCAAAAGTAAATTTGTTCAAAGTTCGGCAAGGTGTACTTGCCTCTCCTCCTTGGTGAAGAAGGAAAGAAGAAGAAGAAGATGAATATGGAAAAATGAAATGAATAATGGAGAAGAGAGAGTGGTAGGTGGCTTATATAACAAGCCCAAGCAATCTCCACCATTCATTCCTCTCCACTCAATCTAAACCATACACCTCTCTCATAAGAAACCAACTAAACCAACAAAGTCCAAGCCAAACCAAACCATGTTAAACCAAACCAATAAAACCAAGTCAAATCAAATTAAAACCAAGTCATGATTCATACCAAAATAAATGAAACAAGCCAGTATACGGGTCACCCGACAATTGTCAGAAATTCGTACAATGACAATTCAGCAACTTTAAATATTCTCAAAAATTCAGGAAATACGAAATACAGCTCAAATAAATATGTATCCGTATAAAATACTGATACAGTGAGGCGGGCCTCACAACTCTCCACCCCTTAGAAAAATTCCGTCCTCGGAATTTCCTGAGGCTAGTCGAGCAAGATAACAAAACAAAAGCTCCAGGAACTCAACAATCTCAATAAATCAAGCACGGCATATAAGTAAAGTAAAACAATCAGTAATGTAATTAAATGCGTAAGCGGTAATAAATGCACAAGAACAAATACAATCATGATCAAGAAGGGCTGGAGGCATATGGATCAATATGTCTCCTGAGACAGTTGTGTAGAACCAACGTCCTTGCTGGCCTAAGCTGACTCCCAAAAATGGATAAAAGTCAAGCCTCAAGGTAAGTCGGTACCAATGACTTAGTTCAAGACGTGACTCTACCCAGGACGTATCATCGTAGTTGAAACAGATACATGAACTTTATCACCTGTCTCAAGATACGAAGACAGAAACGACTGGCTGATCGGAATGGACTGACATCTCTGCCTGCATGCTGAGACTGATCCTCCATAACTGGCATGGCTGAAAAATGCTGAGCTGCCCTCGACAAAATACGAACAAGATAATCAGAAGGATCAAGAACAATGCCCTTGAAAGTTGAAGGACACAAGATCAAATCATGGGAACAGGAATGACCAACGATCAAAACAGATATCAAGTCAAGTATCAGAGATAGAGAATAATCCGAAGGAGATCAATAAAGATAATCGTGATTGAGATATCTAAACATGGTAACCCCCACAAATCAGAAAATCGAGACCTGCGTGGGCTACCACTAAAAACCATGTCACGCCCCAGAACCAGAATACTGGAGAGCGGGGCAGACATAGCCAGCTACGCAATCCCAAAGTACGTTAATACTCTGAAATCACATATAAGCTGTCAAGACATGGGGTTACTCTACATGCCATCAGTCAATCCTATGTTTTAACAATCCTAGGTATCTCAATCACAGGCAATTATACAAGAGCAAGAGTACGATCATCATACATACAATAGTAAGGCGTCCCGAACCATATATACATGACTGATCATGAAGCCAGTACCACAGAACTGATGACTAGCTAGAATATTAGTCGTACATGATAAGGACTAGCTATAGTCTAGAATACACATATCATGTTTATCCCCGTAGGCTACAATATCAAGGAAAATACCAAAACACGAGCTAAACACGTGCTCGGGGCTAAACGTTACAAGAGGAGAATTTACATATCAGTGGGAGAATAAAAAAGAAGCCCACTGAGGCACTCTGGTGCTCTGTCTGGTCACCGTCGAGTAGATGGAACGGTAGATCCTTCGGGCTCTTCTATCAGAACCTGGCCATACAAAACCAGTGGGGTCAGACCCCAAATAGCAAGTACCACAAAGGAGGCCGAACAATGTACTTAAAACCAGCAATCATAGGCAATCAATAGAGAGAGAAAGCAATAAGTAAGGGAGGATCGAGATTCGTGCAGTACCAATGCACTTAACCCGAACATAAGAAGGCAGTAAGTAAAGCATTTAGTAAACACAATTAAAAGTAGACTTGTTAAGCAAACGATCTTTTAAGAGTTATATAAAGCAAGTAGTCATATGAACAGGTGAGATAAAGTAACTAGAGAACATATTAAATAACTAGAGCTAGGCAATATACAAAGAGAGGACGAAAGTACTATTCCGGAAGCCAGGTTACAACCCTTAAACCAAACAAGGACCGAGGTTGTAACCCTTTGCCTGAACAGAACTTGGTCTCTGATCATTTATTGCTAAAGGTGACAATCATTAAGTGACACTCAGATAGTGACAAACAGGGAGTGACAATACAGAGTACAATACATTAGAGTGACAATCATTGCAATCATTATCCTGGAAACAATTAGAAACTGGATCTAAATAAGACTTAGACTGGGAAGGTGATATACGATGAGTTAACCATGGGACTATTCAGATAACCAGGTTACAACCCGTAAACCAAACAAGGACCGGGGTTGTAACCCTTCGTCTGAACAGAACTTGGTTTCTTCCACCATTTATCGGCAAGATAAAGTAAGAAATCAGGACATGTAACAACCAAGTACAAGATCAAGACAAGACTAGACTGATCGAACTCCATCCAACATTCACGGCCAAGCAATAAGTACGGCTTGATACTTTAACTAACTAGGGTTATCACAGGCCTAATTACTAGCAAGATGCAGTGAGATTATTCCACAGCCACAAGCCCTGCAGACCATCCAGGTTATCCAGGCGAATATTAGTACAATAAGGGTGCAATACATAACCGTGTGCTGGAAGTGTGCCCTACTCGTCGGCAGGCTACAAATCCACAAGCGCGTCCAGGTAACGGGATTGCCTGTAGCTGGGAAATCTCTTCATGACTACTGGATTATTCTAGTTGTTAACCTTAGTCGATTTCAGTGGGTACCCCTGACCGTGGTACTCAGAGGTCCCCGTCCTAGACATGATGCAAGACAAGACGGGTTCATTTGTACAAGCACAATCGTCTATGGTGTCCAAGTTATTCAATCTTGTCAAGTCGTGTTAGCCGTCGCAACAGCATTCGAGATATATCATGTCAGGTTTATCACGTCAAGAGTGCGCCACGGCAGACCACTATCAAGAATTATCATGTCAAGTTATCATGTCAAATTTGTCAGGTCAAGTTATCATGTCGGGAGCGCACCACGGCGGGTCACTATCAAGAATTATCATTATCACTTATCAAGAGTGCGCCACGACGGGCCACTATCAAGAATTATTAATCATCTTGTTACCAATCTGGAGTGCACTACAACGAGTCACCATCGTGTCAAACAATTTCATTCATTTAAGAAATAACAAGCTATTAAGTGGGTCGTCGCAATATAGGCCAAGAATAGAAATGTACAGTACAATCAGGAGCTCCATATTAAAATAAAAGAAACTTGCACAGTTAGTTAATATTATATATATATATTCTTGAAGCCAAGGAAAAACTCTACAACTTTCGTGTTGGGAGTTGGAAGAAATTCGAGCCATAATTCAGTCATTTAGAACATATAACAGTTAGAAATAGTCAAAATATGCATTATGCGGCCTATTCTGCGACATGCATGCAACCGCGACACCATATGCAGCTCAACTGCGACATGATATGCGCATACTGCGACATGATATACGCCTCATGCGGCTCAACTACGACATGGTATGCGCCTACTGCGACATGCGCCTCATGCGGCTCAACTGCGACATGATATGCGTCTACTGCGACATGATATGCGCCTACTGCGACATGCGCCTCATGCGACATCATATTCGTCAACTGCGACATGCGTCAACAGAGACATCATATGCGCCAACTGCGACATGCGCCAACAGCGACATCATATTCGTCAACTGCGACATGCGTCAACAGAGACATCATATGCGCCAACTGCGACATACGCCAACAGCGACATCATATTCGTCAACTGCGACATGCGTCAACAGAGACATCATATGTGCCAACTGCGACATCATATGCGGCTACCGCGACATGCGCTTCATGCAACATGCGCCTACTGCGACATGCGCCTTCTGCGACATGCTGTTCATGCTGCAGATGAACATAGAAATGACCAGAAATTATTTTGGCCATAACTTCCTCATCCGAAGCCGAAATCAAGTGAAACAAAAGCCAAAACTGCATGAAATTGAATTCTCTACAACATGGAACTATTAGTTTTCGTAAACAAGTAAGTTTGGTAGATCAAAACCCAAGAAAACCGAAAATAATATAAACTTAGATCTACAAGAATCCACCGGGTAAAATCAAAAATTCCAAGTTTTAAACATGCTTAGAATCATACAAGGAAGAAGATGGAACAATCAAAAGTAAATTTGTTCAAAGTTCGGCAAGGTGTACTTGCCTCTCCTCCTTGGTGAAGAAGGAAAGAAGAAGAAGAAGATGAAGATGGAAAAATGAAATGAATAATGGAGGAGAGAGAGTGGTAGGTGGCTTATATAACAAGCCCAAGCAATCTCCACCATTCATTCCTCTCCACTCAATCTAAACCATACACCTCTCTCATAAGAAACCAACTAAACCAACCAAGTCCAAGCCAAACCAAACCATGTTAAACCAAACCAATAAAACCAAGTCAAATCAAATTAAAACCAAGTCATGATTCATACCAAAATAAATGAAACAAGCCAGTATACGGGTCACCCGACAATTGTCAGAAATTCGTACAATGACAATTCAGCAACTTTAAATATTCTCAAAAATTCAGGAAATACAAAATACAGCTCAAATAAATATGTATCCGTATAAAATACTGATACAGTGAGGCGGGCCTCACACTAGCAGAGTACACAAGAATGTCATCGAGAAATACTACGACAAACTGATCTAAATACGGCATAAAGATGCGGTTCATCAAATCCATGAATATTGCTGGAGCATTGGTCAAACCAAACGGCATTACCAAGAATTCATAATGTCCATACTTCGACCTGAATGCTGTCTTGGGAATGTCTTCCTTCCGAACCCTCACTTGGTGATACCCTGAACGAAGATCTATCTTGGAGAAAACTCTGGCTTTGCTCAACTGATCAAATAAGTCGTCGATCCTTGGTAGTGGGTACTTGTTTTTCACTGTTGCCGTGTTAAGCTTCCTGTAGTCGATACACAATCTGGATGATCCATCCTTCTTTTCCACAAGTACCACTGGTGCTGCCCACGGCGATACGCTAGCTTGGATAAACTTCTTCTCCTTCAATTCCTCTATATGTTGATATACCTTGGCCTGCTCCGAATCCGCCATTCTGTAAACCCGATCTGATATCGGTTTAGTTCCTGGTGCCAATTCTATACTGAACTCAATATCTCTAACCGGTGGAAGACCGGGAAGTTCTTCGGGAAACACGTCTAGAAATTCTTCAACTACCTTCGAAACTTGGACTTCTTCCATTGCTGTTACTACTCCCTGCTCTTGCTGAGTTGCCTCTGACCTGACTAAGGTGAACCTCTTCATGCCTGAAATATCAAAAGATACACTCCCACTACGACAATCTATTGTCGCATGACTGTCTTTCAGCCAGTCCATGCCTAAGATAACGTCGAAATTTCCAACAGGAAATTATATCAACTGGGCGGGTAAGGAACGCCCGCAAACTACAACACTACACGCTAGAATAACTCTACTAACTCCTACGAGCCCATTACCAGTGAGTATAATCAACCTCCCTGGCAATGCCTCGAACTCCATTCCTAGCCGTGTCGCAAATCGTACAGATATAAATGAGTGCGATGCTCCCGAATCAAACAATGCTACTGCGGGATATGAGGCGACGAGAATGTTACCTGCCACAACATCTTCCGATACTAATGCCTCTTCCAAGGACAGAGTGAATGCCTGTCCTCGACCTCCTTGCTGGTTCCCATGTTGCGGCCTAGCCTGGTGCTGCTGCTGGCCCCTTCCTTGATGATGCTGGGGTGGTCTATACTGGTGTTGCTGCATCGACGGCCCCTGCTGCCGAAACATCTGAGCCTGCGGCATTAACGGGCGCTGTGCCAACGGTCTCACTGCTACCGCTGGTCCTCGATACTGTCCTGCCCCTGGTGCTGGCAGAGCAGGAAACTGCTGCACTGGTCCTCCTGACCTCGAATTCATGGGACATGTGGTAACCCGATGATCTGGATTTCCACATATCAAACACTTCCGTTCAATGTCCGACACACATCTCTAGTGTGTCCCATCTTCCCACAATAAGTGCAGCCCGCCGGGGGGTTGCTGGTTCTTCTTCTATTGCTGTTGCTGTTGCTGCTGCTGCCTGGGTGGTGCTGGCCCCCGTATCGCCACATCGTGGATACGAATGCCAGGGGATGGTGCTGTTGTTCGGGGCGCTGCTCCCCCTCCTCCTTCAATCTGACTGTGGGATCTCTTCTGACCCCCAGTCCTTGCCGCAAGCCTCTGAATGGTGATCTCATGCCTTCGGGTTGCCGTCAATATCTCATCAAAAGTCTGGTAATTGTGTCCCTCTATTAATTGCAAGAGCTCAAGATGAAACCCTTGCTGGAACCTCATCGCCCTCTGGCGCTCCGTTGCTACCATCTCTGGAGCAAACCTACTCAATCTGCAGAACTCTGCTGCGTAAGCATCTACAGTCTTGCCAGCCTGTCTGAGGTTGATAAACTTCTGTTGTAGCTCAAACTGCGCCACAACTCCATAATACTTCGTCTTAAACCTTGCTGTAAAATCGTCCCAAGCCACAGGACGTCTGATACCTACTTCCTCTGATTCCCACCAATCACGTGCGAGATCCTGAAGTAACAACTTCACTAGATCCACACGTTCTTCTGCCGGCACCTTAGCGGCCGTCAGAATAGCCTCAATGTCCTGAAGCCATGCATCTGCTGAGATGGCATCCTCCGTGCCCTCTAAACGACGGGGGTTGTACTTGCAAAATCGGGCTAACGCTCCTGAATATGTCCTTGCCCCTCTTTCCAATGCCGTCTGTAATCCTTGGTTGAGTAGTACATTCTGCTCTTGTAACTAAGCGTGCATGCGCTGCTGGGCTAACATCTGGTGTTGCTGAGTAGCCATCATCCCTCTCATGATCTCCAGAAGGGCTGGTGTGTCCAATTCCACAGGGGTAGGTGGAACTATTGGTGGTGTTGGAACCTCCGGATACTGTGGTCCAACCGCTGGTTCTACTATCACCTCTTCTTGAATAGTCTTACGAAGTGGTTCTGACCCTTGTTGCTGACCAACCTGGTCAGGTTGTCCATGCTGCTGTCCATGTTGTTGCTGTCCAGCTCTGACAGATACGGACGAGGTGCCCCTAAGAAAAGGGACAAGAGAACAATCAAACGACCGGACATGAAGGATCAATGAAGTCAAGGGATACTAGAATGTCAAGCTGGAGTTGAAAATCAACAAATCATGAGATCAAGGGAGAACATGTGTGATTGAGACATCCTATAAATCAAAACACCCCACAAGTCTGAAATCAGACCTGCATGGGCCACCACTAAAACCTTGTCACGCCCCAGAACCAGAATACTAGAGAGCGGGGGAATGACTCAGCCAGCTACGTATTACGGGTAGATGAATACCGTATAATACGATCAATGCTGTCTAACCTGACGAGGGGGTGCATACTACATAAAGTCTTACTATGGTCATTACACATCTATTGTCTCAATCATTCGAATAAGAAACGGAAATAGAGAACCTGTAAGATAAAGCAGTAAGGCGTCCCAAACGCTCAGTCAAAATGTTCTTGATATCTGGCTTTACAAAACATAGCCAGATTGATGTAGCAAAAGTATACACAATTGTTATCAGCTGCAGTCTGACTTTAATTACAATTATGTAAAAGTAAGTACAAGACAATCCGACTAACATGTCGGTGCCAAACGGCCAAGTATAAAGTAAGATAACAAAACGAGCGGGGAAGTAAGAAACCCACTCGAGTCCTCCTGCGATCATCCCTCTAGTGTTGACCATCTTGGAGGTAGAAGTAAGCTGGATCCTCGGGGACCGGCTCTAAATCTGGCCATGCAAAACCAGAGAGGTTAGACCTCTAATAGCAAGTACCACAAGGAAGCACGACATGAGAACTAAAACCAGTAAGTAAGAGAATATAATAATAGATCTCTGCTTTCCACTAGGATTCACATCACATCATGACACTTCGAACCAACCTCACAACCAAACAAGGACAGAAGTTGGCCCGTCATGTCCTGACATTCTGATCATCCCAGTTAGGTAACAGAGTAGGTACAGTGCACAAACAAATCAATTTAAACGGCCATTCAACTACTACGGTTTGCTATTGTGAGTCCCAAGTTATCCTGGAATAATGCAATTAGGGATTCCTCAGTTCTTACCATGTGCGAGCAAGGCTAGTCTATCCAGTCAATCATGTGCGCCATGCATGAATTAGACGAGTCCTAGCAGGACGCCCGTCAATATACAATATACAATAATAATAAAAGCAGATACTGTTCCCTGCCCGTGTGGCAGTTTTACAGTATCTGTGGGAACCAGTCGGCCCGTCGGGTATTACTTGTCCCAAGGGGGCTGCCATGTAAGAACTCGAAAATCCATTCTCTCCATGCCATCATTATTTTACTTAACTTAATAGTCCCTACGTTGAGAGAAATCTCATACCGTGGATCATGGTCATTCAAATGAGTACTTTCGTACGGGATACGATATGCACAACTCTGCAACGATACCAGTGCGGTTAGGTTGTAGGTCTTACATAGCGTAATGCAACAATCAAATCTAACCACGGTAATCATGCCTTGACCATAAAGTACGTATGCTTCTTTTGTAGAAAATAAATAAGTAAATAAATAAATAAATAGATTGAAGCCTGCATGTACATGTAAGTCAATATTCGGGATCAGCCAGTCGATTACAATAGTCCATAACATGAACGTGTTTCATTCATTCAATTCAATAAGACGACTAGCCAGTCTCTTAGTTCCGACTAGGAATGCATGATTAATTTAGTCAAGATAACCATTATTATCAATGGTGACAAGGCATGAAAGTCAATTAGTATTAAACGGGGGTCGAGTCTATAACTCTCATGGTCAAGTCCCAGTTATACTGGGTATCCCAAAAATCAATCGGGACACAAGGCACATTCCACATAACAATTGATATTAACAATATTATCATATCATGATTTTATCGAGTTTATGCCAAAAAGGCGTAAGGATATAAAATGGATGTTAAATATCTAATAAAATATCAATATACAGGGCTATAGAAGATCAGGGTAAGTAAGGTCAGCGTACGCTCAAGTCAGGCTACGCTCAAGTCAGCGTACGCTCAGGTCAAAGAGGCAGCGTATGGGCTCCATACGACTCCTCACCATCTAAGTCAGCGTATGCAAGTCATACGCTCCCCAAAGGCAGCGTATGGACTCCATACGACTCCTGACCATCCAAGTCAGCGTATGCAAGTCATACGCTCCCAAAAGGTAGCGTATGAACTCCATACGACTCCTGACCATTCAAGTCAGCGTATGCAAGTCATACGCTCCCAAAAGGTAGCGTATGAACTCCATACGACTCCTGACCATTCAAGTCAGCGTATGCAAGTCATACGCTCCCAAAAGGTAGCGTATGAACTCCATACGATATACGCTTCCAAAAGGTAGCGTATGCAAGACACACGCTTCCTAAAAAGGTAGCGTATGGACTCCAGACTGTGCTGCGCTAAAGAGCACGCACAGCTCAGTGACGCAAGCTAAAAAGCTAGTGTACACTGCTCACTGTCTTCTCCAAACAGCAAGAACTCCGTGGTTGCACCCCAAAGCTTCAAAGGTCCATAACTTGGTCAAAACAAGTCCAAATCCAACTTTCCAAAGGTCAAAATTGGGTAGAATAAAACTCTCTACAACATAGAACCATCAAAACTTGAAAACAAAGAAGTTGATAGATCAAAACCACCAAACTCCAAAAATAACTCATTTCTAGATCTACAAAAATTAAGACTTCGAAATGAAAAATGTCAAGTTCTAAACTCTCTTAGGATCACGAGAAGAAGATAAATGAACCATAAAAATGTGGGTTCTCATTTGGAGCAAGTTATACTTGCCTACGGTTTGGTAGGTGGAGAGAGTAATGAAGAAGAAGAAGAAGAGGAGTAATGGTGAGAATGTGAGTTTATTAGGAGAGAGAAAGAGATGTAAGCTTTAAATAGAAAAGGGGTGGTAGGTGGGAGTTAATGGGCCGGGTTACAGGGGGATCCAACAAAGCCAACCCGAGAACCCAACCTAGGCCGAACCACAATAGGCTAACTAAAGTAGAGAATAAAAGCAGGAAATAAAGTGCAGAAATAAAATTACAAAAATATAATTGCAGGAAATAAATTAACATAAAAATTTAAAGAGCAGATTAATTGATTAACATGAAATTAAAGGAATTTAAATACAGGATAATACATGATAAATATTAAATAAATACTCATGAGTTATACATGTATAAAAATACGCATTCTGGAAACGGGGAGTGATAAGTGTCATGCCCACAATGTCATAGTGTGATGGAGGTAATTCCTAATATTACCTTTACACAAGAAGATATGTTGTTGAAGCATAACAAGCATGACTGGCCTTTGTGCTATACTGGGTATATTGAATCCACTGAAGTTGACAGGATTTATATCGATCATGGGTCTTCCATTAGTATAATTCTTCAAAGTATGCTAAGACCGTTGAGGATTCCTACTAGTAACTTGACTTACACTAGTACCACAATCGTTGGTTTCAACTCTGGAAAGAGTAAACCACTGGGGAAGATCCGTCTGAAAATCCAGATTGGTGATCTTCGAACTATGGCAACATTCTATGTTATTAATTCAGATGTATCCTACAATATCCTTCTTGGAAGACCGTGGTTGCATGAGCATAACATCATGCCTTCAACTCTCCACCAATGTTTCAAGTACGTAGATTCCCAAGGGGTTGTGAAGACTGAGTTTGCTGATATCAATCCTTTCAAGGGTGTCGAAGCCTATTTTTCTGATTCAATGCTCTACAAATAAGAGCATGTGAAAGAGATATCAGATATAGCTGAAGATCGATCATCTGCCGAAGATCAGTCTATTAATGAAGATCTGCCAGAAGAGCAACCTTTGAAGATCAAAGTCAAAGGGCGAATCCAACCCCAACCTATCAACAATCAACCTCTGATGATCAAGGTCAAAGGAAGAACTCAAGCTTCATCTGAGGAATCAGTGAATGTTCCTGCTAAAAGTCAAGTTCAACCTCTTGTGGTCAAGGTCAAAGGGCGTACTTCTCGTACGAATGATCCAGAACCACCATTGATCGTCAATCTTGGCAAGTCTACGCAGAAGACGGATGATGGTCCATTAGTGATTAATCTGAAGCGTAGTAGTCAAATTGTAAATAATGTAAATATTGATCATTCTATACTTTCTAATATCAATAAAGATTTCTTTTTTGAGTATATGGCTGTCAAATTTGTTGAAAGAATGACTTTATCTTCTGATAATCAAAGTCATCAATATAAAGACAACATAGATACAGAGGAAACTTTATACATTGACAATAAAGAAAATTCTTTTCCTCCTCATGTCGATGTTGGACCTTATGCTCAGAGGTTCCTAACATCTTCTCCTTATCTTCTTCCTGTATTCGCTTCATCGCAAGCTTGTATAACTTATAGACGTCACGAAGAATCTTATTTCGTGATTCCGTCTGATAAGAAAAATAAGCACCAAATTGTGTTGGCCTGGCTAGAAATATCCCTGTTGCTCAGACAGATGATCTGAGAGATAAAGATAAAGGAAGAATCCGAATTGACAAATATAGTCAACAATCTCTCAAGATTATCCAGAATATGGGATATGACTTGAAGACTATGCAAGGTCTCAATCAAGGCAAAGGTAGACGATTACCATTAAGTGGTGATTCGTTTTATCAGAAAACTCGTCAAGGGTTGGGATATGATCCGTCCCACATGTTTAATGACGATATATAAGAAGAATTCTCTTCTAGCTCTTCACAATCATCAGATTCAGAAGAAATCCAATTCATCGAATCTGATACGTCTCACTCCTCATATATTAGAGGAGGTTATTATGATGAATCTGAGCAAATATTCTCAGTAAATATGGTTCAAACTGATGGTGAATCTGAACCATTTGAGAATGATCCATGGGCTCAACAGATGGACACTCAATGGAAACTTCGTTTTGAATAGCGACAGCCACCTACAGAGGATGAGATTGTCTAGATTGATGTTAGAGATGGAACTACGTCCAAACCAATATTCATCAGTAAAAACCTTTCTGAAGATGAAAAGGAAGAGTTGATAAAACTGATCAAAGAATATATTGATATTTTACATGGAGTTATGAGGATATTCCAGGTTTAGATCCTAAAGTTGCTACTCATAAACTCAATATTCTTCCTAATGCCAAGCCTGTAAAACAACAGCAACGACATTTTCGACCAGATATGATGGATGCAATTGAGGCAGAAGTCAAAAAGCTGATCACATGTGGCTTTATTCGTGAAGAACAACACCCGGATAGGGTTGCCAACATTGTTCCTGTTATGAAGAAGAACGAAAAAGTCCGAGTTTGTATAGATTTTCGAGATCTTAATGCAGCTTGTCCAAAGGATGAATTTCCACTTCCGATTATCGATGTCATGATAGACAATACATACGATTTTGAACGCATGTCTTTCATGGATGGATTCTCAGGATATAATCAAATTAAGATGCATACAGAAGATGAGAAGCATATTGCTTTTCGTACATCCCTTAGGATTTACTGCTATACGGTTATGCCGTTTGGTCTTAAAAATGCCGGTGCCACGTATCAACGGACTATGAGCAACATCTTTCAAGAACATCTACGGAAGACAGTTGAGTGTTACGTAGATGACATTGCTGTTAAGAGTCGATCAAAAGATGATCACATTCAAGACTTGAAGACAGTATTTGAATTGATGCATCAACATCAATTGAAAATGAACCCTACTAAGTCTTTCTTAGGGGTTTCCAGTGGCAAGTTTTTAGGATTTGTCATTACTTCTCAGGGTATCCATGTTGATCCTGATAAAGTTAAAGCAATTCTTGAAATGCGTCCTCCTCGTAATCTGAAAGAAATCCGTAGTTTTCAGGATCGCATTTCTTATATCAGGAGATTTATATCTAATCTCTCTGGGAGATGTCAACCTTTCTCCCGTCTATTAAAGAAGGGTGTATCATTTGTTTGGGATGAAGCGTGTCAGAAAGCCTTCAATGACATCAAGCAATACCTTACAAATCCACCTGTTCTGGTACCTCCAGTGGTAGGAAGACCATTTTTGCTATATGCTCGAGCCTTGGTTTTTTCTGTCCAAAAGACAAGACATTATGTGACAGGACAGACTATTCATGTTATCTCCAGAATAAATCCCATTCGGGTATTAATGAGAAAGCCGAGCATTCTTAACTCTAGGTTAGCTACCTGGGTGTAACACCCAGTTTTTCAGATAAGGATAATTTTGAAATTTTATAATTATAATTATTATTTATTGATTATTATTTCATATTATGATTTTTAATCATTTTTAAACTATTTAAAATTATGACTTGTGATTTTGACATTTTACTATTGTTTGGTTTTAATTTCGAAGAATTTGTCACCCCCAGTTTTCAGGAATAGGGGTATTTTTGCCATTTTGTATTTTTGAAATATTTTTGAAATTTATTTTATTATTTTATGATATTGTTTTGGGATTATTTGAGTCGGGTTCGAATTTCAGCTCAATCCGACTTGAAACGGGGACCCGTGGGTAGTGTTGACTTTAGTGGACCCACACAATAGTTAGGCATGGCCCACATGATATTTATTTTAGTCCATATAATATTAATTTTAGTTAGTAGTTAGACTAATTATTATGGATAAGGTTAGTGTGATTAGAGACTTTAGAATGACTAATTTAGCCCCAACCAAGTAGCCCTTTCCTAATACTAATAGAATAGGTTAGTGGGGGCATTTTGGACCTTACCATAATAGGACAAATAGCCCCATATGGCCAGCCACTTTGGGAGAGGATAGGCTCAAGTTTATTTCATTATTCTCATCCACACTCTCTCTCTTGTTCTTCCCTAAATTTCTAGAGAGCAATCCCTAGCAATTTCTCCACCAAATCCTTCCATTTTGCCACCAAATCTTCTTTCCTTCTCCATTCTAGCCAAGAAGGAAGCTACCCAAGTTTGGGAGGATTCGGAGCTCGTTCGTGTCCTTTTGGAATCTCTACGTGTCGGTGTCGCTCCGGGAAGGCTTTTCTTCGATTCGATCTACCGGGAGGTATAAATCCCTTCTTCTTTTTATTTTCTCATGCATATAGGTCTATTTTGAACCCATAGGAATGACCTCCATTGTTGTATCTCCATTTGTGTCCATTTCGTGTCCATTTGGAGGTCATAGGAGTGTCCTTTGTGTTGTGGTTGTGTCCATGTGGGAAAACCCCAAATTTGAACACACTATGTGTTGTTGTTATGTATGAATGAATTATTACATGTTTAATATCATATTTTTGTATTGGAGATGTGTTCTATAGTGTCTCATATATATATATATTAGTGTAGAGAGTGACTTCTTGATATATTATGTTATATACTTGTGTTTCTTTTGTCTCAAACTACCTAAATTCGTCATAATTTTTATCCACGTTTTTAGTAGCTAGAGCAACTTAGAAATGCCATAACTTTTAGCTCATAACTCCAATTAACCTTCCGTTTTTTTTAAAAGAACCGTATCGAAGTTAGCTTTCCAAATAATATTTTAATAAGCCAAATTATTTTGTAACTTTCTCTAGAATTATTTGAGTGTCAGCTGTACGAAAGACGAACGTGTTTCGGTATTTTTGCGATTCCGGGAGCTTTCGGACACGAAAATGCGATCTGTTTAAAGTTTCGGAAAGCTAACACGAAGAGCTACAACATATTTTAATCCTAGAATTTAATGAATGCCCAATTGGTACAGTATTGATTTTAAGTAGAAGAGTGACTATACGATATATGCATTTTGTGTAACCTATGAGCCTATGTAGTATGGATATTAAATGAATATAGAGTATGTAATGCATGATATGTTAGATGAATAAAATGATATATATAAGATATATATTCTCTTTATATTAATTTATTTATATGGTTGAATGCAAGCATGTAGGAATGCTATTAATATAATACATATAAGCAATGCATGAATGAAAGAATGATATACAATGTATGCATGAAAGTATATACTGAATGCTAGATATGAATGCAAGATATATATGTAATGATAGATATGAATACATAATATATAAATATTATAATACAATATATAATGATAACATGTATGGTAATGTAGAGTATATGATGCAAGCATGAATGAATGGAGGAAATACATGTATATAGGTAATATAGAATGTAATATATGAAAGGAATGAATGATAATATATAACATGATATGTAAGATAATGCAAGGTAATGCAAGGTAGGAAATATATGATGTGTGTATGTTTGTATATCTCTATGTTAATGTATGAAATGATATGAATATACAATGTATGCATATGTATAAAAAATGTAAAAAAAAATGTATAAAATATGTAGGTAATGCATAGATGCATGAATGAAATGAATGTTTGCAATATGTTAATATAAATACAAGTATCTAATATGCATGAATGTAAGTATAATATAATACAAGTATACATGTATGTATCATGTAAATGTAATATACATGATATGTATGTATGCATGTATACAAGGTAAGTATGTATGTATGTATTTCTATAAACTGAGTTAACCCATAACCTTTTACACACATGCATTCATACACCCTTTGATATCATGTATCCCATGTCACATACACCTACCTATCACTAAATTTTAGAACATTAATACATATCCTTTCATACACATGCTAAACACACACATACTCACTTACTCTTTTACCTCTCTTTCTCTCTCTCTCTCTCTATATATATATATATATATATATATATATATATATATATATATATATATATATATATATGTATGTATGTGCCTATATATATAGCTTTTCTATATATATCTATGTACATGAATATATGAATGTGAATAATATATATACATTATATGACTAAGTTTGTGTGCCTTGTTAGCTTATGGTTTAGTTTTGTGCTTGGTTTAGCAAGTGACTTAGGCTATGAGTTAGTAGCTATCTTGGATACTTGATTTGCATATACTTAGTTTGCTTAGACCTAGAATAACTTGTTTGACCTAATTTAGACTTGTTAGACCTAGTTTGACCATAGTTGACCGAGGTTTGACTTTCAGGGTTGACCAAGTTGACCAAGAGTTGACTTTGGTCTAGATTGACCAAGAATCATGTAGAATGCATAGTAGAACTTCATATTGTCATTTTGGACTTGTTGTGACTTGTACTGTTCTGATTAGGAGCCAGACACCTCTCATCGGACAGTATATTTACTTTGGACATTCAAACATCAGGCGAGTACATTCTCTGATAGTTCTCTCATTTACTTGTCAATTATTGTACTTCAGTTCTAGTTAGTTGTATGCGATTCTCTGTTACAACACGTGTGGATATTCTGGATTCATGTATACGACATACTTTTATTTTCTGGCCTCTATTACTGGTATCATTTCTATTACTGGAATCACCTACTGGAATCATTTAACTGGAATCATTTACTGGAATTATTTACTGGTATCATTATATTTTGGCTGGACTCATCTTGAATCATTGTGTCGAAATTCTGGATTCACTTGCTGGGAGGGGAAATACTAGAGTAAGACATGTAGACATACCCCAATCTGGAATCTCCCAACTGGAATCTACTGGAATGATAGCCATCTCACACCCGGCCAGGTGTGTGATGTGCCGTATTACCTACAGCCGTTTACATGTCGAACTCGATATTTTAAAACACACAGCTAGTGTATAGGCTGGACTCACCCTGGAATCATTGATCACTATAACTGGAATCGTCCCTTACTGGATTCATCTTGTATTAGATTCATCCCGTACTGGATTTACATAGGTTTTATACTGGTTTACATTTTCTGTCTGGACTTTATATCATATTACCCTGGTTCAGCTAGTTCTATTTTTACAGTCTTCATTGCTATGATTCTTCTCTTGTTTAGTATTTACTTTCCTTGCACTTTATCTCTCTTTCTTACCATCACCTGAATATAAACTGCCATTTCATCAATACAACTGTCTATAACTGCTTTATAGTTCTCTGTCATTTACTTGGTTTTCTAGATGAGATGTGCTCGTTCCTATCCTGACTGGACCTGTTGATAAATTTTACAGATAGCCTGGAGGTTGCCTGCTAGCCTAGAGGAGACACAGTATAGGTTGTATAGTTAGTTATTTCAGTTGTATTGAGTTGTATTTATTCTATGGGTTACTGTATTGAGCTTTGAGATATTTTCTGGGTTTGTGTATCTTAGACACTTAGACTTCTATCTGCTGTATCTCTTTTGGATTTTATGTTTTACCTATCTTTTATCTCGCTCTACCTTAGTTGTGATTGAGACTATATCTGCTATGTCACCTCCATTCGGAGAGTATATACTGTATAGGTACCTTTATATTGTTAGATATTTGACCTAGGACAGCGTTCTACTGCCGACACTGCGGCGTAGGCTGGACGTACCCACGTCTCGTGCCCTTACTCTAGGGTGCGGGTCGTGACACATTTTTAGTGGTGGCCCATACAGGTCGAGTTTATGTAGTGGTATTCGAACTAGAGTATCACTACAACCTGTAGTAGGATTAGGATATTTTTGGAGGTACTTAATCACATTAGGAAAAACTCTTAATCCGATTCCTTTTGTCTAAAATTGTTGCTTATTGACTTTCCTTGAATATAAACTGTTCGCCTTTGAATTTTTGCTTCATTCTCAGAAATTGCTTCTTGTTTTGATCTGTCTTCATGATGGTTATGAAGACACGATCTCATCGCTTTGGTTCGGGGGATACTATCGAGAGGCTGGCCACCTCTCGTCCTGTTATGAAGACACGATCTCAAAAATCAATGAAGGGTCAAGCATTAGCTGATTTCTTAGCTGCTCACCCTATACCTGAAACATCAAAATTATATGAGGACATTCCAGATGAAGTCGTGGATTGCAACATGACTTCGAAGGATGACATCTGGCAATTATATTTTGATGGAGCATCACGGGTTGGACCTAAAGGTAATATTGTCTCTGGAGTAGGAATCGTCTTGGTTTCTCCTGATAAAATGGTCATATACCGTCCCTACTCTCTCAATGAGCCATGCTCTAACAATGTAGTAGAATATAATGCTTTGCTGATTGGTCTTCAAGTAGCAAAACAATTGGATATTGAGTTCCTAGAAGCTTATGGAGATTTTCAACTAATTGTTAATCAAGTTAGAGGAACTTATGAAGTCAGAAATCCTGATCTCATCCCTTATCATCAAGTGGTAATTGAGTTGATCTTTTCATTCAAAGGATTCTTCATCGAATTCGTGCCACGTTCTTAGAATGTAGAAGCTGATGCTCTTGCTAGCTTAGCTGCAGACTTAGTTGTTCCAATTCGAAGACAAAATACAATTACTTTGTTAGATCGAGACTTATTCTGTGTCAAAAATAATTTGTATATTGAACAGAGTTATACTACAGAGTCAAGTTCCCAACAGAAGGATTGGAGAAGTCCATTCATTGATTATGCGGTTCATGAGATTTTACCTGAAGATCCAAAAGAAGCTGCATCAATCAAGAGACGATCATTTCGATTTTACTATGATTCGTCTTGCATATGTTATATCGTCGTTCATATGATGGACTCTTGCTACGCTGTCTCTCAGAAAGTGAAGCTAAACAGACACTCCGTGAGGCTCATGATGGTGTATGTGGTGCTCATCAACCAGGTCTAAAGTTACAAGATCGTATTCGAAAAATGGGGTATAATTGGCCTTCCATGATAGCAGATGCTGTGGATTACGCCAGAAGGTGTAAAGCATGTCAGATTCATGCTGACTTTATCCCCCAACCTCTGAATTTCTACATCCTACAGCAGCTTCTTGGCCCTTCGAAGCTTGGGGTATGGATATCATTGGTCCGATTAACCCTCCTTCTGTTAAAGGACATCGGTTTATATTGGCTATAACCGATTACTTTTCTAAGTGGGCAGAAGCAGTTCCACTTACTGAAGTGAAAATATCTAATGTGATCAGCTTCATCAAACACCATATCATTTATCATTTTGGGATTACTCGATGGATAATTCATGACAATGGACCACAATTTGCCAGTCAGACATTTTATCGGTTCTGTGATAAGAATCGAATTCAAAATCTGGATTCTACAGCTTATATTCCAGCTGCTAATGGTTTAGCCGAAGCTTTCAACAAGACAATCATCAAACTTTTCAAAAAGTTTGTCTCTTCTAATAAACGTGATTGGAATGAGAAACTTGGAGAATGTTTATGGGCTTATCGAACAACAGTCTGAACTCCTACTGGTTTTACACCATTCTCACTGGTTATGGATGTGAGACTGTCCTTCCATTGGAAATCCAGATTCCATCTCTTCGAATAGCCATTGCTAATGAGCTAACTATAGAGAATAATGATCACTTACGACTCCAAGAACTTGAAGGATTGGACGAGAAGCGTCTTCAAGCACAACAGCATATTGAGCTATATCAAGTCCGTATATCTCGAACTTTCAATCGTAAAGTTAAAGAGAGGATATTCAAGGTTGGCAAGCTGGTATTAGCTGTTCGAAGACCGATGTTGATGACTCACAAAAGCAAAGGAAAATTCCAAGCAAAATGGGAAGGCCCTTATGTAATCGAGACCGTGTTTTCCAATGGCGCTTATCGGTTATCCAAGCCCAATGGAGATCTACTCATGATGTCGATCAATGGCAAATTTCTTAAGAAGTACTATGTATAAAAAAATAAAAATAATTTATTTTATTATTTTTGTTCTGAACAAAGGATTAAGGATGAGGACCACTGCCTTCCTTATTAAATACATAGTCGGCCAATGCATTGAAGGCATCGTTGTCTGAATTCACAAAAAACTTGCAGGCAGCCATCCTCAGCGCCTCTTCTTCAGGTTTTCCCTGGATCTACTAAGAAAGTGAGGATGTCTTATGCTGGCTTGGGTGTAGAAGAGCTTCTGCCTACTTCGGTCGGGCCTGACATAATTGGCTCAACGGAGCGCGTCTCAATGACGTCCTCAACATTCATGGAGACTTCATTCTTTTGCTGTACGTCCTTAGAAGACATTTTCAATAGAAGAATGGAAACAAGAATGAATCTTTATAAAGAATTCTCATCTATTTATAGGAGAAAGATATAGTGGATTGGTCTTGGAAATTGAAACAACTTGTCATTTCCGAAAAGACCTGTTCATTCATACGGCAGATTCATTCATTTAATTGTAAAATTGAATTGACCTGTCTTTTCCCAAAAAAATATTGGTTCTTTCATTCTTTCATCGATATTGACATGACATCTGTCTTCTTATTTCTCCAACTACCAATGTTGGTTAAGCTGGTAACTTGTCTCTTCAGAGAGAAATTTTAATCTTTTATCTTACCAGTTGGTATAAAAAGTTAGATTTTATTTATCATGTTATTATGACCTCTGAATAAATATTAAATCTACTTCTTTTCCTATCTATCATGTCCATTTGGCATCTGAATAGATTTTAATCTAGTTTTCTTTGAGTTGTTACGATCTATCATGTCCATATTACCTCTGATAGTATTGTATACTCTGAAAAGAAAACGAGATTTCATTTATGTCTATTTACCTCTGGATAGATACAAATTATTGAGTATAGAAGACTTGTCATTTCTATTCTCACTTTATCATCATAAAAGTCTATTATATTTCTTAGACTTTCTTACAAATCATAATGGAAATATTACATCTTGGATTTTTATTCTATACGACAACGATGACCTAATTGAGATCTATTTCTTCTTTAGATCTTCTTTATATCGGATTCGTTGTTGGTGTCAATTCTTGCTGTTTGAGCCTTAATAGCGACATGAGCAGTAGGAATTAACTCTGGTCTTCTTTCTCAGACGAGAGAAGAACCCCAGAGTATGGCAGCCCGAAGACGCGTTGCAGCCAATACAATTGGTGGAGAAATACACCTTTCAGAAGAAATAGGAATGTATCCAGCATTGGGATACGATTCCTAGTTCTGCCGTGAAAGGAACTCTACTACCCAATTTCTCGGGATAGAGTTGACTCCACCATCCAACTTTCCGTGTATAAAGGCTCTTCCTACCATCTGAGGAAGACCCTTTTATCCTACGAAGAGTTCTGAGTTATCTGGTTTGTGCGTCAAAAGTGCATGAGCTCCCTCATGTTATGTCAGAAGAATGCTCTCCACAGCATCCAAGTCACCAATGCCGGTTCTGGAAAAGTTTTTTCAGCCAAGCTTCTGCAAAAAAAGTAGAGAAAAAAATTTCAACAGAAGTATCATCAGGTGCATACTGGCCAATTAAAGACTGATGCTCGCGCACCTTTTCATCAGGCTTTGCGCCCGTGTTTCATGTGCACCTTATCTAACAAGGCTTTGCGCCCGTGTTTCATGGACACCTTATATAACAAGGCTTTGCGCCCGCGTTTCATGTGCTCCTTATTTATCAAGGATTTGTGCTCGTTTTCAGTAGGCGTGCCTTATCTATCAAAGATAGGCGTTTGTTTCAACAAAAGCTCAAAGACAGTCGATTGTGCACCCTGTTTTTAATTTAAAAAAAGAAAAGAGCGCACCCTGCCCATTTTACGTAAATTAAACTTACT
>JANAVB010044086.1:0-49291 GCA_029216955.1 Iris pallida
GCATGCTGTCCTGGCACATGTTGTTTGCTGGTAAAATACTATTGTCATGATGTTTGTTGGCGCATGTTTTGCTGGCGCATGCTGTCCTGGCGCATGTTGTTTCCTGGCGTATGCTGTCCTGGCGCATGTTGTTCCCTGGCGCATGTTATTTCCTGGCGCATGCTGTCCTGGCGCATGCTGTTTCCTGGCGCATGTTGTTTCCTGGCGCATGCTGTCATAGCGCATGCTGTCCTGGCGCATGTTGTTTCCTGGCGCATGCTGTCCTGGCGCATGCTGTTCCCTAGTGCATACTGTTTTCTGGCGCATGGTCCTGGCGCATGCTGTTTGCTGGCGCATGCTGTTTCCTGGCGCATGATGTTTCCTGGCGTATGCTGTTTCCTAGCGCATGCTGTTTGCTGGCATATGATGTTTTGCTGGCGCATGCTGTTTCCTGGCGCTTGTTTCCTGGCGCATGCTGTTTGCTGGCATATACTGTTTTGCTAGCGCATGCTATTTCCTGGCGCATGTTGTTGCTGGCACATGCTGTTTTGCTAGCGCATGCTGTTTACTGGCACATGCTATTTTGCTGGCGCATGTTGTTTGTTGACGCATGCTGTTTGCTGGTGCATGCTGTCCCTGGTACCCCTTTTATCACTTGTACCATGTGTTGCCATGACAAATCTTTTTACCTTATCCGTGTTGTTTCTCTTGATCCTTAGTGTAATGTGGGACAATTGTGACATGAACACGACATGATGCATGAACCTGGCACGATATATGGGCACAACATGATAATGCATGATAGTGGCCCGCGCGTGGCGCACTCCTGACAAGAAAACCTGACATGCTGTTGCGACGGCTAACTTGACATAACATGACATGGCAAGTATGAATAACCTGAACACCGTGGGCGATTGTGCTTGTACAATTAAACCAGTCTGGTCTTGCATCTTGTTTAGGATGGGTCTCCTGAGTACCATGGTCAGGGGTACCCACTGAAAGGGACTAAGGTTAATAACTAGAATAACACAGTAGTCATGAAGAGATTTTTTAGGTACAGGCAATCTTGTTACCTAGGCGCTCTTGGGATCTGTAGCCTGCCGTCGAGTAGGGCACATTTCCAGCACACTGTCATGTGTTGCAACCTCTAAGTCACCTAAGGGTACATACGTTTCCTGGACGATGTACCCACTTGAATTCATCTCCTAATATTCGACCTGGGTAACCTGGATAGTCTGCAGGGCTTGTGGCTGTAGAATAATCTTGCTGCATCTTGTTAGTAACTAGGCCTGTGATAACCCTAGTTAGTTAAAGTATCAAGCCGTACTTATTGCTTGGCCGTGATTGATTGGATGTGGTATAATCAGTCTACTCTTATCTTGATCATGTACAAGATTGTTACATGACCTGTTTTCTTATTTTAACTTGCCGATAAATGGTGGGAGAAACCAAGTTCTATTCAGATGAAGGGTTACAACCCCGGTCCTTGTTTGGTTTACGGGTTGTAACCTGGTTATCTGAATAGTCCCGTGGTTATCTCATCGTATATCACCTGCCATGTTCTCTTTAATTACTGTTTTATTTTGTAATTATATTCTTTTGCTAATTGCTGGTTTTAGTTCCTAAGTAAAGCTTCCTTTGTGGCACTTGCTCTTTCTGGGGTCTGACCCAGCTGGTTTTGTATGGCCAGATACCGGAGCAACTCCAGAGGATCTACCGGTTTTTCCGCCAGATGGTGACCACTAGACGGAATCCTGGCAACGAGTGGGTTATTTTTGGCTCTCCCACTTTATTGTAAAAATTATTCTTTTGAGGCGTTTAGACGCGAGCAAGTGTTAGCCCGTGTACTTTTACTTACTGTCTGCGTACGGACTGTAACATGATTGGCAACCTAGGGTTGATCATGTATGACTAAAACTCTTGCTAGTCATCACATTTTATAACGACTAGCTTCTGAAGAATAGATGGCAACTCTAGAGGGGATGAATAGAGTTATAGCAATAATAACCAATTAAAAAAACTCTTTCACGATCTAAAATAAATCAGAGTAAATGCGGAAAATAAATAAGGATCAAGAGAGCATACGCAAACACAGCCTATTTTAACCTGGTTTCCCTCGTGGAGGACTAGTCCATGCCTGAGAACTCTAGCTCAGGATTAAATCCACTATTTGTGAAATAGTAGTTACACCCCGTGCCTTTACTTCAGAAGAGCATGTCAACTTCTTACAATGGATCGCAGTAGCGATGCTTGGAATTTTCCAAGCTACTTCTTGAACTCTTCCACAAGACTCCTAACTGAGAGATGCTGAGCACTCGAGACTTAGGAAACTTGTGGCTAGTAGATGAAGAAGGGTATGGCTTATATGCTTAGAGAGAGAAGAGAAAAGAAGATTGGATGATTGAAAATGAGAGAATTTTTGGCCTATTTATAGGTTTTTATCAGGCAGAATTCGGCCAGAATTCTGGTAGGAATTTTCAAATATTTGGTCGTTGGACAACTAGCAACCAGCAAGCCCTAAAAATTATGGTGCTGATTTTTAGGGGACAGAGTTCGGCCCGAACTCTGTGGAGGCAGAGTTCGGCCCGAACTCTGTCTCCAGAGCATAGAATGGGTCCAAGGGTCCATTGGGCTGATTTTGGATGTGGAGCTTTATGGATTTGGATGGGTTATGGGTTGAGTCTCAAGAGCCCAGCATAACTCAGCTTATAATCATTCTAGACTCAATAAAATATAAAAGTACAGACTCGAAAAATGACTCGCATCTGCAAAAATGAGCTGTCGTCTGGCTTGAACTGGATGTAGTCGTCGTGTGTCGTATTGAATTATCACAAGTATTATTTAGTCAATGTTATCAATATTTGGTTGACTGTGACTTTGTGTCAACAATCTTCCCCATATTGATAATTGACAAAATAATAATTGTATATTCAATATCCATACCTGGACACATATAACGACATAGCTCCCCCATAATTTGTGCCGAGCTTAAGAATAGCTCTCCCCATAAACAATGCTGTGAATCTTGTTGGCCTGGTAATAATATTCTTCCAAAGCACATATAAACCAAACAGAACTGAAACATAAATATACATATCTCCCCTTTTGGCATTTAGCAATATGAGATATATAAATGATAACTGGCAAGCACACCAAAATGAGAAGAAACTGCATATAAACTAGGATAATAACCAAGAGTCATTATAACATAAAACTGATAATAGTACTGCCAAAGTCTCAAGAGCATAACTCATAAGAAGTCTACTCCAAATCAAGTACATAAAAGTAACTAAAGCAAAATGCATAAACATAATCTAAAATCCTCAGTAGCAGCATCACAAGTAGTGCATATCTATCATCGAGCATGAGAGGGCCCGGCGTCGTCCGAAGCATCAGTAAAGGAGCGACGTAGGTCCACAAAAGCCGCATCCGAATCCATGTAGCGACGAACCCAAGGGTCATCGATACGGAATCCCTCACGACCTGGGTCTCGCTCCATAGGAATGGGCATGGAAGGATGACGAGACATGGAATACCGAATATCATGCAGCGAGTTGCTGATAGCACTCATCTGCAAGGTAGTCTGATAGTCCAGCTGAGTCCATCGATCGTCCTCCAAAGTGAAGCGATCTCGGAGCATGGCCTGAAGAGACTCAAGAGTGGCAGGAGGAGGAGGAGGATCCTGTCCGAGAGGAGGGGCATCTGGCTCATCAAAATGCTCAGACACTACTGGTGAGCCGATGGCCGCCTGAAGCCTCCTTGTCTTAGAGAGAAAGGCAGGAACAGGAGGTAAGAATGGACACTCATCAAGGGGTACATGGAACGCACGAAAGATTATAGGAAGGTATAATGCATAAACCAAAGATCTTGGTTTCTTCCTACAGTTGATCATCCAATCCATTGTGCGTGGGAGGTTAAAGGGAACATGGAAGTGGAGATGGTACAATGCTAAAATCTCAAAATAAGTGACTTCATCGGTAAAACCTGCTTTGGGTAGAATGGTGTTGAAAATGATCCGATGAAGCTCATAGAAATAAGGATTGAGGAATTTTGCCAAGAGCTTACGAGGACGTGTGTTAGGGCTACACAGGTCGTCCTTGAAGCTCTCTAGTGAAATCCCTTTGGGAAAGATAAAGGATCTAGCTTCAACAAGCTTTTCCCAAGAATTAGGCTCTTGAAGCTCACGATATTCGGCCAATTCAAAATCATCAAAGGATATATCAATTCCCGCAACTCGTGAATAGATATGAGTGTCATCATGGGTCAAGTTGCAGTAAAACATTTGAATGGCACTACGATAGATGACCGAATTAGAAGTAACGAGTTCATCAAGACAAAGGTCTTTAAAGAGTGCATCATATTGTGAGAATATGGTAAAGTTGATGGGGTGTCCCGTAAATACTGGACGTGTTCGAAAATTACTAAACCAATCATTTGAGGCGTCTAGTGATACAAAAATTCGGTCGTCGTAAGTGTTGATCATTGGGACGTGGAGGATTGAACAACGGATGGATTTATTGTTCAATGGCCGGTACAACGGGCAGCTCAACGCGTGGAGGAGCATTCGACGAGGATGCGCCCTCAGTCCGAAGTCTCTTCCTGCGGTTGAACAAACGAGGGACCATAACACAATAGATAATGAAAGAAATTGAGATATAGAAAAGTAAGGAATTATACCTCAAACTAGTGATGAACAATGGAAGAGAATTAAAAAACAAGCCTTCTCCTTGATTTTGGGAGAATGGAGCACAAAATAGGAGAAAGTAGGGTTAGGGTTTTGATAGAATTGTTTGAGAAGTTGGAAAGGTGGTAAGAAGGAAGGAGATGAAAGAGAACCGAATATAAGGGAAAGGTTCTTTGGTCGGGTGAAATAATGACCATGGATCAACAATTTGATCAACGGCTGGGGATGTTCCGTTCTGGAACAGTCGGGCCGAATTCGGCCCGAACTCTGCTAGGAGCAGAATTCGGCCCGAATTCTGCTAGGAGCAGAATTCGGCCGAATTCCGGATCCTGGTCACAGAATAGGAATCAGGCAAAAACAGGAAATATTGGTTAAGTAATTGACAAACCAATATAAGATATGAGTGTAAAGATAGGAAAGACCCAATTAGTAATCAAAAGAATAACATAAATTGATTCTGAAGCAGCAATATGAAATTGAAATGATAGTATTTCAGCATGTGATAAATGAAAGTGAACCATATAATAAACAAGGAATTATATCGTAATTCAATATTTTGAAGCTGCCATGGGTTAGCTGCAGGGGCCGGATCCCAGCTAGCGGTAGTCCTGAGGACTAGTGCACCGTGTCGCTTAGGCTTTTATGCCTTGTTGTCAGAAGGACCCTTTCGGCTTGTACCCATAGCAAGTTCATCATAAAGAATCAAGATATACTCGATATTTATGCAGGTTTATCTTAATTTACAACTGTTGACACAAAGTCACAGTCAACCAAATATGATAATATTTACTAAATAATATTTGTAATAATTCAATATGACACACGACGTCTACATTAAGCTCAAGTCAGAAGTCAGCTCAGTCTCAGCTTCTCAGTATTTTTGAGTCTGTATTTTACACTTTTGTTGAGTCTAGACTGATGTAAACTGTGTTATGCTGAGCTCTTGATACTTGACCTATAGCCTACCAATAATCCTCAAACTCCACCATCCAGAAAAATGCCCACTGGCCACTTAGACCAGCTCTGTGCACTGGAGACAGAGTTCGGGCCGAACTCTGCCTCCACACAGAGTTCGGGCCGAACTCTGTCCCCTAAAAATCAGTATCCCTAATTTTAGGGTTAGCTGGTTGCTAGTTGTCCAACGGCCAAATATTTGAAATTTCCTACCCGAATTCTGCCTACAAAAACACTATAAATAGGCCATGAATTCTCTCATTTCAAATCATCCAATCTTCTCTTTTCTTCTCTCTTATAGCTCAAATAAGCCATACCCTTCCCATCTACTAGCCACAAGCCTCCTAAGTCTCGAGTGCTCAGCATCTCTCAGTTAGGATTCTTGTGCAAGAGTTGAAGAAGTCGCTTGGACTATTCCAAGCAAATCGCCACTGCGCTCTGTAAGAAGTTGACGTGCTCTTCTGAAGTAAAGGCACGGGTTGTAAACTACTATTTCACAAATAGTGGATTTAATCCTGAGCTAGAGTTCTCAGGCCTGGACTAGTCCTCCACGAGGAAAACCAGGTTAAAATCGCTGTGTTTGCGTATGCTTCTGCTCTTCATTTACTTTCCGCATTTTACTCTGATTATTTATAATTTGTGAAAGAGTTAATTTTTAATTGGTTATTTTCTATATAAACTCTATTCAACCCCTCTAGAGTTGCCACCTGTTCTTCAATTGGTATCAGAGCTCTGTTCTCTTTACAAGGATTTACATCCTAGAGCTGATCCATGGAAACACAATCCTTGATTTCCAATCACGGTGAAGGACAGTCCACTCATAGGCCTCCCCTATTTGATGGAACTAACTACACGTATTGGAAAACAAGGATGAGCTTTTATCTCAAATCTCTAGACTTCGACCTGTGGACAGTCGTCACTGACGGTTACAAAAAGCCCGCCAGGATAGTTGTCAACGGTGATCTCATTGAGAAATCACATGACAAATATTCTGACGAAGAGAAGAAACATGCAAGTCTAGACGCGAGAGCTATTAATGCTTTATTCTGTGCTATAGACAGGAATAAGTTTAACAGGGTATCCACATGTACCACATCCCCGAAGTATGGAAGCTTCTAGAAGTGACGCATGAAGGAACCACCCAAGTCAAGGAATCAAAATCAGTCATCTTACGCAAGAATACGAGGCATTCAAGATGAAGTCAAACGAGACGATCACACAGATGTTCAAGATTCTTCGACATCATCAACCCCCTGTCTTCACTTGGAAAGCAATATTCAAATCATGAGAAGATTTGCAAGTTGCTTAAGGGGCTACCAAAAATTTGGAACCCTAAGGTGACAGCCATCATAGAAGGGAACGATCTCACAACCATGTCAATGGAGACCTTGATGGGTAAGCTCATGACTCACGAGCTTGACCTCAAGGACTTCGAAGAGCCTGCTCCGAAGACTAAGGAGATCGCTCTCAAAGCTCATCGACGAAGGACTGAGCATGATGACCGAAGAAGACAACTCGGATGACGAAGACCAAGCTCTCATGGTTCGCAACTTCAAGAAATTCCTTCGCTTCAATAGAAGAAAGAAGGAACCACAAGAAGACGATGAAGAAGAGCCAACCTGCTATGGTTGCAAGAAGACTGGATACGTCCGAAAAGAGTTTCTTGGAAGAAAAGCAACCGCTATGAGAAACCATACAAGAAGACCTCATCAAAGAAATATGCCAACACAAACATTTGGCATGAAAGTGAAGCGAGTGACTCCGAGGAAGAAAATGACTCTCCTCAAGATAAAGCAAATGTGTGCCTAATGGCAACCTCCAACAAGGTATCTAACGATACTCTAGACGACTTCTCTTTTGATGAACTTGGCGATGCCTTCACTGATTTACTCGATGATCACAAAAAGGTCATCGGTAAATACAAACATGCCAAGGACAAAATCAAAAGTCTTGAAGACGAAATACAAAGAATTTCTCTATTACTTGATAACATTAGAGACACGTCACCCACTGATATCACTGATGAAGTATCCAAGCTTAAAATAAGCTTACATGATGCTGAAGCACGTATTGAGCAACAAACTCAAGAAATCACTACACTCAACACGTTGCTTGCTGAAGAAAAGAGTAGACGCAAGATTTCTATGACTAAGATATATGGCTTAAATATTAAGGTTGAATGCAAGCTGTTTCTAAGAGATTAGAAACCAAATTGGGAAAACAGGTTGCTCAACCTCAAACCCAATCACATGGGCACAACACCACTCAAGCTAGTCAACCACGTCATCCTCATGCAGCACGTAACCATGCTTTTATATACACTAACTTTCATAAAACACAAAAACCACGTGCACGTAAGAATACTTCTCATACTCATCATGCTGCACAAAGACACAACCAACATCACTCTACATATAGAAATCATCACAATGCCATGCCATATAGACAAGATCATCATGTCATGCCATATAGACAAGATCACCATATCATGCCATATCACCATGCTATGCCATATAGACAATATCAGCATACTATGCCACATAGACAATATCAGCATGCCATGCCACATAGACAATATCACCATGCCATGCCACAGAGACAACATCACCATGATCACCATGCAAACTCTACACATCATGTCCATCCACATCATGCTGCCTATAGATATTTCTCATGTTCCTAGTGTAAATAAAAATGCTATATGTACTTACTGTGGATCACATGGACACATTTCACCACAATGTAGAGTTAGAAGACTAGTAGACAAAAAGATATTGCATGGTTTCCGAAAACTAACTTTTCAGGACCCTCAAGAACTTGGGTAAAGGTCACATCTACTCTTGATGTAGGTGGACCTTCCCTCCTCAACTAAGAGTAAGTGGATTCTCGATAGTGGATGCTCGCGGCATATGACAGGAGACACAAATCTTTTCACATCACTATCGATGAAGAGAGAAGGATATGTATCCTTCGGCAACAACCTCAAAGGGTATATAGGTAATGGCAATATTGGTTATCCCTCCTCTCCCGTAATAAAGGATGTCTGCTTAGTGACCGAGTTAAAGCATAACCTGCTCAGCATTAGTCATCTTGCTAACCATGGATATGACATTAACTTTGGACAAAACAAATGCCTTATTTATGATAGGTCAACGGGAGACATTGCTTTTGAAGGGGTTAGAGAGGATAACATTTAGACTTTCTATTTGTCTGGAAATACTAACAATGCAGGTAGATGCTTATATGCTCACAAAGATGAACGGCTACTATGGCACCAGCGTCTTGGTCATGCCAATATGGATAATATATCCAGGCTATCGACCAAGAAGCTAGTGAGAGGATTGCCCGATATCACATTCAAAAAGGACACGGTATGTGCCGAATGTGAAATAAACAAGACAACCAAATCCTTATTTCATTCCATCAACTCTGTAAGTACTACTAGACCCCTACATCTACTCCATATGGATTTATTTGGTCCCAGTAGAGTAGCTAGTCTTGGTGGTAAACTTTATGCGTTTGTTTGTTGATAATTTTTCGAGATTTACTTGGGTTTTCTTTCTTACAAATAAAAGTGATGCTATTTCTGTTTTTAAGATTTTGTTAAGAAAGTTCAAAACAAAAAAGGCTACATGATTACTCGAATCCGAAGTGATCATGGAGGCGAATTCGAAAATTTTGATTTTGAAAGATTTTGTGATTCTAATGGTTTTGATCATGAGTTTTCTTGTCCTAGAACTCCACAACAAAATGGTGTTGTGGAGCGGAAGAATAGAACTCTCGGCGATATGGCTAGAGTTATATGAATAAATTTTCACTTCCGAAATACTTTTAGGCAGAAGCTGTCAGTACAGCATGCCACATTTTGAATAGGGTGCTTATTCGTCCTATTACGAAGAAAACACCCTATGAACTTTGGTTTGGGAGAACCCCAATGTTTCTTATTTTAAAGTTTTTGGATGTAGATGTTTATCCTTAACACCAAAGACAACTTAGGCAAATTTGATGCCAAAGCTGACGATGGTATTTTCCTTGGCTATGCTGCCAAGAGTAAGGGATATATAGTCTTTAATAAACGCTCACTAATTATGGAAGAGTCAACAAATGTGACTTTTGATGAAGATAACAGTGCATCAAGTACTCTTGATGATGACGTTGAGCCATCAACTTCTATTCCAATGAATACCTCAACCGAAACTAATTCTCTGGAGGGCTTGCCTAAGAAATTTTTTTCAAGCCTTCTCATCCAGAAAATTTAGTGATAGGTAAAGTTTCACGTGGAGTAACTACCAGATCATCACTAAGAGACTCTATTGCTAGCACTACCTTTATTTCACAAGTTGAGCCGAAAAACATTTCTGAAGCTTTTAATGATGAATTTTGGATTTCTGCTATGCAAGATGAACTCAACCAATTCGAGAGGAGTCAAGTATGGGAACTAGTTCCTAGACCGACTAATCACTCGATAATTGGTACTAAATGGATTTTTAGAAACAAAGTAAATGAAGATGGTTCAGTCACACGCAACAAAGCTCGTCTAGTAGCTCAAGGATACAACCAAGAGGAAGGTATCGACTACGATGAGACGTATGCTCCGGTTGCTAGACTAGAATCCATTCGGATGCTTTGTGCATTTGCAAATTATCAAATTTCAAATTATTCCAAATGGATGTGAAAAGTGCTTTCTTGAATGGTTTTATTAAGGAGGAAGTTTATGTAAAACAACCCCCTAGCTTTGAAAATCATAAATTTCCCAACCACATGTTCAAGCTAAAGAAAGCGCTATATGGCCTTAAACAAG
Organism: Iris pallida; assembly: GCA_029216955.1. Classification (NCBI taxonomy): domain Eukaryota; kingdom Viridiplantae; phylum Streptophyta; class Magnoliopsida; order Asparagales; family Iridaceae; genus Iris; species Iris pallida. Next base: position 10,419 of record JANAVB010044086.1, read on the forward strand.
CCCCCCAGAGCTTGGTATGAAAGGCTAAGCAGTTTTTTGCTTGAGAAAGGTTTTTCAAAAGGGAAAATTGATACTACACTTTTTATAAAATCTTTTAAAGACACTATTATATTAATCCAAATTTATGTTGATGATATCATTTTTGGTTCTACTGATGAAACCCTCTGTCAAGAATTTGCCAAGTGTATGCAGACAGAATTTGAGATGAGCATGATGGAAGAACTCAACTACTTTCTTGGTCTGCAAGTGAAAACAAATGGCTAATGGAACTTTCATCTGTCAGTCGAAGTATACAAAGGACATGCTGAAAAAGTTCGATCTTGACAACGTCAAACCAATCAGCACTCCAATGGCTACTTCAACCAAACTCGAACCAGATGAGAGCGGCAAACCCGTTGATCAACGTAAGTATCGAGGTATGATAGGCAGCTTACTTTATTTAACTGCTAGTCGCCCCGATATCATGTTTAGTGTTTGCCTATGTGCTAGATATCAAGCAAATCCTAAGGAATCACACTTGATCGCTGTTAAGCGTATCTTTCGATACCTTAAGGGTACGGTTACAATGGGCCTATGGTATTCCAAGTCAACATCATTTGACCTCATTGGTTACTCTGATGCTGATTTCACTGGATGCAAGGTCGACCGTAAAAGTACAAGCGGCACGTGTCATTTATTAGGAAAGGCTTTAGTCTCTTGGTTTAGCAAGAAACAAAATTCTGTCGCACTATCCACAACAGAAGCTGAATACATCGCAGCTGGGTGTTGTTGTGCACAAATTCTGTGGATGAAGCAAACCCTTGAAGACTATAATCTATCTTTCATGCACATTCCTATTTTCTGTGACAATACTAGTGCTATTAACTTGACTAAGAACCCTATCTGTCACTCACGCACAAAACACATTGAAATTAGACACCACTTTTTGCGTGATCATCAGCAAAATGGCACGATTAACTTAGAGTTTATTGACACTAATCATCAGCTAGCAGACTTCTTTACTAAGCCATTATCCGAAGAGCGCTTCAATTTCCTTTGTCGTGAACTTAGAATTTTAGATGAAGCTGTCATAAATTAAAACTCACCTGCATAAATATCGATTATATTATGATTCTCTTACGATGAACTTGCTATGGGTACAAGCCGAAAGGGCCCTTCTGACAACAAGGCGTAAACGCCTAAGCGACACGGTGCACTAGTCCACAGGACTACCGCTAGCTGGGATCCGGCCCCTGTAGCTAACCCATGGCAACTTCAAACTATTGAATTATGATATATTTCCTTATTTATTATATGGTTCGTTTGATTTCTTACTGCTGATTCACTATTTTTTTCAATTTCATTCTGCTATGATTCTATTTGATTGAATCTTTCAAGCTATTGTTTTTATCTAACTTGATTTCCCATACTTAATTTTTTAGCCTGTTTTCAGTTCTGGAACAAGGACCCAGAACTTGGGCCGAACTCTGTCCCCAACAGAGTTTGGGCCGAATTCGGTTCCCCTATTCCAGAATCGGGGGCAGCTTCAGCCGTTTGATCAAATGTGATCCTACGGTCCAGATTTACCCCGACCAAAGAAAACCCTCCTCTTATATTCGGGTTTTCATCTCTCTCCTTCATTCTTACCATCACCTTCACCTCTCCAAACATTTTTTTTATAAACCCTAACCCTAGTTTTCTCTCCAAAGTTCTCCATTGCTCATCAAAATCAAGGAGAAGGGCTATTTTCTCATTCTCTTTCACTGTTCATTGTTGCTTCGAGGTATAACTCACTCTCATTATCTATTTCTATTTCTCTATTTTATGCAATGGCTCCTCGCTTGTTTAACCGTGGGAAGAGAATTCGGATCGAGGGAGCGTCCTCGTCGAATGCTCATCCTCCCGTTAAGCAACCCGTTGAACAATATCAACCACCTCATCCATTGTTCAACCCTTCTCGTCCACGTGATCCAAACACCTATGATGATCGACTTTTTATATCACTAGACGCGTCCAATGCATGGTTTAGTGATTTTCGGACACGTCTGGTGTTTGCGGGACACCCTATTGACTTCTCTATTTTCTCTCATTATGATGCACTCTTTCATGACCTATGCCTTGACGAACTTGTTACTTCTACTTCGGTCATATATCGTAGTGCCATACAAATGTTTTACTGCAACTTGACTTTTGATGATACTCACATCTATTCACGTGTTGCGGGTATCGATATCTCATTTGATTATTTTGACTTAGCCGAATTTCTTGATCTTTAAGAGCCCAATTCTTGAGAAAAGCTTGTTGATGCTCCGTCGTTCCATTTTTCCGACGGGATTTCCCTTGAAAGCTTCAAGGACGACTTATGTACTCCGTACACACGTCCTCGCAAGCTTCTGGCTAAATATCTAAATTCTTACTTCTATGACCTTCATCGGATTGTTTTCAATACCATTCTACCCAAGGCGGGTTCTACCGATGAAGTCACATATTTTGAGATCTCTGCTTTATATCATCTCCACTTTGGTGTTTCTTTCAATCTTCCACGTACCATGATGGACTGGATGATTAACTGTAGGAAGAAACCACGAGCCTTGGTTTTTGCCTTATATCTTCCTATGATCTTTCGAGCATTCCATATACCTCTCGCGGATTCCTTTCTTGCCTGCTCCTGCTTTCCTTTCCAAGGCACGACGTCTTCAGGCAGTCGTCGCCTCTCCTGAGACTTCTGAGCATTCTGATGATGAGGAGCCCGACGCCCCTCCACTTGGACAGGATGCGCCACCTCCTCCTGCTACTCTTGACTCCATCCAGATCATGCTCAGAGATCGTTTCGCATTGGAGGACGATCGCTGGACTCAGATGGACTACCGGACTACTCTGCAGATGAGTGTCCTCAGCAACTCGCTGCACGATATTCGGTATTCTATGTCCCGTCACCCTTCCATGCCCATTCCCATGGAGCGGGATCCTGGTCGAGCTGGATATCGCATTGACGACCCCTAGGTCATGCGCTACCTGGATCCGGATGCTGCTATTGTGGACCCCAGCCGTTCATTCACTGATTATTCAGATTCCGCTGGGCCTTCTCGTGCTCCATGATGGAGATGGCATTTACTATCTGCTGCTGCTGCTGATGATTCTAGTTTCTGTTTTCTGATTTTCAGTTATTTAGTTTTATTTGGATTTATGTACTTGGGTTGTACTAAAACTCTGGTAGTTTGATGACTCTGGTTTTGTGTGATGACATTTTATGCTTATCATAGTTTATTATTCTATGCTAGTTGCTCGTTTTGATCATTCATATACAGTTTCTTCTCTATTTGGTGTGGTTGCATCATTATTATTCATATGTAGCTTATATTGCTAATGCCAAAAGGGGGAGAAATATGTATATTCTTGTCATACTACTTTTAGTATATATGTGCTATTTGGTGCTTTGGGAGATATTATTTATCAGGCCAACAGGTTCAATGCATTATTTATGGGGGAGCTATTAGTTCTAGCTCGGCACCGTTCACCGGTTACGGGGGAGCTATTACTTCTGCTTGGCATTGATTATGGGGGAGCTATATTTCTGTGATCAACTGTGTCCAGGTATGAATATTGAATATACATATATTATTTTGTCAATTATCAATATGGGGGAGATTGTTGACACAAAGTCACAGTCAACCAAATATTGATAACATTGACTAAATAATATTTGTAATAATTCAATACGACACACGACGTCTACATTAAGCTCAAGTCAGAAGTCAGCTCAGTCTCAGCTTCTCAGTTATTTTTGAGTCTGTATTTTACACTTTTGTTGAGTCTAGACTGATGTAAACTGTGTCATGCTGAGCTCTTGAGACTTGACCTATAGCCTACCCAATAATCCTCAAACTCCACCATCCAAAAAAATACCCACTGGCCACTTAGACCAGCTCTGTGCTCTGGAGACAGAGTTCGGGCCGAACTCTGCCTCCACACAGAGTTCGGGCCGAACTCTGTCCCCTAAAAATCAGCATCCCTAATTTTAGGGTTAGCTGGTTGCTAGTTGTCCAACGGCCAAATATTTGAAATTTTCTACCCGAATTCTGGCCGAATTCTGCCTACAAAAATACTATAAATAGGCCATGAATTCTCTCATTTCAAATCATCCAATCTTCTCTTCTCTTCTCTCTTATAGCTCAAATAAGCCATACCCTTCCCATCTACTAGCCACAAGCCTCCTAAGTCTCGAGTGCTCAGCATCTCTCAGTTAGGATTCTTGTGCAAGAGTTGAAGAAGTCGCTTGGACAATTCCAAGCAAATCGCCACTGCGATCCTCTGTAAGAAGTTGACGTGCTCTTCTGAAGTAAAGGCACGGGTTGTAAACTACTATTTCACAAATAGTGGAATTAATCCTGAGCTAGAGTTCTCAGGCCTGGACTAGTCCTCCACGAGGGAAACCAGGTTAAAATTGCTGTGTTTGCGTATGCTTTCTTGCTCTTCATTTACTTTCTGTATTTTACTCTGATTATTTATAATTTGTGAAAGAGTTAATTTTTAATTGGTTATTTTCTATATAAACTCTATTCACCCCCCTCTAGAGTTGCCACATATTCTTCAACAACAGCTTCATCTAAGATTCCAAGTTTACGACAAAGAAAATTGAAGCGCTCTTCGGATAACGGTTTTATGAAGAAGTCTGCTAACTGATGATCAGTGTCAATAAATTCTAAGTTAATCGTGCCATTTTGCTGATGATCACGCAAAAAGTGGTGAAGAATTTCAATGTGCTTCGTGCGTGAGTGACAAATGGGGTTCTTAGTCAAGTTTATAGCACTAGTGTTGTCACAAAAGATTGGAATATGCATGAAAGATAAATTATAGTCTTCAAGGGTTTGCTTCATCTACAGAATTTGTGCACAACAACGCCCAGCTGCGATGTATTCAGCTTCTGTTGTGGATAGTGCGACAGAATTCTGCTTCTTGCTAAACCAAGAGACTAAAGCTTTTCCTAATAAATGACATGTACCGCTCGTACTTTTACGGTCAACCTTGCATCCGGCAAAGTCAGCATCAGAATAACCAATGATGTCAAATGATGTTGACTTGGGATACCATAGGCCCACTGTAACCGTACCCTTAAGGTATCAAAAGATACGCTTAACCGCGGTCATGTGTGATTCTTTAAGATTTGCTTGATATGTAGCACACATGCAAACGCTAAACATAATATCAGGGCGACTTACAGTAAGATAGAGTAGACTGCCTATCATACCTCGATACTTACGTTGATCTACGGGTTTGCCACTATCATCTGGTTCAAGTTTGGTTGAAGTAGCCATAGGAGTGCTGATTGGTTTGACGTTGTCAAGGTCGAATTTCTTCAGCATGTCCTTTGTGTACGTCGACTGACAGATGAAGGTTCCATTTGACATTTGTTTGACTTGCAGCCCGAGAAAGTAGTTGAGTTCTCCCATCATGCTCATCTCAAACTCGGTCTGCATACACTTGGCAAAATCTTGACAAAGAGTTTCATCAGTAGAACCAAAAATAATATCATCTACATATATTTGTACTAAAAGAATAGTGTCTTTGAAAGATTTTATGAAAAGTGTAGTGTCAATTTTCCCTTTTGAAAAACCTTTCTCAAGCAAGAAATTGCTTAGCCGTTCATACCAAGCTCTAGGGGCTTGTTTGAGGCCATACAGCGCTTTTTTTAGCTTGAACACGTGGTCAGAAAATTTGTGATTTTCAAATCCAGGGGGTTGTTTTACATAAACTTTCTCCTTAATAAAACCATTCAAGAAAGCACTTTTAACATCCATTTGAAATAATTTGAAAATTTGAAAATTTGCAAATGCACAAAGCATCCGAATGGATTCTAATCTAGCAACAGGAGCATACGTCTCATCGTAGTCGATACCTTCCTCTTGGTTGTATCCTTGGACTACTAGACGAGCTTTGTTGCGTGTGACTGAACCATCTTCATTCACTTTGTTTCTAAAAACCCATTTAGTACCAATAATAGAGTGATTAGCCGGTCTAGGAACAAGTTCCCATACTTGGCTCCTCTCGAATTGGTTGAGTTCCTCTTGCATAGCAGAAATCCAAAATTCATCATTGAAAGCTTCTAAAATATTTTTAGGCTCAATTTGTGAAATAAAGGCAGTACTAGCAATAGAGTCTCTTAATGATGATCTAGTAGTTACTCCACGTGAAACCTCACCGATTACCAAATTTTCTGGATGTGATGGCTTGAAAGAGAATTTCTTAGGCAAGCTTTCCAGAGAATTTATTTCGGTTGTGGTGTTCATTGGAGTAGACGTTGATGGCTCAACATCATCATCAAGAGTAGTTGCTGCACTGTTATCTTCATCAAAAGTCACATTTGTAGACTCTTCTACAATTAATGAGCGTTTGTTAAAAACTCTATATCCCTTACCCTTGGCAGCATAGCCAAGGAAAATACCATCGTCAGCTTTGGCATCAAATTTTCCTAAGTTGTCTTTGGTGTTAAGGATAAAACATCTACAGCCAAAAACTCTAAAATAAAAAACATTTGGGGTTCTCCCGAACCAAAGCTCATAGGGTATTTTCTTCGTAATAGGACGAATAAGTACCCTATTTAAAATGTGGCATGCTGTACTGACAGCTTCAGCCCAAAAGTATTTCGGAAGTGAGAACTTGTTCAACATGACTCTAGCCATATCGCCAAGAGTTCTATTCTTCCGCTCCACAACACCATTTTGTTCGGTTGTTCTTGGACAAGAAAACTCATGATCAAAACCATTGGAATCACAAAACTTTTCAAAATCAGAATTTTCGAACTCGCCTCCATGATCACTTCGGATTCGAGTAATCATGTAGCCTTTTTCGTTTTGAACTTTCTTGACAAAAATCTTAAAACTGAAATAGCATCACTTTTATAAGTAAGAAAGAAAACCCAAGTAAATCTTGAAAAGTCATCAACAATAACAAAGGCATAGAGTTTTCCACCAAGACTGGCTACTCTACTAGGGCCAAATAAATCCATATAGAGTAGTTGCAGGGGTCTAGTAGTGCTTAGAGAGTTTATGGAATGAAAAGATGACTTGGTTGCCTTATTCAACTCATATTCGGCACATACGGTGTCCTTTTTGAATGTGATGTCGGGCAAGCCTCTAACTAGCTTCTTGGTCGATAGCTTGGATATAGTATCCATATTGGCATGACCAAGATGCTGGTGCTATAGTAACCGTTTATCTTTATGAGCATATAGGCATCTACCTGCATTGTTAGTATCTATAGGCAAATAGAAAATATAAATATTGTCCTCTCTTACCCCTTCAAAAGCAATGTCTCCTGTTGACCTATCATAAATAAGGCATTTGTTTTGTCCAAAGTTAATATCATAACCATGGTCAGCAAGATGACTGATGCTGATCAGGTTATGTTTTAACTCGGTCACTAGGCAGACATCCTTTATTACGGGAGAGGGAGGATAACCAATAATACCATTACCTATAATATAACCTTTTAGGTTATTACCGAAGGATACATATCCTTCTCTCTTCATCGATAGTGATGCGAAAAGATGTGCGTCTCCCGTCATATGCCGCGAGCATCCACTATCGAGAATCCACTTACTCTTAGTTGAGGAGGGAAGGTCCACCTACATCAAGAGTAGATGTGACCTTTGGTACCCAAGTTCTTGAGGGTCCTGAAGAGTTAGTTTTTGGAAACCATGCATATATCTTTCTATCTACTAATCTTTTAATTCTACATTGTGGTAAAATGTGTCCATGTAAACCACAATAAGTACATGTAGCATTCTTATTTACATTAGAAGCATGCTGATGATGTCTATAAGCAGAATAATGAGGAGAAGTGTGATGATATGTAGATTCAGCATGGTGATGATGACTATGTAGAGTGGCATGGTGATATTGTTTATATGGTATGGCATGATGATATTATCTATATGGCATGGCATGATGATATTGTCTATATGTAGAGTGATGTTGATTGTGTCTTTGTGCAACATGGTGATGATTGTATCTATGTGTAGCATGATATTTTTGTGACATATGATGATTATTTCTACGTGTATGTGGTTTGTGTCCTTTGTGAAAGTGTATGTACATGTAAGCATGATTATGAGCAGCATGAGGATGACGTGGTTGACAAGTATGAGTGATGTCATGCTTTGTGTGTGTCTCATGTGATTGGGTTTGAGGTTGAGCAAACTGTTTTCCCAATTTAGTCTCCAGTTTCTTAGAGACATCTTGCAATTCAGTAATCTTAGCATTCAAACCATGCATCTTAGTAATAGAAATCTTGTGTCTGCTCTTTTCTTCTGCAAGCTCCGTGTTGAGTGTTGTGATTTCTTGTGTTTGTTGCTAAATACGTGCCTCGGCATCATGTAAGCTTATTTTAAGCTTAGATACCTCATCAATGACATCCGTGGGTGTAGTGTCTCTAATATTATCAAGTAATAGAGAAAGTCTTTGTATTTCGACTTCATGACTTTTGATTTTGTCCTTGGCTTGTTTGTATTTACCAATGACCTTTTTGTGATCACTAAGTAAATCGGTGAAAGCATCGCCAAGTTCATCAAAAGTGAAGTCGTCAAGAGTTTCGTTTGATACCTTGTCGGACGTCGCCATTAGGCACACATTAGCCATATCTTGAGGAGAGTTCTTTTCTTCCTCCGAGTCACTAGCCTCGTTTTCATGCCAAATGCTTGTGTTGGCATATTTCTTTGAGGAGGTCTTCTTGTATGGCTTCTCATAGCGGTTGCTCTTCTTCAAGAATGGACAGTCTTTTCGGACGTATCCCGTCTTCTTGCAACCGTAGCAAGTTGGCTCTTCTTCTTTATCTTCTTGTGGTTCCTTCTTTCTTCGATTGAAGCGAAGGAATCTCTTGAAGTTGCGAACCATGAGGGCTTGATCATCATCTTCTGAGTTGTTGTCATCCGTCTCTTCGGGTTCAGCCCTCCGTCGGTGAGCTTTGAGTGCGATCTCCTTAGCCTTAGGAGCAGGCTCTTCGAAGTCCTTGAGGTCAAGCTCATGAGTCATTAGCTTTCCCATCAAGGTCTACATAGACATGGTTGTGAGATCATTTCCTTCTATGATGGCTGTCACCTTAGGGTTCCAAATTTTTGGTAGCCCCCTAAGTAGCTTGCGAATCTTCTCGTGATTTGAATATTGCTTCCCAAGTGAAGACATGGGGTTGATGATGTCGAGGAATCTTGTGAACATTTGCGTGATCGTCTCGTTTGGCTTTATCTTGAAAGCCTCGTATTCTTGAGTGAGACGGCTTATCTTTGATTCCTTGACTTGGGTGGTTCCTTCATGCGTCACTTCTAGAAGCTTCCATACTTCGTGGGATGTGGTGCATGTAGATACCCTGTTGAACTCATTCCTGTCTATAGCACATAATAAAGCATTAATAGCTCTCGCGTCTAGACTTGCCTGTTTTTTTTCCTCGTCATAATATTTGTCATGTGATTTCTAAACGAGATCGCCATTGACAACTATTCTGGCGGGCTTTTTGTAACCGTCAGTGACGATAGTCCACAGGTCAAAGTCTAGTGACTTGAGATAAAAACTCATCCTTGTTTTCCAATACGTGTAGTTAGTTCCATCAAATAGGGGAGGCCTATGAGTGGACTGTCCTTCACCGTGATTGGAAATCAAGGATTGTGTTGTTGCCATGGATCAGCTCTAGGATGTAAGTCCTTGAAAAGAGAACAGAGCTCTGATACCAATTGAAGAACAGATGGCAACTCTAGAGGGGGGTGAATAGAGTTATAGCAATAATAACCAATTAAAAATTAACTCTTTCACGATCTAAAATAAATCAGAGTAAATGCGGAAAATAAATAAGGATCAAGAGAGCATACGCAAACACAGCCGATTTTAACCTGGTTTCCCTCGTGGAGGACTAGTCCAGGCCTGAGAACTCTAGCTCAGAATTAAATCCACTATTTGTGAAATAGTAGTTACACCCCGTGCCTTTACTTCAGAAGAGCACGTCAACTTCTTACAATGGATCGCAGTGGCGATGCTTGGAATTTTCCAAGCTACTTCTTGAACTCTTGCATAAGACTCCTAACTGAGAGATGCTGAGCACTCGAGACTTAGGAAACTTGTGGCTAGTAGATAAAGAAGGGTATGGCTTATATTGAGCTTAAGAGAGAAGAGAAGAGAAGATTGGATGATTGAAAATGAGAGAATTCTTGGCCTATTTATAGGTTTTTATCAGGCAGAATTCGGCCAGAATTCTGGTAGAAATTTTCAAATATTTGGCCGTTGGACAACTAGCAACCAGCAAGCCCTAAAAATTAGGGTGCTGATTTTTAGGGGACAGAGTTCGGCCCGAACTCTATGTGGAGGCAGAGTTCGGCCCGAACTCTGTCTCCAGAGCACAGAATGGGTCCAAGGGTCCAGTGGGCTAATTTTGGATGTGGAGCTTTATGGATTTGGATGGGTTATGGGTTGAGTCTCAAGAGCCCAGCATAACTCAGCTTACAATCATTCTAGACTCAATAAAATATAAAAGTACAGACTCGAAAAATGACTCGCATCTGCAAAAATGAGCTGTCGTCTGGCTTGAACTGGATGTAGTCGTCGTATGTCGTATTGAATTATCACAAGTATTATTTAGTCAATGTTATCAATATTTGGTTGACTGTGACTTTGTGTCAACAGCTTCATGATCAGCTGAATATGTAATGTTTGAGACGTCTTACTATTGTATATTTGGTGGTCTTACATCTTGTAACATCTAATTACTTGCTTGTGATTGAGACACTAGGCTTGTTATTGACCTTAAGAGACTGATGGATTGTAGATAAACCCTCATATATCTAGACAGCCGTGACCGTATAATGAGATGGATTCTATTTCATTATACGTAGCTGGCTATGTCTGCTCCCGCTCTCCAGTGTTCTGGTTCTGGGGCGTGACAAGTTGGCTCCCCTTTGCCTCTTTACAAAACCCTAATCTTTCTCCTGCATATTTGGAGCCAAGAGGACTTACTTGCTCGAGAGAAGTTTGCCAAGAAACACACCTTCGATTTCTTACGGGTAATCCTCCAATCTCGTAATCAGTTGATTTCATAATATTAGTTAATCTTGATCACGACGTTAATGGAGTAGTAGGTATTCTGGAAAATGCCTAAGGGGAACTAAATAGGATATGGATGCATGTAGCTTGATATCTGAGTGTATCTAGGCTATGGACATACTCTGGCCTTGAACACAGGGGATAGACATGGTGCAGATCGCACAAAATACACTAGGACCCTTGTGTCAGAATACATGTAAGGGCCTTAGAACACCTTTAACACAGTGTGTCAGATGGGTCTTAACTGTTCTGTAGGGGTAAGTTGGCCTAAGGCTAACAAAGACCTTATCTTGGTTAACACCCCTGAGAAGAATAAGAGTACGTGAGGGAGTAAGAGAAGTTTATTCATCTATATTCTATGTTACCAGCAACTAGTGACAAAGTGCCCATTATTAGGAAGGGTGTGTCAGTGGTCATCCAAAAGTTATGAGAACCACAGAGCACCTAGGTGTCAGGGTCTGCCTAAACTCAAAGGAGAAATATAGAGGGGTAACAGGGGTAAGGCAAAACCACTGCACCAATGTGAAACCTTTATCTTTTATAAACAGAACTAAAGGTGTGGAGAAGAGTATGTATTGTGGAATTAACCAAGTCAGGTACCTATAGGACAATTGGTATCCCTGCCTAGTAGTAGAACATATAATAGAAGAACTCTACTTGTAGACATTAGAGTGTCTAGTAGCATACATCATGAATAATGTTGAGAGGGTACAATAAGGTGTCCTAGATAGGTGCGATACCTCTGTGCATCAGTCTAAGCAAGGATACCATATTGCATACCATTAACTTAGATGTACTAGTCCATAGAGTTACATGTTTGTTCATGGGTTATTAGTTGCACCCCTAGACATGGGCAAATAGAAGGGCTCATAAGGGTTAGACATGGACCAGGTGTCACGATACTTGAGTGCGTCAATAGACGGATAGACCTAGGTATAGGACCATGCCCCAATTTGAGGAACCACAGGTATCTTAGTTGGGGAAAACAAGTTATTGGATACCAGGGTAACAAGGTTGGGGTCAACTGATACTAGCTGTCCTATACAAAGTAGAGCCCTCACTTGGACTCCAGTATGACTTTCGCCAAGTAGACAAGAAAAGGGTTAGTTTACACATATCTAGATTGCTTATTGCATTCCATAATAGGAAAAATTAGTAAGAGATGTTAGGACAAATCTGTAGGTGGAGGAGATAGCAGTATGCATCAAAAGGGAATATGACTCATAGGCTAGGTTCTAGCAATACTAAGTGTTAGGGTTATATACTAAAAGCATCACTTTTGTAGTATCCTTTTTTTCTTAAATTTTGAATGAGAATCATATGGATAAATGTTTGCATATTGTATTTATTTCAAGTGTTAATGCAAATGTCTGATATTCTATATTGTAGATAATATGGTGTGTGGTGTCACACAGAAGATCTTATTATCAGTTCCCTATGGAGTATATAAATAGTTCACAACCTAGATGGACTTGGACAATCTATTGGAAAGGTTGTAGTGTAATCTGGTATTAGTCTATCTTGACTATAGGTTTACACTAGTATACTTTGTGTGTATTGAACAAGACCACTTGAGGTTGTTCTCTTTATACTGACTACATAAGTGAACAAACACCTCTGTTATTATGGATGCTTGTGCTCTTAATTTGGATATAATAATAGACATGTATATGCAGTATGCATTACTTTGACTCATGAAAGAGTGAGATTCATTATGGGCCAACAACCTCTATGAATTGGGTAATAATATTGTATGTATGATGGGTTAATGATTATAAATGGAATCTATGTCCTGTTACATCGAGTTGATGATGTCCCCTTAAGGAGCTCATAAGGATCGTCATGTAAATCCTGCAGATGGATTATATCCGACATGACAAATAAAGTTGAGTGGTACTACTTGAGGATAAAAGATGTCGAATCAATATAGTTGTCAGTAACTTAATTTGATCGATGAACATTCGATATCTAACATGGGGAGCCAAACGAGTATATAATAAAAGGAGCCCACAAACATAATTTGGGATTAGGAAAGTAGTGCAACAATAGCTCATTAGTAGACCGAGCTATTGTTAATGGGTCTGGATTGTGTGTTCGGACTGAACACGGGATATCCAAATCTGTTAGGAGGCCTAATCCTAATTTCTCCTCATGGTCCCTGCCGTAGCCTATATATATCCTCTATTCTCTGGCCGCCAGATGACTGATCAGAAATCTGAAGCTTTCTTAAATTCGTGATTCACGTAAGGAGAGAAAGAGAGGGCTGCCAAGGAGAAGAGAAGGTTGGGAGATTGTCGCCCACACGACGTCCAACTCGAGGAAGGAATACGAGCAGAAGATCTTGGGGTCATCCGCTCGAGATTGCCAGGAACTACTTGTCTTCTTTCCACCGCAGGTATAATTTGTGAACCCTAGTTTTCGTATATGAAGGGTTAGAACATGTATTAAATCTGTTTAACCTTCTATCGATCAATATGCACACCGAAGTAAGGGTCCTGGGAATCTCCAGTTCCATCACTAAGAACTTATTTATGTATGGTGGATACCTGTAGTAGAGGCATTGGTGTAGAACCAAGTCCAGTTCAGTATAGCGGTTACAGAAGGAGTAGTTAATACATGATACAGATACTCTCATGTATCTATTGGTGCAGGGCACATGGTCCTGTACTAATTAATGCCTGCCCAAGTACTGACTAGGGAGAGTTAGGTAGTAGCCTTGAAGGGAGTCCAGTATGTGCCTTGAGGAAAACAGGGGTAGAGGTATATAACTGTGCCAGGTGAGAGTGAGGGTCTATAGGCAAAGGTCTGTGCTCGGGTACATACACTATAGGGCGACTGTGGTATTAGGTTTGGAGAGAATAGGGATACTACTAAGTTACCTGTAGAAACTTACAAAAAGAGAAGAATCAATGTCTTTTCTTATTAGTGCAAGACACTACAAATCAAGTACAGCCGAGAGATCCTGCACTAAGGATCCTCGAGTACAAAAAGAATTCTGGGAAATAGGATGATAGAGATCGAACGGCAATTGCACCTTTACTCCATTGATACCCGGATTTACAAAAGTGGGAGAAAATCTAAGAAAATTGCTAACTCTCGACTCACTGGCAAGAATGCCAGCAATTTGGCTCTGAAATGCTCTCTGTTCTTTCTTTTTGAAGAGGCACATGCCCTCTATTTATAGTCGTTTTACACTGAAATGACTGTTATGCGCACACAGATAGAAAATATACTGAGTTTACTGTGGGCACATAGTGTCCCTTTGGGCGCATAGGACGTAGGCGCATAAAGACTGCATGATCGTAGGTATATCGTGCCGCATGCTTCGATGCACGACTGCTCGTAGAGACTGACGTGGCCGCATGCCTCGGCCCATGACTGGTCGTGGGTGTTGACCGAGTTGTAGGGTTGTCTCTGCCTTGGGCGCATAGTGCTGGGACCAGACTATGTGCCCACACTTAGGCGCATGATTTAGTATATGAAGCAGTTTCCTATGGACGCATAGCCTCCTTTATCATGTGGGCGCATAACAGCTCCATCCATGTGGGTAGATAGTCCTTCATTTTCATGCTTCTATAAGACCCCCTTCAAAGTTTTTGATACTCGAACGAGTTCAGAATACTTTGAAAGAAGCTTGGGAGACTTTCTATAGCTTTATAGGCGCATAACGGATCATCTTCTTGGGCGCATGACGGATTATTTTCTTGGGCGCATGAAGGATCATCTTCTTGGGTGCATAAATATTGCCAGGCTATCAAATATGGCTGTTGAGAAAATAATCTGAATCGACAGATTCGTTGGAACAGAATTTGAAGAGGTCTATTCTCTGTGTGATGTCTATGCGTAGCCCATGTCAGCAGAATGTGGGAGCATAATACCCAATATTTGAATTTGTGTGGGCGCATAGCCATGTGGGCGTATAGCCATGTGGGCGCATAATTCCCTTTTTTACCTATAAATAGGCCCGAGGAGAGAGAAAATTTATTCTCTCCTTTTTTCACAAAATTTTAAGAGTTTTTTTTCTCTTTCTCGTGAAATCATGTCTCCCAAGGCTGCTTCGACTCCCAAGAGGTCCGCGAAGGGTAAGGAGACTGCAACGAGCGGTTCTTCTCCTTTGACAACGTCTTCACTGGTCCAAGACCCCATTCTGGGTGAGGCGATGTCCTTAAAACAAAGTCCAGAGCGTTAATTTGCGACGCTCGGACTGATATCTGCTTGGGCACATAGCTATTAATATGCACCCAAAGCAACCTTCCTCTGTTTAGCATTTTTATGCGCCCACAGAGTCATATGCACACATACTTGTTGCTTTTGACTGCAACATGTTATGCGCCCACACAGAAACTTTCTGTGTTCAAAAAGGAATTCTATACGTCCAAAGCCACTGTGGGCGTATAACTCGTAGGCGCATAGAAAGTTTTTCTAAGACTTAGTCATTTTAAAGATTTTTTGTTCTGTTTTTGCAGTTGAATGGTTGTCCCGGCTCTTGGTGGGATTCCTCTCAGCTTTGCCCGCCAGGCTCTGGATTCAAGCCTCGTCACAGCCATGATCAGGAATGTTTAAGCTAAGATCAGCCAAAACCAGCCTTCAGTACGGATGATCGCTATGCTTGAACAGGAATCGCTATGCTTGAACAGGACAAGACATTTCTGAAGCAGATGATGAACAATGAGAAGTTCGTGCTCGGAGGGGCATGGAGCTTCAAGAGACCGTACTTTATGTTCGGTGACAGCCTGGAGTTTGACGATGACGAGCCGAAACATCTAAGGGACCGTCTGGTGGTCAGATTGAACGACCCGAGGATATGGTTGCCAACTATGGAACACCAATACCCTTTGTTGGCGTTTACCGATTTAGTTGCCCGGAAACAGATGAAATGGGATCTGACCTGTGAACTTCATGGAGTCGTCTTTGGCAAGATCCAATTTAACTCCGATGACCGAAAGAAAGACACCTTCAAGTGTGTCAAGGGCTCCACATCCTATTCCACGAGGGGGCTGCACCCTGGGGCCATAATAAACGATGTTCCGCCTGATTTTTATTCTTATGCTGTCGAGACCCTCTCCAATCTGATTATGTCAAAGAAGGAGTCGTATCCGAGAGGAAAGCTGCAGATAGAAGGTTGGAGATCCCGTCCCATTCTGGAGTGACCTCATGAGATGGGTGCTCTCGACCTACGAGGACACCCTAAGAGCTGCCGGCCTGTTTTATGACGTTAGAGCCACTCAATATGGCATAAAAGTGAATTGGTCCATGTTTATCGCGTTGCTGGAGTTGTACAATCATTACACCTGTACTTTCTTCACTCCGGGCTAGGAGATGGGTTTGGATCTACATAAGATGCAGGCAATTTCAAAGCTGCCCTGGGGAACGGAGCCATACGAGAAATACGTTCCATGTGATGAAGAGCTTTTAGACCTGGAGAAGGAAAACCCCAAGATGGTGGGAGTGTATAAAGAGTTACTCTGTCACTTCCTCATCTGTCACAGGATCACAAAAAAGGGCAAGACCGAGGGGGCCATTCTCCATACGAGGTCTTGGACTAACTATGTCTTCATTAAAAAAGAAGAAGAAGACGACCCGGTCTTTTTCTCAACTCGCAAGCCCTCAATGAAATCTGAGATAGAGCAAATGATGACAGATCACGGGGCAGCAGAAACCGACGATCAATGATCCCAAGGGAAGGTCCCTAATTTATCACTTCTTTCGGCAAGCTGAGTTCAAGTTGTCGGATAAGGCTGTGTTGGACGCTTTTCTGATGACGTGGCTCCGCGACTGTGTAGTCCCTGGTAGTTCAGGATCTATCAAGATAATGAGCCGGGGTATGATTCTTCCGGCTGTAAGGCTGGTGTTCGGATACCGGCTCGCCCTGCTTCCTGTAATGGTCTGTGCTATCCAACGAGGTTTGCGGGACTTTACTGCAAGCGCGGTGACGCCTGATGGTATAAGGGACTTTGTCAGGACTGAACTTCCCTTTCATTACTTGATGGGATGGTTGGTGCTCATTACAAAATTTTGTCAGATAAGTGACGGTACAAAACGTCGCTAATCTCGGTGAAAATGTCGCTAAGTAAATTTAGCAATGTTTTGGGCGACGTTTCGAAAACAACAGAAAAAGACGTGTCGCTAAACGAGAAAACGTCGCAAACCGTCGCTATGGCGACGTACTTTAGCGACGTTAGTAACGACACTAATTAGCGATGTTTTTTGCGACGTTTAAACGTTGAAGCTAATTTACGACGTAAATAGCGACGTTATGGTGTGGTTGCCGTTTAGCGACACTATTGCGACGACGTGCTGACATCAGATTTGGTGACACGTGTTGCCACGTCAGCATTTAGCGATGTTTTTAGCGACCTTTATGAACGTCGCTAATATTTAGCGACGTAAAATAATGTCACTAAGAACGTCGCTAAATTAAAAAATATAAAAAAGGTTCCAGAATGCAAATGGAGCTGGAGCCTGAGCCAAAATACAGAATACAAAATACAGAATCCAATCCCTGGGTTCGTCGACCCCCTCGGTGGAACACTCAACACCGGCACGCATAATACAATCCAGAATATATGAAAAATATAAAGAAAAAATACTATCCGCAACGAACAATGTCAATATATAATATTCTCAACAAACAAAGTTAATATCCGCAAATACGTACAAAGTCAATATCCTCAACGAAAAAACTGAATATTTCCAAATGAGTAAAAAATATAGTACAGTCAAAAAATGCAAAAATGAAACTACTCATCGCCTGGAGCTGGAGCTCGACCCGGTGCTGGAGCCAGAGCTGGAGGAGGAGCGCCACCAGATGACTGTCGTCGCAACATCAGGATCGTCTGATACTCCTCCGGTGACAACAGGTGGGCGAGCATGTCCTCCCGTGCACCGCCGGATGTAGACGATGCTCCGGGCATACCAGCAGACGGTCGCTCCATAGCCATCTCCTAGAGCAGCTGTATCTGCTCGACCAACTGTTGCGTAGCCTCCTGTGTAGCGTGGGTCATCTGTCGCAGCGCCTCCGTAGTCTACTCCAGCCTCTCAAAGCGTGAGATGAGTGCAGAATCATCTGTATGCGGCGCCCCCATCCTCTGCCGCTGTCACGACCCGCACCCAGTGTAAGAGTATAAGTGCATAACCACGCCCAGCCTACGCCGCAGAATCGGCGGTAGAACGCTGTTCTAGGTCACTATTTGAACCATCTCACGCAATTATATAACAAAATAATATAACTCAACCACAGTCTAAGCACGATAGGCTATCATAGAATTCTATAGCCAAAGGTTGGCTCCCACAAATCCAAAAACTCATGTACGTACTGAAAACTAAGATTTTACAAGTTGAGTTGCTGGAAATCAAAACATCACATTCAAACTCAAAAATTCATATTTAAAAAAAACTCAATTTTCACACAACAATCCAAAATGAGATATACACCAAATGAACCCACGAAACTTGGCATACACGTTGGTATCGACCCATGTGATGTGCTCGTATACTCTCGGATTCAAAATCGTGTCCGTGTCGTGTCCATAGAACGCGTATCGGAAATTCCCGAAACCGCGTGACAACGCGTGCTTGTGCGTGCGTTCTCGCTCGATTGAGTGCCGCACACACAACGAAAAGCCCCGTGCTTGTGCACGTAGCTGGAGGGGGTCCTAGGGTAGGTCTAGGACATGGCCATGCAGCGACACGCCACGCCAAAGCAGCACTCGCAGCCCTGCACCTGCGTGCGGCCTGCTGCGCACGCGTGCGCGCCCGCGCGCCCTCGTTCACGCGATTCCGCGTTCGTGGCTCGCTCGTCGGGCCACGCCACGACTCGGGGTTGGTTCTTCGGGTAGTCTAGGTATAGGTCGATGTGTCCCAGGTCCTGGAACGGGTCCTCGTTGCGTCGTGTGCGCGCACGAAGTCCGTTTCAGCGACAAATTTCAGCCGGAGTGCACAGTTCAGCCGACTAGTGCACGCACGATTTCTTCGCGCTCGCTCGTCTAAAGGTCGTGAAATTTTACGGGAATGTGGGCAGAGGTTGCCCCTACGTACTCATAAAATTTTACGTAAGGCGGATCTCTATGCGTCGAGTTATGACGCACAGACTGCAGGGCATGCACGGGACCGTGCACGGGATCTCGTGCACGCGTGTCCGTGTCCGTTCGGATGCCAAAATCGTGTCAATTTCCGATCCATCTTCCCAAAAGTTGTTACAAATCATATAAGGAAGGATTTCATGAAAACAGAATCAAAAATTAACACTTTTCAATTCTAAGTGGCATTTTGCCGAACACGTGCAACGTGAGACCAATACGTGTCCGATACCGCTATCAAACGAAGTCAAAACCCAACCAAACTTCGTGGACAAGTCTAGGGAACCTATATAGATGCAAAAATGAAAAAAATTCCAGATTTACTATGGTAGATTAGGGTTTACCTATTGAGTGTCAAAAACTCAATGAACGAAGGCCCTCGGTTGTCGTGTTGGCCGATTTCCCTCAAGCAAAAGCCTCTACCTCCTCGTTAGAAGTGCTCTAGCAGATCCTCCTCTCCTCAATGAGTGCAACGGAGTTTATTTGGGAAGAAACAGACTCCGGATGAAGGAAATATGAGTTTTGGAGAAGGAGATCTATTAGGGTTCACTTGTGGAGGCTAAAACTTCACAAATGAAGAGAAGGGGGAGGGGGGTACTGCTGTTGGGCGGCCAGGTAGGCAGATCTAGGGTTAGGGTTTCACTTGGGCCAACTCATTCTTAAGTAAAAATAGGCCCAAGTCAAAAAGGCTAAAAGGCTAGCGTGAAAAAGGCTAAAAAATTAATTAAAGCCTTAAAAATAAACTCAAGCCTAAAATAAATTCTAAAAATAAAAATAATAATTCTAAGGCATGGTTAGGCTCCTATACACTGTCCACTAAGGTTAAACCAGTTGCTAGTACAACACAAGTCAAAATATCTAGAAAATCACAAAATGGCCAAAATGGCTAAAAAGGCTAAAATGACTAAAATTCATTTAAAACATTCTAAAATAACTAATTAATTCTAAAATAATTCCTACAAGGTCAAATTAATTCTAATTATTATTATTATTAGGCTTCTAGTCAAGGTTGGCTAAGTTAAACCCATTTATACTACACAACATCAAACAAAACCACATATCATCACATGAATTCAATAAATTAATAAATAACATAATAATTACAAAATGACCAAAATATCCCTAAATTAAAAATGTGGTGGTTACAAATCTACCCCCCTTAGAAAAATTTTGTCATCGAAATTTAAGTCGGTCGTACTCCTTCTAGGTCAACCACCCACAATCAAAGTCTCTAAGCAATTTCTAACCCATATAATTGAAGAATAACATATAGAGTCATGGTCAACCATAGCAGTTGAA
Source organism: Iris pallida (assembly GCA_029216955.1). Classification (NCBI taxonomy): domain Eukaryota; kingdom Viridiplantae; phylum Streptophyta; class Magnoliopsida; order Asparagales; family Iridaceae; genus Iris; species Iris pallida. The sequence goes on from JANAVB010044086.1 coordinate 30,856, forward strand.
GGTCTCATCTAGATGGACTAGTCATATTAGATCAAAACAGTCCCATGGTAGCAACATGCAAGCAATATAGGGTGTTCTGCTGGAAAGATAAGGAAGCAACAAATCATTAAGGTGTAGGACAGTCTACCATCCTATATGAAACTGGTAAAGACAACTAGGAATTAATTATGAAGGGTTACCATTCCAAAGATGATCAAAATTGAAAGTTTAAGGCACGAGTGTTAATAGAATTGAAATCCAATAACATAATATATATAAAAGAAGATTTAGTCCCGGCGAGATCTAAGTTGATCAATTCCTGGATAAATCAAAGTTTGGACAAGATGGAGAACGAGGCCATTGAAGTCTGAGCACGAGTATCCAAGATTTGATATCCATGTCACAATTGAATTAATTCCATTGAATACGACCCCACACATTGGATGATAAGGAGGATGCCCGGTCGACTGGTCACGTTCAAAAGAATTAGAATTTAAAGGATGATGCATGGATATAGAAATAAGTCAATTTCCTCCTTTGGATAGGGAAACTAAACGTAATAATTCAAAAGAGAATTGCCAAAGCTGTCGTGGATGAGACTCTAGAGCAAATTTAACTATGTCTCCCCCCATATAGAATAATATATCAAAAGCGAACCAAAGTGCAATATGTTGATCAGACCATCATGCACCGGTTCTGATTAGACAATATGTTAGTGTGTGCCAGCCCCCAATAAAATATGTCATGATCAAGCTCGAAAAAAGATAAGCTTGCAAAAATGGTACTAAATTAGCAACATAAGATAGACAAAATATAAGTAAGGATAATGATGAAGGAAGTTAATAGTCTAAGATCCTTTAAACATCAAGGAGTGAGGGTAAATCAAAATAAGAGGAAAAGAATTTTCAAATCGAAGTTCATAATGAGATTCTCAAGGGTCGTCCAGGAATCTCTCAAGGAATTCTAAGTGTGATTGAGTATCCTCTAATTCTAACACCTTATTTCATATACTCTATAGCAGGCTCGTAGCAGTGCAACTAAATTGCCTTACTACCACGATATCGCACTAATGCGAATCTCGACCTGCATAGGCTACCACTAAAAATATCTCACGACCCGCACCCAGTGTAAGGGTATAAGTGCGTAACCACGCCCAGCCTACACCGCAGAATCGGCGGTAGAACACTGTTCTAGGTCACTATCTGAACCATCTCATGTAATTATATAACAAAATAATATAACTCAACCACAGTCTAAGCACGATAGGATATCACAGAATTTTATAACTAAAAGAAAACAATGAAAACTACTAAAAGATAATAACTCAAAACAACTCAAAATAAGACAACTCATACATTATTACAACTCAAGTTCCAGTAAAGAAATCTAAAACAGTATACTAAACTAGTCCCCCGATCACTCCTGGGAGTCGGGGCCAAAGGTAGCTAATCTCTCTCCAGATCCGTAGTGAGTAGGGCAAAAATCCTTAGGGCTAACATCTGTAATATTTTAACAGGTCCAGTCAGGACAGGAACGAATACATCTCTTCAAGTAAATCCAAGTAAATGACGAAAACCATAAAACAATTATAGATAATTTTATTGATGAAGCATAGAAAATTCGAGACAGTTTAAGATGTAAAACTATAGTAAAGGAATAAGAAAAGTAAAAGCTGTGAAACAGAATATCATGTCAATGAAGATTGTAAATATAGCTAGCTGAACTAGAATAATGTGATATGAGTCCAGTGGTACAAAGTATGTCAAGTGTGATTCCATTCGATGATCCAAGTAGGGTGATTCTTGTAATGGTTCTTGTGATGATTATAGTAAATATTCTTGTGGTGGTTCTAGTAAAGATTATAGACAATACTCACAGTGTGTTTTAAAATACTGAGATCGACGTGTAAACGGCTAGGGGTAATCCGGCACACCACACACTGGCCAAGTGTGGGATGGCTATCATTCTTGTATAATTCACAGGGAGGTGGTTCTTGTATTTAGAAATGTTTACATGTCTACTCAAGTATTTCCTCGCCCGAAAAATATGAGTGAATCCATAACACGACACGTAAATCGAGAATAAATCTAGCCAAAATATGAAGGTGCTTTTAGGTGATTCTTATAATGATTCTTGTAATAGAGGCTAGACAAGTAAGGTATGTGTGTCGTATACATGGATTCCAGAAAAATATCAATTCGTGTTTGTAACCGAGAATCAAATAGAATTGACTAAAACTGAAATATAGAATTCGACAAATATATGAAAGAACTTTTAGAGAATGTACTCGCCTGACAATCCGAGCTGCTGATGAGGATGTATAACTGAACTGGAGTGATATAAACCTATTTTAAGTATCCACATGTCACAACCAAGTCTAAAATATCAAAGAAAATAGCTACAATGCAAGACTACATGCTTCTAGGTCCCTTTTGGTCAAAGTCAACCCTTGGTCAACTCTGGTCAAACCTGGTCAACACTGGTCAAACCTGGTCAAACATTGGTCAACTAGTCCATTTACTAATTTCTAGGTCATACACAAAATTTCAGGTCATTCGGAGTTCGTTTAAGTTGAATTGGATCAAGTTTGATCCAAAGTTGACTTTTGTCAACTTGGTCAACTTGTCGGCCAATTCGACCGAACTAGGCTCCTAACGACGAACCTAACCTGTCCAAACACTTCCTATAGTCATACCACAACTACGATCTATTCTAAGAGGGTTCCTAAGCATACAACTATGCACACATAGATATATATACACACATGTGTATTTATAATACAAGTCAAACCTTAATTCTAACAAATGATGGTGTGTGTGTGTGTCCTGGAGCTTACTGAAATGAGTAAATTCTGAGATTACAAACATCCAAGCATAACCATAGTATACCACAATTTAATATACTATTTGTACATATAAAAAAATAGGAAAACTATATATATATATATATATATATATATATATATATATATATATATATATATATATATATATATATATACACACAAATGCTCAATAGTTTGAAATACTTTAAATGGAAAGATTGGCAATAGTTTGAAATACTTTAAAGAATCAAAAATCTGGAACTAACTCCCCTCGACCCATTCTCAACGCATATATAGGCTCGCAATGGGTTTCAACGGGGTATATATATATATATATATATATATATATATATATATATATATATATATATATATATATATATATATATATATATATATATATATATATATATATATAGAGAGAGAGAGAGAAAAGTGCAAATGCTTGTTATTGATAGGAAAATATGAAATAAATCCAAATGTTGGTTCCCACAAATCCAAAAACTCATGAACGTACTAAAAACTGAGATTTTATAAGTTAAGTTGCTGGAAATCAAAATATTACATTCAAACTCAAAAAATCATATTTAAAGAAAACTCATTTTTCACACAACGACCCAAAATGAGATATACACCAAATGAACCCGCGAAACTCAGCATACACGTTGGTCTCGACCCACATGATGTGCTCGTATACTCTCGGGTTCGAAATCGTGTCCGTGTCGTGTCCACAGAATGCGTATCAGAAATTCCCGATACCGCATGACAACGCGTGCTTGTGCGTGCGTTCTCGCTCGATTGAGCGCCGCACACACAATGAAAAGCCCCGTGCTTGTGCACGTAGTTGGGGGGTCCTGGGGTAGGTCTAGGACACGACCATGCAGCGACACGTCGTGCTGAAATAGCGCACGCAGCCCCGCACCTGCGCGCGGCCTGCTGCGTGCCCGCGCGCCCTCGTGCACGCGGTTCCGCCTTCGTGGCTCGCTCGTCGGGCCACACCACAACTCGGGGTTGGTTCCTCGGGTATTCTGTGTATAGGTCGATGTGTCCCAGGTCCTGGAATGGGTCCTCGTTGCGTCATGTGCGCGCACGAAGTCCGTTTCAGCGGTGAATTTCAGCCCGAGTGCACAGTTCAGCCGACCAGTGCACGTGCGATTTCTCCGCGCACGCTCGACGGAACATCGTGAAATTTTACGGGCATATGGACAGAGGTTTCTCCTACGTGCTCCTAAAGTTTCACGTAAGATGGAGCTCTATGCGTCAAGTTATGACGCACAGACTGTAGGGCATGCACGGGATCTCGTGCATGCGTGTCCGTGTCCATTCGGATGCCAAAATCGTGTCAATTTCCGATCCGTCTTCACAAAAGTTGTTAAAAATCATATAAGGAAGGATTTCGTGAAAACAGAATCGAAAATTAACACTTTTCAATTCTAAGGAACATTTTGCCGAACACGTGCAACGTGAGCCCGATACGTGTCCGATACCGCTATCAAACGAAGTCAAAACCCAACCAAACTTCGTGGGCAACTCTAAGAAACTTATATGGATGCAAAAATGAAAGAAATTCCAGATTTACTTTGGTAGATTAGGGTTTACCTATTGAGTGTCAAAAACTCAATGAACGGAGCCCCTCGGTTGTCGTATCGGCCGATTTCCCTCAAGCAAAAGCCTACGCCTCCTTGCTAGAAATGCTTCAGCAGATCCTTCTCTCCTCGACGAGTGCAACAGAGTTCGTTTGGAAAGAAATGGACTCCGGATGAAGGAAATATGAGTTTTGGAGAAGGGGATCTATTAGGGTTCACTTGTGGAGGCTAAAACTTCACAAATGAAGAGAAGGGGGAGGGAGTACTGCTATTGGATGGCCAGGTAGGGAGCTCTAGGGTTAGGGTTTCACTTGGGCCAACTCATTTTGAAGTAAAAATAGGCCCAAGTCAAAAAGGCTAAAAGGCTAGCATGAAAAAGGCTAAAAGGCTAGCATGAAAAAGGCTAAAATAATCAATTAAAGCCTTAAAAATAAACTCAAGCCTAAAATAAATTCTAAAAAATAAAAAATAATAATTCTAAGGTATGGTTAGGATCCTATACAATATCCACTAAGGTTAAACCAGTTGCTAGTACAACACACGTCAAAATATCTAAAAAATCACAAAATGGCCAAAATGGCTAAAAAGGCTAAAATGACTAAAATTCATTTAAAACATTCTAAAATAACTAATTAATTCTAAAATAATTCCTACAAGATCAAATTAATTCTAATTATTATTATTATTAGGCTTCTAGTCAAGGTTGGCTAAGTTAAACCCATTTATACTACACAACATCAAACAAAATCACATATCATCACATAAATTCAATAAATTAATAAATAACATAATAATTAAAAAATGACCAAAATATCCCTAAATTAAAAATATGGTGGTTACAACAGCATCTCGTCACGCAGAGCTGCGATCTGCGCATCGACACTCTGCTGGTGGCAGAGTGACTCCTCAGTCTGTGCGGGGCCGGGCACACTAGTGGCGGTCGCAGAGGCCTGTGACGCAATGAAGGCACCATAGGAGCCCTTACCATAGTACGCACCCCTATGCATGCCACCAACGGCCCTCATCTGCAACTCATCATCTGACTGAGCTGCGGCGGCCGTGGGCTGCTGGAAAGTGCTAAAACCAGCTCCCTCTGACCGTGTCGGCCCGGCCTCCCTAAGCTTCAAAAACCCGGCCTAGAAATAACATCTATATGAATTCTCACGTGGTCGCTAAAAATTAATATTAATGAACTAGCATTAAGTAAAACTTCTTAAACTCGGCCTAGAAATAACGTCTATATTAATTTTCTACGTAACAAAAAATTAATATAGCATTAAGAAAAACTTACGTAGGTGTCCCGGGCCTTGTCGTCTACGAACCGCTCCCCCTTCGTATGTGTGGCGAGGAACAAGGTCACCATATTCGGGTCTTCTCCCGATTCAACCTGTTACGAAATTATTATATAATTTGTCAGTTAAGTTGAAAGAAATATATTATTATAAAGTATTAATTATGGGTATACAGCGAGATATGTACCATATGGGTGAAGAAATCCATGATGGACCGTGATCCACCACACCACTGCGACCCCGCCTGTCGCGCACTTTTAGACTTCGTGGACTTCTCCTTGTAGGCTTCCTCCTCGAATCTCCTATTTATTACCGCCCAATCGGCGGCAGAGATCCAACCCTGAATAGGCTCTCCCCGGCTCCCTAATGAGCTTGCTGTCGACGCTGGAAAATATAGCCTCGACAACAACGGCACGGTGGGGAGGGAAGAAGTAAGTCCGCTGACAAATTTATAGAAGTACGTAAGTTATAACATAACATACTAAATGTTAGAAGGAAATAAACTTTTACGTACCGAAAAGTGCTCAAACCAGAAGGCCTTCTTGTCGGCCGGGACATCCCTCCAGTTGATCGAAGGCCCCCCATAGTTCTGTCGCAGGAATGTACCCAGCGACCGGTGCACGGAGGAGGGATGATACCTGTAAAATAGAAATTAAAATTTATTGAACAAGTTTATAATAAATTTAAACTAATTAAATGCAATAATTTTACTCACCGCCTGGTCCGAGTACAGGCCCAAATCTCCAACCTCAGATCCCCCTCCGGGCGACACAGAGGATCTGCCTCAAATGGGAGCTGCACTATGCCCCTGCCCCGCCCCCTGCCCCTGTCCCTGCCCGCAGTCTGCCCCTCGGCCTTGCCCTCGCCCTCGGCATGGGCCTCACCATCGCCCTCGACCTCGACGTGGGCCTCGACCTCGGCCTGCTCCTCATTAGTGGGGTCAACCTCTGGAATACTCGACGGTGCTGGCTACGTAGAAGAAGAAGGCCCTAGCCTCGAACTGCTAGAGCCGGGCATGGAGACACTGTCGGCGACTAGACCGCTAGTGTATACTGGAGTGTGGAGGGATGAGGAGTCGGTAGGAGGAGTGGTAGATGGAGACTGTCGGTGTCGTCGACTCCCACCAGCACCGGAACCAAAGGATCCGCATCGAGCCATATCTGAAAAAATACAGAAGTATACCATACTACATCTGGAAAAAATAAAAGTATACCATACTACATTTGAAAACGTCGCTAAGTAAACCATACTACATCTGAAAAAACAAAAGTATACCATACTACATCTAAAAATGTCGCTCATTAACGTCGCTAAAACAAAAGTAAACTATACTACATCTGAAAAAAAACAAAAGTAAACCATACTACATCTGAAAATTAAACATATTCAATCATCTTCTGAAAATTTATCTTGTTCCGATTCCTCTTCACTTCTATCAACTTTTTCTTCCTCTTCTGATACTTCTACCTCTTCTTATTGATGAAACATGTCATGAGAAACTTTCGTTGAGTCCACATCGATAATATTTGTAATAAGAGGTAGTTCATCTTCCTGATAAGCTATCTCGTCGACATCGAAGGTATTCCGAGCTTTAGTCTTACAGACTGCCCACCAATCTGATCTTCTGGCTCTTCGTTTTAGATAGCTGGTAAAGTAAACTAGCTGAGCCTGGCTTGCTAGAACAAACGGCTCTAAGCTTGATATCGACGGCGATAATTTATGTCAACAAGACCATGTTTGTCAACTCTCCAACCTTGACCTTGGATCGGATCGAACCAGTCACATCTGAACAAGACGATCTTACAAGGTTCTATAGCATAATTGTATGTCAGTTCCAAAATCTCTCGTAGGACGCCAAAGAAGTTATTGCCTGGGTCGACGTCTTTATAGTTTGACGATTTTATGCATAAATAGCTATTCTTCGTAGAATCTAAATCCAAGAAGTCGTCTCTTATTTGAGCATTTGTTGACTTGAACCTGAAACCATTTACGCAGTAACTTGGCCAGGTCTTCACTTGACAAATTGGTCCCTTGGCTAGAGTTTTAATATACTCATTCTCGAGGATTGCCTTCGGACGATCAACCTAAATACCATATAAACGATGCTAACTTAATTATTATGTACAAGTATAAATGTACATAAAAAGTAAATTGTGAAGATATTCGTACATATGCTCTCAACCAAAAAGGAAAATGAAGTCTCATTTGATGTTCTACTTCCTCCTCGGTTGCGTACGGATTGTTGGACGTTACCTCATCCTTAAATATGCTGAAAAGCAACGAAGCATAGGTATATTAGTTATATTCACAAGCAACGAAGCACGCGAAATAATTTTACTTATCCCTCTAGCTTGTCTACTTCTTCCTCGTTGCAGTTGAGCAATACATATAACATTACAGCGCTAACCTCGTCGTCATTTAGATATCTTTTTTTATTTTACCAGATGGTTTTTCGTAGGCAGTAAATACTTTTAGTTTTGCCTCAATACCAACTTCACAACCGTCGTCATTTCTGGGAGCCCTTGTTCTGTTTGTAGCAATATGAGGCTGAAAATACATGGAACAGAAGTTTGAAATCTCCTCAAGGACATATGCTTCACGAATAGAACCCTCCGCCCGTGCCTTATTTTTCACCTTTCTCTTGAGGTGGTTCAACTGTCGTTCGAACGGGTACATCCAACGATAACCGACAGGTCCAGCAACAAGAGCCTCATGGATAAGATGAATCGACAAATGCTCTATTGAGTCAAAGAATGCAGGAGGAAAAACTCTTTTAAGTCTGCAAAGTGTTACCACAATGTCCTTCTCTTGCTTCTCTAAACGATCGACGAGCAACTTGCAAAAACAAAGATCTCTGAAGAATATGCTAAGCTCTGTTAATGGATCCCAGACTACCAGCGGTAATAATTCTCAAAATGCAACATGAATTAACCTCTCCATGAATACATAGGAATTGTGGCTTTTTATTCCGGTCAGTTTACACTCCTTTATGTCGACACATCTTCCTAGGTTAGAGAAGTATCCGTCCAGAAATTTCAAGTCCTGGATCCATCTACAAAGTCTTACTTTGTCCTCCTTGTCTAGCGAGTAGATTGCCTTAGGCCGCAAAAGCTTTCCCTTTTCGTTGTCTATCATGTGCAATGTAGGGCTTCTGCATATTTCGGCTAAGTCCAATCTAGCCTTCTGATTGTCTTTTGTCTTTCCCTTGACATTAATTATAGTATTAATTATGTTATCAAACACGTTCTTCTCGATATGCATGACGTCAAGGTTATGTCTAATCAGATTTGTGCTCCAATATGGCAGATCCCATAATATACTCCTTTTGGTCCAGTTATGATCTTCGCCAAATCCCTCACAACGGCTGCTCGTTGTAGGATCTTCAATAGCACTTGGAATTTCTTTTACTTTCTCCCATGTGTCCTCTCCGGACCATATTGGCAGTGGATCGCCCTTCTCCATAGCTCCGGCACGAAATGCAGTTCTGTTCCTACGGTACAGATGGTCTTTCGACAAGAACTGCCGGTGAGAATCAAAGAAGTATGGCTTTCCTCCGTGTCTCAAACGAAAAGCCTTAGTGCAGTCCATGCAATATGGACATGAAAGCCGACCCTGAGTGCTCCATCCAGATAACATTCCATAAGCCGGAAAGTCGTTGATTATCCATATTAGTGCTGCCCATATCAAAAAATTCTATTTTTTTGAAGCATCATACGTATACGCCCATGTTTTCTATAGCTGTTTCAGCTCATCTATCAATGGTTGTAAGTACACATCGATGTTCCTCTTAGGGTTGTTCGAACCGGGGATGATAATAGTTAAGAACATGCAATGTGTCTTCATACATATCCAAGGCGGTAGGTTGTACGAAGTGAGGATTACCAGCCAACATGAATATTGGGAGCCTAAAAGACCAACTGGGGTGAAACCATCAGAGCAGAGCCCCAAACTTACATTACGCACATCAGAAGCAAAATTAGGATATGCTCGATCGAAGTTCTTCCACGTTTCTCCATCAGATGGATGATCCCAACACTCCTTCAGTCTGTTGTCGCTTGTGCCAACTCATATTTTCGGTAGTCTCTTTCACCATGAACAACCTCTACAACCGCGACGTCAACGGCAAGTAGTGCATTGAAGCAGTCGATCTTCTAGACTTGCCTGCAACAGTTGGTTTGTAGCGATCAACACCACAGAATCTGCACACATCTACATCCTTGTAATCTTTGTAGTAAAGCATGCATCCGTTCTGACAGCAATCGATCTTGTCGTATCCCATCCAGAGAGATCTTACTATCCTCTTAGAACGGTTGAAGTCTTTCGGTAACTTGGCACCCTCCGGCAAGATATCGGTAATCAACTCGAGCACTCTATTGTAGCATTCTTGCGACATATTAAAGTCAGACTTTATGCTCAAGAGCCGAGTGATCACCTCTAACGGTGAATGGTCCTCACAGCCAGGGTATAAAGGAGTCCTTGCATTCTCCAGCAACTCCATGAACTTTGCGGCATCGGCATTCGGTGCCTCCTCAGCTGCGTCACGATTATATGGATCAAAATTAGGCCCCGCAGCGTCGAAGACCATGTCCACGTACTCGTTGTCAACACCAGTTCGGTTGTGGACATTCATATAAGGCTCCGCTTGGAATGCTAAACGTACAAGCTCTCTGTGTGTGGTCCATTGGTAGTAATTCGGAAGGAAATCCTTTGTGTATAAGTGATACGTCACATCCAATTCTGGTTAGAACTTTATGTTCCAACATTTTGTACACGGGCACTTAATGTCCATGCCGTCCATGGATTGAGAAAACGCCTTCGCAAATTGGAGAAATTGTTCTACTCCGTCGATTTATTCATCTCTCACACTGCACCGGTTATCACGAATGTAGTTGTACATCCACGAACGGTCTAGCAGATATATGGATATAGCCATTTCTAGATATCTGCAAATATGAATAAACTTCAAAACTAAAATGAATATACTACATACTACATACTACGGCCGTGACTCGGGACCATTCCTATGAGTCGGGACCATTTCTACTACATACAACATACTAAAACGAATAAACTTCAAAACTAAAACTTCAAAACTAAAATGAATATACTAAAAACTAAAACGAATATACTACATACTACGGTCGTGACTCGAGACCATTCTTATGAGTATCGGGATCAAGGAAACTACGTGTTACAAATATCGGCACTATCGGTACGTGTTACAAATATTGGCACTATCGTGTTACAAATTAACCAAACAACTAAACTACGTGTTACAAATATCGGTACTATCGGTACGTGGTTTCGAATCGGAGTATCAGATTTTTCGGTGTCGGAAAACAAATAGATATTACTTGAAAATCATATTTTTTGGCACTATCGGTGCCCCTGACCCAGCCCCCCCGTACCCCTCCCCCCTACACCACCCCTAACCCTAAGCCGAACCATATCCCTAACCCCTCCCCCACCAGCCCCCCTCCCCTCTCCAGCCCTCTAACCTTACACCACTCCTAACCCCAACCCGAACCCTATCCCCAACCCCTCCCCTACCATCCCCCTCCCCTCCCCAGCCCCTCCGCCCTTACCCCCCAGCCGCCCTCACCCCCCCGTCCCTCCCCCTAACCCGAACCCTAACCCTCCCCCCCCAACCCGAACCCTAACCCTCTCCTTCCTCCAGCCCCCCTCCTCACCCCCAGCCGCCCTCACCCTCCTGCCCTACCCCCCAAGCCACCCCCAACCATTCCTTACCCCCAACCACCGCACCCCCCTACCCCTCCCCCCCGAGCCACCAGCACCCCTAACCACCAACAACAAATAGAGAGATAGAGAGAGAGAGAGAGGGAGGGAATCACGTACCAGAGGAGAGTCGCCGGAGAGAGTGAAGTAGCCGGAGAGAGTGAGAGCACCGGAGAGAGTGAGAGCGAGAGCGTCGGAGGAAGAGAGTGAGAGAGTAAAATGGATGGGGGGAAATGAATCGGGGGGGGGGGGAATTTAATTTAGTTAGAATTTAGCAACGTTATTACTAACGTCGCTAAATTAGTCGTAATTAGCGATGTTGTAGCGACGTTTCGTGATGACTACCTCGCGTAACTAATATATGTCGTTGTCACGTCGCTATTTGCGTCGCTAATAGCGACAGTTACCGACGTTTCATTTATACGTTGCTAATGTCCACAATTTAGCGACGTTTTGCCAACGTCGCTAAATTTACATCGCCAATTGAGCAGATTTTACTAGTGGCTGTACTGTCCCAGATTAATGAATGTCGGGCTGATGGCAGACTTTTTGGAAGGAGATGCCTTTTTTTTGGAGGTTCAATGACGCAGACTGGGCCATCAACGGGGTGCATGCTTGTAAGAGGGCTTTGAGCTTCCTAAAGAATTATGAGTTCTTCAAAGTGTCCCCTCCATCTGGTAGTGGTCGCGCAGGCGATACTTTAGTAGATGAGGGAGCACTCACTATGAGCTTGAATCCTTGAGCATTCCGTTGGCTACAGTCTATTAGGCCTTTTCATCTGGTGCTCAGGGATAGGAACCACACTTTCCTGGAACCTTATCTTCTAAGTCATTTTGTACGGCAGTTTGGGTATAGCCAGCTTCTTCTGGGCAACCCTAGCCCTCATCTTCAGTCGATAGGAAGCCTGATTGACGGGGCGCGTGCATGGGGCTATTACAACGTCGGATGTATAAGGGCAATTTTTACTTTACCAGAAAATAAACCTGAAACTCATCTGCTCTTTGCTGCTACAAAGTTTTATACTCAGGTCAATACCCTTAATCCTCGGTATAACCACGAGCAGGGTTTAGTATCGGGGACTAGGCTTGTCCCTACTCTTGCCGATATAGGACAAGCCCGTACAATGAGGGGCTATAGAGGGAAGGTGTCACACCTGCTACAACACCTCAAAAAGAGGATATCGAAGATGACTCTGCTCTCCCAGATCCGCCTCAAAAGAGAAAAGCTTCAAATGAACTGGCCCAACAGTCAACTTTTAAGAGGAAGAAGAAGACTGTTGCCACAAGAGGGACCAAGAAAGCCAAGGATGTGGGTGCCGGCTCACCTTCTCTAAGAAGATCTTCTCGGCAGACTTGAAGAGGTAGAACGGCGTCGTAACGCCCCAGTCCCAAAATATTTAGGACCAAGTACGTAGACATGCCAGCTGCATGCATACAAAGAATACTCTAATATATGGAAACCTCGTATGTACACATAAGCTGTAAACTGCAGTAACCACGAAACTAATCTCATCTATAAATAATATATCATATCATCAACTTATAAATGTCATTTGTACAAAACATTGGGTGGAGACAAATCCACTACCAACTAAAAAGAGAGAAATACATAGCAACGACGGAAAGAGTCGAGCGAAGCAAAAGACGATCTAAGAACTAGCATTGTGAAGGTAGATAGTAAACTATAGCCTTGGCTAGAACATCTGTGAAAATCATAAAACACACCTAGAGAAATCACCAGGTCCTCAGAGGGACGTAACAAGATATATGAAGAACATGCCATTATAACTGTAAATATAAACACTATAAGACTACAACACAACTGGTCCCCAAGCGGTCTATGTGATATGTACTTTGAGGATAACGTTTTACGCATGGGCTGTAAGATCAACAGAGTAAATAAAGAGTGGCAGTAAGTAGCGTTCATCCGAGTTACTATCGGCCATGGGCAGTAAGTTGCTCTCATCTGAGTCATTATCGGCCCCGGGGCAGTAAATAGCGCTCATCTGAGTCGCTATCGACCCAAAATGTATGTAAAAGTAAATATAGCCCCTACTCTAATAGCTGTCCCCCCAATGCTACTATACATGCGTCATAACCACGACGCACCAACACATGTCGCTTCCACAACACTGTTTTATACCTAATAACTGTCAAGTCTTCTAACATGCATCTATTGACAGTTATTTCCAATGCAAGCGCACGGGGGATCATCCAACACGCAAGTGACCTCTATATGTTACTCACAACTCACACACAACTCATGTACAATCGTGATAAGTTAATAAGACACACTAAATTGACGGTAGTCCCTTAACTCTAGGTCCACATGTAAGAAGAACATAATTAACTGGAAATAAAAGTGCAGTAATATATAATAACTGAATATTAAAATACAACTAAATATAAGCAGTAAAGATGGCAAGGTATCTTGTCTGGTGTGACGCCTGCTATGGTGCGATAATCCAGCAAGTCTTGTTTTGTCCACTAGCCATGGTTGTTGCAAAAGGGTCAAAATTCCTGAAAAAGTAGGAAAGCATGATTTTAGTCATGATTGATGACAATAATCGAAGAGTTTGACGGAAAAGTACATATGCTAGTTTAGAAAATATTTGTAATGTTTGAAAGTAGATTTCGTTAGTCTAAATATAACTAGTAGATTGCCTTTAACTGAAAACTCCAAGTTTACAACATAAAACTTTTAGATAGAAGAACTAAATCTTATTTTAAAAAAATTAACATGGAAAATTATTTAGGATTTTTAAAACCATATTTTGCAATACAGGCCAAGCCGATATAATATTTTATATAACTCTGTATATAGACAATTTTGAAAGGATTATTATATACTGATAACCATGTTAAAATTAAATAAATAAATAAAATAATTATTAATAATATGAACTAATATTAATCATAGTGTTTTTTAAATAAAACTCATGATAATAACATCCAATATGATAGTAAAAATATAAAATAATTTATATATTTTTATACTTTGGCAGAATGCTAGGTTAGTAATATCAATTATTCATCTATTACTATAATACAACCATAAAACAAACTAAAATTCAACAAAAATAATAATAGTAATAATTTATTAATAATGAACAAAGTTGTCCCCTCGGTTTAATTAATGAACCAAAGACAAACAAAAACAAATGGGATGAAAGGGCTATTTCTTGGCTCCTCTCTCTCTTTCGAGAGAAGAAGACAATATAAATACATTGGGGAAAAGAGTAATCTATGTGAGGAGAAGAGCGGACCTGTGAAGGATTGGTCGAGGGTGCTCGACCAGATCGCGATGGGCTGTTCCCGTATGGCGCGGCTCCGGTTGATGTTCCAGTAACGAGGTCGGGCGCGCTCACCTGAGGGCGGTGTTCAGCTAGAGGCGCCACCCGCTGGGGCTGGTGCCGGCTTGCAGCGGCGGCGGTCGTACGTAGAGGAGAGGCACACCGACGAGGTTAGTGCCGGCCACGACATACGGAGGCGTCGGAGAGTGGAAGATGGGGAATTCGATCGAGCGAGGAAGGGTGGAGGGATCAGTGAGTGGACGAAGGGCTCCTGTGGTGATGGAGCGGCCGGGGGTGGCCATAGGTTTTGAAGAACGGAAAGGAGGACAGAGTTCGCCGGCGGCTCTCGGCTGACTCGGGCTTCGGCGGGTAGACACGGCGGTAGGGCGCTCTGGTTATGGTCTCCCCCCTTATTTCTCCTTTTTGATGGTGGTGGTCATGGGGTCTGTGGGAGTCGTCCAAGTTTTTCGACGGGTGGAAGAGGTGATGATGTCGAAGATGGGAGTGGCAAGGCTACTATGTTTAGGCTCTGTGTTTATGTGCCGTATCGGGATGTGTCCTGCAAGACACGAGGGATTGAAGGGTTTGGTGTCCGGCACTGTCGGACACGGAGAAACCATATATTTGTAGGGGTGTGCATCGGTCGGTGGTCGACCTATTTGGTCCCAACCGAAGTCGAACCGAAGTTAATCGGTTTGAAAATAAACAAACCGAACCAACCAACCAAATGGTCGGTTCGGTTTTAAAATCGACCGCTTGGTTCGATTTGGATTGGTTCGACTTGGTCGGTTTTGATCACATAAAAAATTAGATTGTATGTTTTTTTCTTTTGTGAAACCTCAGTAAACTTCCGCTTTGCAACAGTAAATACAATTCAGCGGCTTCAATTCAACTTGCACTTTGTAGGTGGAGAAAAATGCCAATTATACATAAAAAATCATATACATTCAACCAAAAGCCCCTTTAATGTGCACATGAGCAATTAGAAAAGAATATGAGCCGCCAGCACTCCTCTTTGAGACTAAGAGAGAGATGGAGAACTCTTTCAACTTTAACTTGATAAATGGTTGTGATGTGAATAAATGAACCAAACATGTATATACAACCCAATGAGCCTATACCCAACGGACCAACCCTAATTATTTAACAAGGATTTGGTTCGGTTCGGTTCGGTTTAGACGGTTTTTGGCATAACCAAACCGTGAATCGAACCGAACCGGTCGGTTTTGAAAAAAATGAAGCCGAACCAAACCAACCGAACCATCGGTTCGGTTTAAAACCAATCGGTTCGGTTTGGCTTGGTTCGATTTGGTCGGTTTGACTTAATTGCACAGCCCTATGTATTTGTACAAATAGAAATTAGTGGATGGGAGGGGGATCGGGACACGGACATAATGCACAATTTGGTGGAGAAATTAGTTTGTTGGAAATTGTCGAAAAAGGCAAAAGGGGCTCTCCTTAAATAGGAGGTGGAAGTCCCTAATTGGATAAGAATTATGGATTTTAAACCCCGATGGATAATTCCATCATTTAATTCAAATTGTTTTAAAACAACTCGATCAAATCCAATTCTAATCCAAACCTATATAAATCATGTTTTAATTAAAAAGATTATTTAAAATAAATTCAATAAATCCCTTTGCATAATTTAAATCAACAAATATTTTAAATGTCTTTTTTCGAACTAATCATTATCAATAATTAATTAATTTTGAAAATATATCTTTATATGGATTAAATTTTATACTCGCATGAAAAATAATTTTTATGTAAAACAAAATTTTGTAATAAAATAAACTAACCCTTTAACATAAATATTTTGCAATCTCAACACGACGCATTTCATAACTTTAAGAAATTAAAATATCATCATATATATTTTGAAAAGAAACCATTTTCCCTTACGAAGAAAATCTTTTAATAAACCTTTGTACATAAAATATACTATCATATATACGTACTCGCATGCCGTACAAATACGGAAAACAAAATCAATACCAATATATTTAAAAAATTCGTAGTAAAAATTTAGGGAGTTTACATGCTACCCAGCTTAAAAGAATTTCGTCCTCGAAATTTAGGAGTAATTAGGGCAGGTAGGGCGAAGGGGATGGAAAGAGTTTAGTCAATAAAATCATGATTTAAATCCTCGGGCGAAGATTTCAAGGCATAAGATGGGGAAATGGGTAATTTAGATAGTTCTAGTCGAATAAAATCAACAGCTCGAAGATGGTCAATGCATGACAACCTATGAGTGTTTAAATCAATCAACGCTACCACTATCCTATAAACTTGTAACCTTGTCAATGGGTAATAACTTCCTTATCTCAAATCTCGATTACGAGCTCATTAGTTTCGAGTCACTCGTGGTTTTCAATTCTGCTAACTCTTTGAATCGTCATTATCCTTTTATCACTAATCTTCAAAATTATTTCTTCTCCTAATTGATATTCCATCGAACCTAAATTAATTTTTTGCAACACTTTCCTAAATTTGAGATGAACAAAATATTAGATGTCAACCCATATATACCTTCGATATCTCCTAATAGAATGCCTTTAATTTAAAGTTTTGGATTCAATCAATCTCTAGCAAATATTTTCCTCAAACCGAATCTCGACTTTCAAAATTTTCCAAAATAATTTAGTCAACCTTTACTCAATTTAGTCGAAGATAATCAAGGTTACTTCGACAAGAAATTATATCCATAATCGTAGGATTTTGATAAGTCTAAATGCCCAATTCAATAAATTTTTAATACTCTTTTTCCTACATATTTTCTTTCAAACTAGTTTCCTCTTGCAGAACTTTCTTTAAAAATTTCTTCACTTAATTTAGTCAAGAGTAAAACCAATCTCACCTTGATATGACCTTTAATAGTTAAATTCTTAATTCATCAAGAGTTTAAGAATTTACACCCTTCTTGAAATCTAATAACTTCAAACACCCTATTATCATCTCAAAATTTTTCTTAACAATAGGTTACCACGAAGAACCAATTTGCCGATCAAGAAATCTACTCTCATTAGATCATAAATGTACTCAGCCTAATGGGATTTACCGCAAGATTTTACTTATGCATATTCAATCATTTTTCAACTATACCACTCTCCTCTGGGCATTTTCTATTCTAACCTCTACTAACCGTAGGATGTCACGATCTAAATTCATCTTTAAATAAGGGAATCATACATGGAACAAGGTTGCATAAACTACGGAGGAATCATAGTGAAATATGAGTGAAACAATTTAATTGGAAGAAAAAGTAAGAGTTGCTAATATTGTATGAGGAGTAAAGGTGTTATGCGTCTAAGTAAATCAAGATAAGACATAAAATAAAAGGACAAGGGTTAAGCAATCAAGATAAACACAAGTTAAGCATTTAGAAAATTAAGTAGATCATACATCGAAAGATATGAGTCAAGATTGAGTCTCCAATTGAAGTCAGAAAGTATATCGGTATCATGGTAAAGGTTATAGTTTAGCCTTTGACATGAAGTCGTATCATAAAATAATTATAAGGGGACGTATTTTAGTGGGACATGCTATGTCTACGTGGAGGTGAGCTCGTCTAGGTCTTGTATATAAAATTTGTTAGAAGGAAAAGTCTAGTGTTGTGCTGCAAATATCAAAGTCACAATAGGGACACCAAAAGATCTAATATAGAAAGTGGAAGTTCACGATGTGCTATTTAATGTACAAAGAAATAAAAAGGTTAAAGCACGAG
>JANAVB010044087.1:0-29437 GCA_029216955.1 Iris pallida
GGGTGCTACAAGTCTACCCTCCTTAGAAAATTTCGTTCTCGAAATTAGAATGGTCATACTCCTTCTAGGTCAAACACCCCAACAATCACAGTCTCAAACACACAGTCCGATAATCATATGCGTCTGTCCAAAATCATGATATTCGGAATCTTCGTCATGCTAGTGAGCAAGGCTACGATATTCACAGAGTCCTCGACTAAGGTACATACCTCTAGAATTATGGTATTTAAAATTTTCGCATTGCCGCATGCCTGGCCGCAAAAACCTTAAATTCCCACATCGAGAAATACGTCCAAAATCCGACTATATGTCCTCACTATGCCAGCTAACATGACTATAGAAGACTCTAGATCCCATGATCGAGACGACCTAGCCCATACGACTTATCTCAGAAGAAAATAATTCACAATAAAATATCCGGACAAAATTTATTAACTATAATGAACAGATAGAATCGAAATTCCAAGACAGTTATAAGGAGGCAAATACGGAAATAGAATCGAAAATATTGGAACCTGCAATCAGCTCTCCCTCTGTCTGTGCATCATTGACTGCCATGGCGAAAGCTCACCCCGGCTGGCCTCCCTTGGCCTGCTGCTGATGCTGGGCAAACCTCTGCTGCTGAGTCTGCAACGGTGGTCCTGTCTGCTGCCCTGTCGGAGCTCTAGCTTCTGCTACTGTCTGAGTCAATCATGCCAAGTTCTTGGAACACTCCTTCAACTGATGCTCTGCTGAACCACAAAGCAAACACAGGCCCTGCCTCTTCCTGCAGTCGTCTCATCCGTGACCTTGTTTCTTGCAGAAGTTACACATGGGGTGCTGTTGCTGCCTGGGTGCCTGCTGGTGAAGTATATGTCCCTGGCCCTGAAACGGCTGCTGAACTGGCCTCTGCTGCTGTATGTGAGGGCGCTTGGCTGGCCCTGCACTAGAACTAGCCCCTAAGGTATCACTGCCCCTCTTCGGCTTGAGGCCGAAGTCCTCCTCTGCAATCTGTGCGTCCATCAATATCTGATCGAACGTCGCATCACGACGTCCCGAGGTGCGGGTGCGCACTGCATGAATAAGTCCCCTACGGAACTTACGAGCCTTCTGCCCCTCATCCTGGATCATATCGGGAGCGAACCTGCTAAGGCGGAAGAACTCAGCTGCATACTCGTCCACCGACGAGTTCCCCTGCACTAGACCCACGAACTGGCCCTCCAATGCTGTAAGAGCCACGTCCGGAAAGAACTTCTCCTTGAAGAGCCTCCGGAAGTTCTTCCAAGTCAGCCCTCTCACCGACGCACGAGGATCCGTGCGGTACCATGTCAGCGCAATGTCGAAGAATCGGCTGGCTGCGGCCGAAACCCAAAGCGCTCTAGGAAGCTCTGCCAGCTCCATGCTCCGCTGTACATCCTCTAGCCAGTCGTCTGCATAGAGGATGCCCTCCGTGCCTGTGAAGTCCCTGGAGCTCATCTTCCTGAAGTCCAATACTGTTCCCGGCCTGGACTGCTGCTGGTACGGCTGCTGGCCAGTAGGGCCCTGTACCGTACCCGGTGCCACTCTCTCTACTGCTGCTAGGGCAAGCTGATGCGAGTTCTCCATACTCTGCCTCAGCATCTCGATCTGTCGGTGTGACGCCTCCGACTGGCGCTGCGACGCCTCTGCCTGGGCCCGCTGTGTCTCCATCATCTGTTGAAGGAGAAGGAACATATGGTGCGTATCCGTCGGTACCGGTGGTGGTGGCAGCAGTATCTCCGGAACAACGGCCGTAACCCTCTGGGGTGGAGGTGGTAGACCTCCCTGTGCAACTGCCTGAGTCTCCGAAATAGTAGAATCACTGGGGGCAGTCTCGTGAACCTCCTCCTCTGCCTGATCAGATCTCTCAGGCAAACTACTCGATCCAGTGGCCTGCGGGTGCGTCTTCGTCATCCTGGAGACGAATTGAAACAAAGAGGTCAATATGGCACATGAGTAGATTTATCAAGGAAGGACAGTTAAATTAATACAAGGGAAGTAATCATGATAATCAAAGATCGGAAATTTCCTAGGTGTGATTGAGAAACTCCTATCATGTCCTAGGTCCTACGTCCTAATTGCAGGCTCGTAATTAGTACTCTAAGTCGAGCACCATTACGAGATCGCACTAATTGTGACACTGACCTGCATGGGCCACCAAAAAAAATGTGTCACGACCCGCACCCTGATTAGGGGCACGAGAACGTGGGTACGTCCAGCCTACGCCGCAGTGTCAGCGGTAGAACGCTGTATAGGTCATCTATAACAACTAACATCTAACAATAAGACATATAAACCTGTCATCTCCGCACGGAGGTATAACATAACATCTCAACTCTATATCTCAAACACAAGTCTAGGAAAGATAAAGATAGAACATGATATGGAATCAGACGAAAGAAAGAACTGAAAATATATAGAGTTATCACACCACACAAAGTAGATATCCAACACAAATAAGTACAAGACCTGAAATATAACTAAGTCACAACTAACAATCGGAACAGTCCGATACAAAATGAAAACTATAAACACTAGACTAGACTAGGCACCCTCTACTGAGCTAGATGCTCCTCAGGCTCCTGAAGGTCACCCTCATGTGTCCCATAGAAGGTAGGACAGTCACCATCATCATCTGTAATATTTTCAACAGGCCCAGTCAGGACAGGAACGAGCACAATACATCTCACGCAGTTCATATCAGGTTGGGAAATGTAAAGCATGCATAGAGTAAGATACATGAACTGTAAAGAATATATGTAAAATGAGAGAGATTTGATAACTGGAAATATCTATATATATGATAAGTAAGAACTGTAGGTAACCTGTGATTTAGAGCATGATATGGTTATATAAACGGGCTTAGGACATATACAAGATTTCACAAGATTTCACAAGAATTTGTACAAGATGGGATTTGATCACATAACCATTTCTTACTCACCCTCCCCAATCAATACACAAGGATCCAGTCAAGTTACGTTACTTTGTACAAGAGGTTTTTATCATGTTTGCTCACGTGATCATGAGAGTACAAGATTGCACAAGAGTATACATGAAAGCGGTGTACATGAAATACAAGATGTTCGTGAAAAGCACATGACAACTGTATCTGATGTACCCCGAGGGAGATAACATCGCATAACAAGATCCATATAGTACCAATCCGTGATAATGACGTGACAGCATCATGTAAAGTAATCTAAAGCAAGAATATAAGTCCTAACAAGCATGAAAAGATCAGAGAATATACTCGCCTGTCACCCTGTATGACTGATATGAATAGATGTCCGAACTGGTGTCACAGAGTCCTATTTAGAGTAAAACAGGTCACAACATATCCACAATGGTAAAAAATAGAGTATACAATGCATACTACATGATTCTAGGTCAATCTGGTCAAAAGTCAACTCTTGGTCAACTCTAAAGTCAAACTAGGTCAAACTAGTTAGGGTTAAATCATACTTGAGTTACTAAGTCATTTGAGTTAGTCCTAGTCAATTCTAGGTTAATTAGGTCAAGTTTGACCTAAGGTTGACTTTGGTCAACCCTAGTCAAACAAGGTCAACTACCTAGGTCAAGGGTCACTTGGTCAAATTAGGGTTAGCCCCTAATGGCCACAGGCTAATAACTATGACCATAGGCTAATCACATAGGTTTCCATATGTAAACCTATATCTATACAATACAAGATCACATATATATACATATCTATATACTACTCATATATATCAATATATATATATACACTATATATAATACATATATATAACATACACTCATATATATATACATATATATCTATATATATATACATACACATAGGCATAGAGAGATAGATATGTGTAGGCAATGTGTCACATAGGTGTGTGAATCATGAGTGACAGGGAATTGGAGGGTGTGCATGTGTGTGCATCATAGCAATGTGTGTGTGTATGTGTGTTAGTGGAGAAGATGCAGGAAAACAGTGAACCATAGGTGTGTGTGTATTTAAATGTGACAGTGAACTAATATGTTTGAGTGATGTGTATTTTAAAGTGACAGGATGTGAGGAAAACCTGTGTGACAGGTCCCAAATGTGTGTGTGTGTAACAGGATTGGTGTGGATGATAGGATCTAAGGATAGGGTGTGTGTGTGTGTGTGTTTCCCAGGTTTCGAATTGGATCATTGAATCCAATATCTCAGTTTTCATTCCTAAATTCCAATCCCACACTCGAAAACACCCAAAACTCAACCAATCTTCTCCACATTGAACCCAGACATGAAGTGTAATATCCCCGACATGTACACATATATAATCATTGCAAAATTTATATTTAAATCGATTAAAATGCATTAAAAAAAAATCAGAAAAGAACTAAAAACTGTTACCGTATCAGAAAAATGGGAAAACCCTAATCCTAGTTCAAAAATCAATTAAAAATCCAATTTAAGGGTTGGTAAAATGTCGTGCATGTGTCAGTGTGTCTCACAGGTCGTGTGGGGTCCCTACAACAGGACACAACGTGTCCAGACACTAATAAACACGCACAGACACACACAGGCACGTACAGCCTCGTGCACGTGTGCGAGTCGGTTCAGGACACGACACACGACACGAGACACCTCGTGGTCGTGTCCCTGTGTTCGCCCAGAGTAGGGCTACACGCACATGTGCCTGCAACGTGTCCAAGTGTCTTGTGTCCAAAGAAATCACAGCGTATCAGTGTCGATTTTTCAACTGTGCGCGCAAGGCTCGATTCAGTGCACACGCGATTTCTTTGTGCATACTGATCGAGGGCTCACAAAATTTCTTGGGCATGGTGTCAGTCATTGCCCGCACCTACCCACCAATTTTCAGGTGTCGGGGTGCCGTGTCGTGTCCGCTAGGACACCCGAGCAGCAGGGCAGCCGCACGAGCCCCGTGCGGTGTCTCGTGCTGCGTGTCCAAGCCCTAAAACCGTGTCCAAACTATACTAAAATCGACTCAGTCGATTAGGGTTGTAATATACACATGTTAGGCTACATATACATGTAATTAGTTTTGAAAATTAACAAAATAATTTCCTATGTGGCATTTCATCAAACATGGTTTCCTAGTTTAGGATACGTGTCCGATACGGACACCAAAACACTTCTAATTTCCACCAAATTTGTCCTACAGTTGTGTTAGTCCTATATGAATGCAATTATGAAGAGAAAACAGAAATCTAACTAAGTTTGTGAGAAAATACCTATTGTTTAAATCCAAGGAAAAACAATGATAATGGGGTTGTGTGATCTCCAACTCGATGATGCCCAAGCTCCCAAATTCTGAATTTCTAGCTTCCCTTAGCTCCCTAGATGTTGTAGGGTTCCAATGCAAGAGACAAGAGTCAATTTGGATCAAGAATGATCAAGTTGTGAAGGTTTGAAGAAAAATGGATTTTCTAGGAATTAATTTCATGTAAATTATTCATGAATTAATTCAATGGGGTTTTATAGAATTGTGGGCTGCCAAGGGGGGTCTTTGGCTGCCATGGGGGTAGGGGAGGTGTCCTTGGCTTTCTTCTAGGCTAAGGCTTGGACTTGTGTAAAGGGGTTGGATATTTGGAGTGATTTAAGCAAAATATCAAGAATAGTAATATCTAGATATTTAACTTACTTTACCCCATGACCAAAACTTCATCCTAATGCTTCTAGATTAGTGGCTAATCTCTAGTTTAGGGTAGGATAGGTTAGGGACTAATCATGGGACTTTAACCATGATTAAAATAATATTAAAATCACATAATCACAAATAAAGTCTAGTAAATTACCAAAATACCCTTAAGCTAAAAATCACTAATTTGGTGTTCTAAGCCTATGGCTAAGCTCTCATGGTCATGGCAACTTCTAGGTTAGAGAAAACTAGGATTTACACTAAGTTATACTAACCAAAATTACAAAGTCATAAGTCATGACTTAGCATGACTTTAGAAATGGTTTAACTACACTAATAATCACCAAAAATCATATCATGCCCTAAACACCATTTAATAAATAATAAAATAATAAATTTTCAAAAATCCCCAATTTCAGAAAACTGGGTGCTACACTAGGTGTTCTTCTACACTGGCCGACCACAAACCCTAAGTTAGGAAACCCTAAAACTTCCATGGCCTATCCCAATCTCTAGGTCAGAACCCTAGATCTGACCATCTTTTCCTTCCCTGGGTCCGAAACCCTAACCCTAAGTCCATTAGGTCGTCTTCCCCGACGATTCCTCTCGAACCCTAAATTTTAGATCTGAAGCCCTAGGTGAAACCCTAATCCTTCATGACCGGAACCCTAGGTCTCACAACTACTAGGTCAGAAACCCTAGATCTATAGAGAAACAAGGAAGAGAAGGGGGGTTCTGAGTAGATCGAGGCGGGGAGCTCACCGACCGGCGGGGATGTCGATCCACGGAGCGGCGGCAAGATCTAGCACTGAAGGCGAGCTGGTGGCGCTCCGGCGTGGATCTGGTCTCTGCACGACTTCAAGGCGGCGACGGGGTCTCCTCGGCTCGATGAGGAACTCGACGCCTGGCGCTGTAGCCGAGGCGGCGCAGCTGATGGCGGTGGCGCGCTTCTCGAAGGGTCGGTGGCTCTGCAGTCGAGATGGCGCTTCTCGAGGTCGGTGCTAATGGCGGTGGCTCGAGCTACGGAGGGCTCACTGCTCGAGGAGCAGCACGGTCTACGAAGCCTGCTCTGCACTGATGGCATGGCGCGAGGATCGAGGCGGCTCACTGCTGATGGCGGTGCTCGGTGACGCTCTGGCGACTGCACGGCGGGCACGGCGAGTCTCGTCGTCCGAGCAGCAGAGAGGAGAGAGAACAGAGAGATGAGAGAGAGAGGATGACGTGTAGAGAGAGTACTGTGGTGTGTCAGAACCTTGGGAATCGTGTAATTATATAGTAAAATAATGCTGTGTGTGAGTGGTATAATAGTAATTAACAGTAGATCTGATGGTAAAAGTCAGTGGCAGAGGTGTAATAATGTACAGATCTGGGTGTATAGTATTGTGGCAGTGTAGGTAATTTACAGTAGATCTAGGGGTAAATTAGAATAGATTGGTAACAGAATTACACTCTCAAATTAAAACAGATTTCAAAATCAAATATTCCCTCCAATAATTGTAACAGATTTCAAAATCAAAATCAATAATTTCCAACAGAATTTCCAAAATAATATTTTAAAATGGAATTTCGAAAATCAAGATTCCCTCCATAGATTTCAAAACACGTTTTCAAATCCAGAAATATTTGCTTTATTTAATAATAACTAGTTAGCTAACAAACTAATTAGCACTAACTCTTAACTAGAAGAAAACTGCTATGCAATGCTCTAATTATCAGTAGGCAATATTAGCATTAAACGAAGTATTTAAATAATTGCCATCAAAAGTAATATTTTATAATACTAATAATGATCATTAAATAATCAACAGACAATTAAAACTTTTACAACATAATTAACCACCATTTTTGAAAATTACTTTAGAAGAATATTTATAATCAATTCTTTTATTTTTAAAACAAAACAATATGAATTAAGAATATATTTCCTGAATACTTTATTTTAATCAATATTTCTTCTAAAGCTCCAATACTTTCAAAAGAAAATTCAAGAAATGATCGAATTACACAAAATGGATTTAGGGAGTTACAAATCTACCCCCCTTACAAAAATTTTATCCTCGAAATTTCAAGGGTTTTGCAATGTATAAAATCAAGAAAATTTATTAAAGGCAACCAGAAAACTAAATGATTTATTTATGTAGTAAAAATAACAAGGACCAACAAGTAGTCACTAGACAATAGGAAAAACTGTAAATGCAAGAAAACTCAAGGACAAGCCTAAAATAGGCTATACAAAGAAACACAGCTACTATAAGCAAGTAAGAAGATAATGGTCCACACGGCTGCGCTCATGCAGCTACTACTGATCCTCATAAACTGGGTCCTCCTGCTGCTGCTCTGGTACTGGCCCCTGACGAGTGAAAGCCGCAGGACAATCCCTTACTTGGTGAGTGGCAAATCCACAAACCAAATACTGTCCTAACTTCTGGCGGCATTCCTCGCCACGGTGTCCCGGTCTCTTGCAGTATGCACAAGAAAGGTACACCGGGGTCTGGATCTGTCTCTGCTGCCTCGGTGATGTCGGTGCCTGAACATGGTGCTGATGCTGAGGTGGCCTGTGCTGGGTGTCGGTCCGCTTCGGTGGACCCTGAGAACTGCTGGCGCCAATATCTCGGTCCCGCTGAGCTTCGGATCCATTTTCTTCTCCACTCCTTGAGCAACTTTAAGAATGCTCACATATGTAGTGGCCTGACTAATAGCTACTGCATGACGTAGCTCCCTGGTGAGACCCTTCTTGAACATCCAAGCCCTGTCCTTCGGCGTGCTGACTAGGTTCTCTGCGAACCTGCTGAGTTGGGTGAACTCGGATGTATACTGGGCCACTGACATATTCCCTTGCTGCAATGCTTCAAATTGCATCCTAAGCTCGTCCCGCTCCACATCCGGGAAGAACTTTTCCTGGAATAGCAGCTTGAAGTCCTTTCAGGAAACTCCGGGCTCTGCTAACTGGGGCTCCTTCCGGTACCAAGTCCTAGCGATGTCGAAAAGTCGCATGCTCGCAACTTCGACCTTCAAATCATCCGGGATCCTTGCCATCTTCAATGACCGTTCAGCATTCTCTAGCCATTCGTCTGCGTAGACTATTCCCTCATTGCCCCAGAAATCCATCGGGCAGAGGAACTGATATTCCTTGGCAGTTCCTGGCTTCGGCGCTGCTGGTGCCGGCGGTGCTGGCGGTGCTGGTGGAGCTGGCTCTCTGGTCCTGAGTGCGTCGATGACGGTCTCTCTGAACTGTACGGCCTGCTGACTCTGAATCTCTCTGAATTGTGCAGCCTGTTGATTCTGGGCCTCCATGAATTGCTGGAACATGGCCATCACTTGCGTGCCATCGAACATCATCATCGGTGGAATCGGCTGAGGCGGAGGCGGTACAAGCTGCTCCTGTGCACTGGGTGCAGGCTGCTCACTGGTCCCAGCGCTCGTCGTGGCGACCGTCCTGCAAAAAAAATAAACTGTTGATTGCTATATCCTATAAAAATGACAAACTATCCTAAAATCATAAGTAAATCAAATTTTCAAAAATTTTTAAACATCAATAACCATAAACCATAAACCATTAATCATAAACCATTTTCAAAAACCTAAACCATTTCCATAAACAGTAAACCATTTTCATAAACCATTTTCCCGCGGTTCCTATGCTGTGATGAGTTTTTCTTAGCTTTCGCTGGTCCCCCAATAACACTTATTTGCCTAAGTGTCATTAGGACAGACCTGCATGGACCACCACTAAAAACATGTCACGTCTCGCTCCCGAATAATCGGATACGAGTCGGACACGCCCAGCCTTCGTCGTTGGACACGACGAAGTAAGCTGTACAATACTAAGGAAAACTCAAAGTCACAATGTAATGTAAACCAAAACACAGCTTTTATAATGTTCCCAGAAATCACCAATATCCATCAAATATTTTAAATACAAACTCAGTCGGAGACAAATCTGGTCAAATGAAATAATATACAATAATGAATCTCTAAGATACAATCTCCAGAAAAATAAATGAAATAATAAAAAGCTACAATATCCAAGCAATCACCAGCTCCATGTAATCTCCCACTCACCTGCAACGATCCTATCAGGAAAAGAGCAAAGTACAACCCTGACTAGACAATATACAATGTAATCTGTGATCCAGAATACAAGGTGAAACAGGAATACCAGAAAACTAGAACATGAAATGAAACTGAACTGTGGTACCAGAAATGAAATATAAACTGCAGGTAAAGGATGACAATCAATATGCTAGACAATGAACACGGCTATCAATGTACAAGGCAATCAATCACGACAATCAATATACAATTGTGACAATTTTGAAATATTATAACTAATGTGTGACCGGCTTAGGAACAATCAATCAATCAATCAATGAGTCAATTCTACATGGTACGGCTTCATCGTACGTGATGTGTACGATTAGGCTATCTTCAATACCTATGTTGGGTGTGGTCACACAAAAGCTAATATTTCCCCCAATCCCGCAATAAACAATGACGCACAAGCAATGAATCAATGAAGCAAGACAATCGTGTGTAATTCGTGTCCGATATGAGAACATGACACATGAAGGTAAGACAGAAAATAAGGTACAAGTCAAGTCAGTGTACTTGCCTCGGTTTGGTTGCACGAGAGTAGTACTGCATGGTTGCAATGATCACCTGTTATATTTGTACAATTTATCAGGGTTTTGAATTAACTACAATAACCAATCTAAGTTATTTCTAACCATAATCTAATCTATTTACTTATGAAAATAGTTTTAATAACCTTTAAAATAGTTTTAGTCACGAATACTTTTACAAGAAATTATTAATTTATCAATTAGTAATAAAGGAAAACAATTAATAATATTCAATATTAACTAATAATAATTATAGGCAAGAAAAGCTAACACTGCTTTTAAAACTATATAATGTAGCCTATCAAAATAATTCTTTAGCTATATCTAATAAAGAAAATATTTTAGAAAACAATAAAACATTTTGCTTATCAAGATAAATAATTACAACCTTAAGAATATTTTTAATTTACTAGAATTACTTAGCAAAACAAATACTAAGGCCTATATTATTTAAGAAATATCTAAACTATAAATTTTTGCAAGGAACGTTTATGTTTTCAGAAGATAAATACTAACTAAACCATTTTATTTACCACAATCTACTAGAATATTTACATAATTATACTATTAGAGCATTTTAGAAACTAACTAAAATAGTAATTAAATTGAAACATGAGCTTTTGGTAATTATAAAAAGACTTATAAACCATAACAAAAGCCCAACATTCACTCCAAGTCTACTGACAATCCCCAACTATTTGCACAAACCATACTTACAACCGACAGCTCAATTCTAAGGGCTGACCCAGCCTTCTGTTTAAACCAGCAATTAAAACCTACATAATTAAATAAGCCTGACTATTAGCCCAGAACCCAGCCCACAGTCCAAATAAAACTCTGTTAACAATTAAACTTAATTTCTATAAATCAACCAGCCCATCTTCGAGCCCACTATTTCCCAGCCCGACCATTGGTCCAGCCCACCACTAAAAAAACTCTCTGTTATATTAAACCAAAAATTTCGTTTAAATACAACAGCCCAACCCAGAGCCCACAATTAAAGCCCAGGAACCCGGCCCAAACTTCCTTAACATAAATCCATTCGATTCTCTCTCCTACCATTTCTAATCCAACCGACAGAAACTCGACGAAGGTTCGAGAGGGCTCTCGTCTCTTCTTCGGCGAAGAGGCTCCGTCTCCGGCGAGAGACTTCGCCCTCTCCGGCGAAGCAACCCCCTCCCTCGTCTCTGTCTTCTTCTTCCTCCTTCCCGTCCGGCCTCCTAGTAAACCCTAACCCTAACACTTCTTCTTCCTCAGTTCTTCAACCCCATCTTCTTCCTCTCGTCTCTTCTCCTCCAGCTTTTCATAGCTAGGAAAACCCTAACCCTAGTAGATCTTCTCCATGGCCGCAGTCTTCGTCTTCCTCCTCCAGGCCCAATTCAAAACCCTAACCCTAATACTTCACCTTCTTCTGCTTTATCTCGAAACCCTAGGTCAGAAACCTTAGGTTCGACTCCCCACAGCTCCAAAACCCTAGATCTAGGTGTTCTTCTACACTGGCCGACCACAAACCCTAAGTTAGGAAACCCTAAAACTTCTATGGCCTAGCCCAATCTCTAGGTCAGAACCCTAGATCTGACCATCTTTTCCTTTCCTGGATTCGAAACCCTAACCCTAAGTCCATTAGGTCGTCTTCCCCGACGATTCCTCTCGAACCCTAAATTCTAGATCTGAAGCCCTAGGTGAAACCCTAATCCTTCATGACCGGAACCCTAGGTCTCACAACTACTAGGTCAGAAACCCTATATCTACAGAGAAACAAAGAAGAGAAGGGAGGTTCTGAGTAGATCGAGGCGGGGAGCTCACCGACCGGCGGGGATGTCGATCCACGGAGCGGCGGCAAGATCTAGCACTGAAGGCGAGCTGGTGGCGCTCCGGCGTGGATCTGGCCTCTGCACGACTTCAAGGCGGCGACGGGGTCTTCTCGGCTCGGTGAGGAACTCGACGCCTGGCGCTGTAGCCGAGGCGGCGCAGCTGATGGCGGTGGCGCGCTTCTCGAAGGGTCGACGGCTCTGCAGTCGAGATGGCGCTTCTCGAGGTCGGTGCTAATGGCGGTGGCTCGAGCTACGGAGGGCTCACTGCTCGAGGAGCAGCACGGTCTACGAAGCCTGCTCCGTACTGATGGCGTGGCACGAGGATCGAGGCGGCTCACTGCTGATGGCGGTGCTCAGTGACGCTCCGGCGACTGCGCGGCGGGCACGGCGAGTCTCGTCGTCCGAGCAGCAGAGAGGAGAGAGAACAGAGAGATGAGAGAGAGAGAGGATGACGTGTAGAGAGAGTACCGTGGTGTGTCAGAACCTAGGGAATCGTGTAATTATATAGTAAAATAATGCTGTATGTGAGTGGTATAATAGTAATTAACAGTAGATCTGATGGTAAAAGTCAGTGGCAGAGGTGTAATAATGTACAGATCTGGGTGTATAGTATTATGGCAGTGTAGGTAATTTACAGTAGATCTAGGGGTAAATTAGAATAGATTGGTAACAGAATTACACTCTCAAATTAAAACAGATTTCAAAACCAAATATTCCCTCCAATAATTGTAACAGATTTCAAAATCAAAATCAATAATTTCCAACATAATTTCCAAAATAATATTTTAAAATGGAATTTCGAAAATCAAGATTCCCTCCATAGATTTCAAAACACGTTTTCAAATCCAGAAATATTTGCTTCATTTAATAATAACTAGTTAGCTAACAAACTAATTAGCACTAACTCTTAACTAGAAGAAAACTGCTATGCAATGCTCTAATTATCAGTAGGCAATATTAGCATTAAACGAAGTATTTAAATAATTGCCATCAAAAGTAATATTTTATAATACTAATAATGATCATTAAATAATCAACAGACAATTAAACTTTTACAACATAATTAACCACCATTTTTGAAAATTACTTTAGAAGAATATTTATAATCAATTCTTTTATTTTTAAAACAAAACAATATGAATTAAGAATATATTTCCTGAATACTTTATTTTAATCAATATTTCTTCTAAAGCTCCAATACTTTCAAAAAGAAAATTCAGAAAATGATCGAATTACACAAAATAGATTTAGGGAGTTACATAAGTCGCCGCCCTTCCGATTATCTTCCCCCTCCGCGTGGCTAAGCTTCCCTCCGCCTCAGTTCCTCTCCGCGACCGCCCTTTTCTGCCGAGTCCTCTGCCGTCCCGACCGCGCCTCACTTCTCCTCCGCCCGCGCCAAGCCCCGACGACCCCCAGCTCCGATCGCCCCTCCGCCTCGCCTTCCCTCTCTCTCTCGATCTCTCTCTCCCCTCACCCTCTCCTTTCTCTCCATTTCCTTTTCTTTTCTTTTATGTATATTTTTTTACTGTTAAAGGGACAGCAGTGCTGTCATGTATATTTAATATCTATTATTATTGTTATTATTATTATTATTATTATTATTAGTATTAATGTATTATTATTATTATTAATGTATGTATGTAGTGTATTATTATTATTATTATTATTATTATTATTAACTATTATAATAACTTCTGTTTTTCTATAAAAATTAGTTTAGCAGTAGACTCACTACCATTAGTATATATTACATTTTGAAAGCTAGTATGAATATATCATCATTAGTATTATTCATATTGATTGTCGAAATGATAAGATGTATTAAATATTCTTAAATTCTAATTTTATGATACTACAGATACGACTTGGGCTTAAGATTATTATTGTGGTATTTTTCTATCAAAAAGTAGATTTCAAATTATAAAATAATTTTTCTGATACTCCCCAGATATTTATCTAGATTATTTTCTAACCATCTGAAAATATAGCTTTTGGTTTAGGAAGTATATTTTACAAACCTAAGAGTTATTATATCTAGAGATAAATTGTGACTAATAAAATGTATTTCCAAGTTATCGTATATATTTTCAAGTAGTATACGCAATATTTTTACTAAGTAAATTATAGTTTTCGACCTAAAACGATTTTATTATATATTAATATTTTGGGATAGTAAAATATAGTTTTCAAGCATTATAAAATATTTTCTAAAATCATTTATGTATTATTTATCTAATTACCCTTGATTATCCCCATGTTCGCGACTAGCCCTATTTTTCTATTCCCTCATCAAATCTGGACCTCTTTATATCGTTCCTAACTAATTTGACCGCCCTGGACCCGATGGAACCGTCCATGCCGTCATCAGAGGTCACTTTGCGTAGTTGTAACACCAAAGTCGATATTGTGCCACCTTTATTGTACCACACCAGGCAGCTCACCAGGCGTCGCAACAGGCAAGTATACCTTGCTAATTTACTGTCACATTATTTATTTTTTGTATTATTTATTTTATTTCATATTGTTAGTTTTTTTTGTTATAAACTGTGCGTCCAAGCCACACTTGGTTGCAAGCGACTCTATTAGTCGTTTTACTTTATTATATGCATGTTAACTTAGTGTTAGCGGATTACCTTCTTGTTGGGGATATCCTTATATCTCCTTGGCCATGACACACACACACTACACGGTTGGGGACATGTTGCTAGGGGCACGACTTATTGACTAGCTATCTCTAAAGTCGTGTGACGGTAGATATTCGTAACTGCTATGACTAGGATTTTAGAGACTCAAGCAGTTACAAAACTGGACGAGCCATGGACATGACTTGAACAGTGTAGGAAATATTGGGGGAGGACAGTCGTTAGTGCGTATGGGAATCCAAACAGGTAAACCACAATCTCCGGATGGAACTGTGACGATATATTTGCAGATGCCCTATGACGTTTTAGACGTTACGGATGGATACGGATCACTGGATGCCAGTTACGTACACATAGCCTAAAATCCCACCCATGCGCATAAAAGTTGTCCTCTAAATTGCACGTTAGGCGGTTAGAATCTCCTTTTGCATATTTGTGTCTAGAATAGTCTTTATATATTATTTTATTATTCTGACAGTTCATATTAGCATGTTCTTCCTGTATCTTGCTACGTCCGTCTGAGGAACCTGGTTATTCCCAGGTGTGTGCTTTCATGATTCACTGCAGGTGTTCTAGCCAAGGCCGTGGTCTTCTCTATTCCTTCGAAGACGATTGTGCTTGGTTCGTCTTGTCATTTTTATGGATCGATTCTTGTACATTTCTTTCATTGAGATAGTTGGTAGTGGACTTTGTCTCCGTCCCAACTATTGTATCATAAATATTCAAGTTAATTTTTCTATTATTATTCTGCTCATTGTGGATGAGATTTAGTTTGTCTTGGATTACTACATTTTACAGCTTATGTATACATACAAGACCCCTGTACTTCGTATGTATACAGCTGGCATGTCTACGTTCCTAGTCCTACATATATTAGGACTGGGGCGTTACAGTGGCATAATAGACTAGGACTTGTTCATTGTAAAAGAATTAACAAGATGTCTAGTCTAGGGCTTATCTCCAAATATGGGGGGTAAGAAGTTGGAGAAGTGTGAAGTCTGTACACAGACAAAGATCACTAGAAAATTATTCAAGCGGGTAAACCGAAGTATAGATCTTCTGGAGTTGGTGCACTCAGATATCTGTGACTTCAAACAGTTCTCCACAAAGGTCAGGTTGAAGTATTTCATTACTTTCATCGATGATTTCTCAAAGTATGTATTCGTTTATCTGTTCAAGTCTAAAGATGAAGCGTTTAAGAAATTTAAGGACTTCAAGGCTGAAGTCGAACGTCAAACCAGACAACAACTCAAGAGACTCAGAAGTGATCGAGGTGGAGAGTATAGGTCTCATGAATTCTTATCGTTATACAAAAATATGGAATTATCAACGAGATGACTGCTCCGTACTTTCCTCAATCAAATGGTGTTGCAGAAAGGAAGAACAAAACGTTAACAGAGATGATGAACTCAATATTGTTGACTGCAGGTCTTTCAAATTTTTTCTGGGGTGAAGCAGTGCTTACGGCTACTTTCATTCTGAATAGAGTACCTTAGGCAACTTCCGATGTCACTTCTCATGAACTTTGGTTCAAGGTCAGACCCAACTTAAATATTATTCGAGTGTGGGGGTGTCTGGCATATGTGAAGCTTCTGGATTTAAAGATTCAAAAGTTGGGAACAAGGACTAAGAAGACTATATTCCTGGGCTATCCCGATAAGAGTAATGCTCGGAGGTTCCTTGATATTGAATCAAATTATATCATTGAATCTTGCGATGCAGAATTCTTCGAAGATAAATTTACGAGGCACAAGAACATTATTCTCGCAGATATTCTGAAGAATAGTGTAGGTGCACACGTCACTCCCATTTTTCGTTCTACATATTTTTAGTATACGTGTACGAAATTCTAACTTTTGTCAGGTGACCCGTATTTTGACTTGTCTTGCTTATCCTAGTCTTGGTTTAATCTTGCCTTGGTTTAATTTGGGTTGATTCAACTTGGCTTGGCTTGGTTTATTTGGTTTGAGATGAGAAGGGTTTGTATAAAAACCAACTCCTCTCTCTCTCCTTCATTATTTCTCATTACTTCTTCATCTTCTTCATTTACTTATCCCACCTACCAAGTCCTAGGAAAGTGTAACTTGGTTCATAATGTATCTTAAATTTTATTGTTCCATTGTCTTCCTTGCTTGATTCTAAGCCTCTTTAGAACTTAGATATTTTGGTTTTGATGGTTACATTTTTTTAGATCTAAGTTTATAGTTTCCTCTATTTTTCTTGGTTTTGATCACTTAAACTTAATTAATTTTTAAAACTAATGGTTCCATGTTGTAGAGAATTCAATTTTATTCAGTTTAGACCTTTATTTTGTTCAATTTCGAGTCCTATAACCCAAGTTATGGACAATGTAAGTTTCTAAAACTCTATAGCCAAAAGCTTGCTGGTAGTGACGACACCTCGTGCACCTTTTGGCTCGCACACCTTGTACCTCGTGAACCTTTTGGTTCGCGCACCTTGTATCTCGCACACCTTTTGGTCTGCGCATCTTGCACCTCGCACACCTTTTGGTTCGCGCAACTTGCATCTCGTGCACCTTTTGGTCTGCGTACCTTGCACCTTGTGTACCTTTTGGTCTACGCACCTTGTACCTCGCACACCTTTTGGTTCGTATACCTTACACCTCGTGCACCTTTTGGTTCGTGCACCTTGCACCTCGCACACATTTTGGTTTGCGCACCTTGCAACTCGTACACCTTTTTGTCCGTGCACCTTGCACCTTGCACCTCACGCACCTTTTGGTCTGCACACCTTGCACCTCGCGCACCTCGTGCACCTTGCATCTCGTGCACCTTGCACCTCGTGCACCTTATACTTCATGCATCTTGCACCTCGCACGTCTTGCACCTTGAGCCATGTGTCTTTTGACGTGCGCGAATCACTCTAAATGACTGTTTTTGCCCGTTTAAGCTATTTTGTAAATAGAATCTTGAAAAACTCAAAATATGAAAGTTGTAGATCTTTGTCTTGGCTTCAAGAATCTTCCAATCTCACTTTAATCAGAGTTCATATATGACTTATAGTTTCAATCACATGGGAGTTTTCGATCTTCTATGTATGTTTTTTTTACTTGGCCAAAATTGCAACGACCCGACTGTTGGCCCAATGATTGTATCATATTTTTGAATATGGTTAATCTGTTAAGTTTAGCATTTTATTATCACTAATCTTCATACTATCACTATAGCTTTTCTACTTATACTTATATCTTTGGTGATGTGTGCTTATTATTTTACATATTAGTGATATAAATTTTTATTATATATATCTTAAATTTAATTGAGTTACCAAATTCAAAACTATGTTTGATTGTGGTTATTCAATTAAGTTAACATTATGATATTGCTAATATTTATGCTATCACTATAGCTCTTATGCTTAAACTTAGCATTGTCCTATCGTGCTTTATCTTATCATATTTGTTATATGTATACTGCTTCGTTCGTCTAACATGTACATGCAGAAAAGCAATAAGCAACATTAATGTGGACATATGCAATGAAAAAATTATAGTGGGCTAAAGACGACAGATCCCACAAGATTTTTTTTTTGAACCACCCGACGATATCTCCGGAACCACGCACTCGGGGGTTCCGCTGCCCGGTCAGCGGACGGGAGTCGAGGGAATAGCGCACCCCGTAGGGGTTCGGGGGCGAAGTCCCTAAAAGGTATTCAATTTTCACAAACTGGATATCTTTGGACAACTGCCGTCAAGGAAGAAGCCAACATCTATCAAGGAAAGAAGTCATGCCATGCCATCATCATTTCAAGACATTGAAGAAGCCTGCACCTGCTATAGTATATCTGAAATCTGTAATGAGTCTTAGGAATTATTGTAAACACAATAAATGGATGGCAAAATTGAAAGCTAGGGTAGAAATTAGCCCAGGATCATTTTCGGATGAAAATCAGCATACCGACGGTATACCGGTCTATACCGACGGTATACCGATTTTTGTTCACAGAAAGTTCATGTTTACAAAATCGGCATACTGACGAAATACAGATCTATACCGACGGCATACCGATTCAGTAACATTAAAAATCCAACGACCAGATTTCGATCATTTAATGATCCCAACGGCTATATTTCTAGCCGTTGCAATTCCAGACCGGTATTCCGACGGTATGTCGGTTCGTACCAACGGTATACCGATCGCTGACTGAAAGTTGCCTTTGAGCTCTTTTCAATACTTTGGTTATAAATAGCCTTGAACCCCTTCATTCAAGGTTGATGCTTTGAGCCTAAAATTTCTAAACCACCAAAGTCTATCTACAAACAACTATACAAGCTTTCATTTGCCATCCATAAATTGTGTTAGAGTTATTGAGTTAAAAAGTGAGATCTTCATCTTGTTGTATAAGGAGATCAAACCTATTGTAAAAGGTTGAAGTTGGAGAGTCTTCGGATCCAACTCTTGGTTGAAGTTGGAGAGTCTTCGGATCCAAACTCTCGGTTGAAGTTGGAGAGGCCTTCAGACTAAAGCTCTCTTGTAAGAAGTTGGTGAGCCTTCGTATGAAAACTCACTTGTACTATTTGCGATACTATCGAATAGAGTTCCGGGACTGGAGTGTCCCTTGGGAGGATACCAGGATACATCGGGTGTCGGTATTGGTTTGCTTCTTCTCTTGCACTTATAATTTTAAATTGCCCACTAGCTTGTGCTAAGTGCTTGATTAGTTAGCTTAACCCTATTCACCCCCTCTAAGGTTTCTATACCGACTTAACACTTGATAGTCTTGAGATAGTAACTTTAACTTGACTTGAACATGATAATATGAACCCGTCTTGATAACTCTTGATAAGTGGCCCGTCGAAAGCGCACTCAAGACAAGTACTCTTGACATGACAAGTAACCTGACATGACATGTATAATCTTGAAAGGCTGTTACGACAGCTACCCTAACTTACTAAATAACTCGTCTTGACACCGTGGTTGACTTTTTTGATTGTGCCTGTACAAGCTACTTGTCTCGTCTTGCATCATGTCTAGGACATGGATTCCTGGTTACCACGGTTAAGAATTCATGATGAATCTGACTAGGTTAATGACTAGATTGATCAAGCAGTTCATATAGAGATATTTTTCCCAGTTACAGACGATCACGTTATCCCGGCCATACCTGAGGGACTTGTAGCCTGCCGACGAGTAGGACACATTTTCAGCCCACTGTCATGTGGGGCACTTCTTGAAAATATAAGTACTGGAAGTACACCAGTAATCTTGATAACTCTTGTAACTCTTGTAAATCACCTCACCTAGATAACCTGGATAGCTATAGGACTTGTGACTGCGGGAATATCTCATTGCATCTTGCTAGTAACTAGGCATGTGACAACCTTAGTTAGCTAATGATAGCATGCCATAGGACTTGATTGGCCGTGCCTGAATGCTTGTTCGTGATTAGCATGGGAATTATATTCCGTCTCTTAATGCAAGCTGTAAGCCCCCTAAATTTTCGGGATTATTTTGAATTTTCTAAATAAATTATTTTTCGATAATTCATTTTGATTTAATTAATTTTTATTATTAAATGCTCTTTACCGTAACTTGGATTTCTAGAGCATCAGGGATGCCAGTCTCTGGAAACTTTCTTCTTGAAGTTTGTAGTAGACGAGATTATCTTCATATTGATATATCGTGTCGCACTCGAACTTGTTCCCTTGTGCTCCATTTGCTTCGCACAACTTTCGGGTCAATTTAGACCAATTTATCGTCTGTCGTAATTTGTGACTTAACTTCCAACTTAATTTCCGGACCCGACATCGGTCCAATCCAGTCGACCCAATATATGGCCCTGGCATGTTTTGAGTCTACTATGCATGTTCCCCTTGCGTGCCACCAAATTTATCTCCCTTGTGCTCCCATTTCTTCTATGATTTTAATTCGTTTAAATTTATTATTATTTTTTAATTAAATCTTGGCCCCAAACTTGCCCAAACTTGACCCAACACCCAACCCAATTTGGTGTAACCCCTGTCATGACTACCCATACATCTCACTATTGTATTTGCCTTTTTCCCTACTCAAAAATATCCTCCTCTTTATACAAAATATCTTCCTCTCTCTCTCTCTCCTCTCTATCTATATATATATATATATAATATATATATATATATATAATAATAATAATAATAATAATAATAATATCTCTCCCTATCTCTTCATTTAAACAACTCTCTCTTTCACCTCACTCACCCCTCACCTCTCACCAGCACACATCACAGCCACCCCCATGTAGCCGAACACCCCCCTCTCTCTATGTCACGACCCGCACCCTAGAGTAAGGGCACGAGACGTGGGTACGTCCAGCCTACGCCGCAGTGTCGACGGTAGAACGCTGTCCTAGGTCAATATACATCTAACAAAACATATCTAAACAGTTTATACTCCCCAAATGGGGGTGACATAGCAGTAATAAAACTCAATCACAACTAAGAAAGAGATAGCACGATATGAAATAGAACTCAAGGAAACAAATAGATGATAAAGTAGTCTAAGATAATCCCAACAAATATCCAGAAGTACATGGTCTCAGATACAAAAATGAAAGAATATATACAACTCAGAACTCAGAATAAAGTCTAGCTAAACATGTCTCAAGACTACATAAAAAGATAAGCCTAACTAGACTAGTCTAGGCAATGGGGGTGATGTCCTCAGCTAGAGCTGGGTCCTCCTGAGGGTCCAGCTCGCAAGTGTCATCTAAGGCTGCCCCGTAGAAAGTGTCCAGACAGGCCTCCTCCTCGTCCTCTGTAATATTTCAACAGGTCCAGTCAGGACATGAGCGAGTACAGTACATCTCAACAGTTCATAGCAGGTTAGAAAATATAATCATGCAGTAAAGTAAGATACAGGTGCTGAGGAATACAGTATGTAAACAGAGAGAGAGAGAGAACTGTAATAGAGTATCTACTATAAGTAAGGAACTAACAGTGGCTAGCGAGTCAGAGTACAGGATAGCACATGTGAACAGAACAGATTTGTACATGATCTACACTAAGGAGTTTCACATGATCTACACTACTATAAAATTGTTCACATGACTACTAGCACTCTTCCGTTTTCCCTAATCAATACACAAGGATCTAAGCAGGTTATGTTATTATACATGATATCACATGGGGGCCCATGAAAGGGTGCACATGATAGTATACATGAGGGCTCTGTGAACATGAGAGTACATGATTCACAAGAGTGTACATGTATGGTAAAAGCACAGGAGTACATGATGAAAGTGAAACGCACATGACACAATGTACCCGATGCTTCCGAGGGGGATAACATCGCATAAAGAGATCCATATAGTACCAATCCGTGATAATGTCGTGACAGCTCAAGTAAAGTAATTTAATGCAAAAATAATTCTAAGCAGGATATGAAATGATCAAAGAATGTACTTGCCTGGTATCTGAGTGTCCAATATGAAAGTACTGTCCGAGGAGTGGTGTCTGGCTCCTAATCAGAACAGCACAAGTCACAACAAGTCCAAAATGGTATAATAAAGTCCTACTATACATTCTACATGATTCTAGGTCAATCTAGGCCAAAGTCAACTCTTGGTCAACCTTGTTCAACCAAGAAGTCAAACCTAAGTCAACTATGGTCAAACTAGGTCAACCAAGTCTAAATTAGGTCAAATTAGTCTACACTAGACTACATTAGCCTATACTAGGTCACTCAACCTACACTAGCTAGTACACAACACTACTAGGCTATCTAGACCAATTATACAAGTTATATGTTACCTAACACAATATACAAATACACTAGCTTTAGGTTACCCATATACCTATACATAGGTACAGGCACACACATATCATAGGTATATATATATACATCACATACCTACTTTAGGTTATATGACATATACATTAGGAGCTAACATATATATATGTACATATAGATATAGGCTCAAACATATATACATATATTATATATTGCATACAAACCTATACCTCAACCTACAATAGGAAGAATAGGAAAATAGAGAGAGAGAGTGTGTAAATGGTGTGTGTGTGAAGAGAGTGCACTGGACATGTGACAGGAAAAGGAATTAGATGTGTATGTAAATGTGTGTAGGGAGATGTGTGTATCACTATATGTGTGGAGAATAACAGTGTCATGAGGGCGATGTGAGATATGTGTCTAGGTGAGGGAATTGTGTGAGTGGGTGAAACATGTAAGAGGGTGTATGAGAAGAAGAGTGGACTGGTGTGTAGCTGTGTGTGTGTGAAACCTGGAAGGCAGTGGCAGCAGTTATGGTGCAAAAATTGAGAGTTCAAGTCAATAGCAAAAACACAATATCAGTTAATCACATTGATCATCAAACTCTTTATTTGAAACTCAGTTTTTCAGTCATAAAATCAATTCCAGATTTCCATTTTTCATTTCCTACATTCCCAGGTTCCATACAACCTAGGAAAAAATTCCATGGTTCAATAGAACTCCAAAAATCAGTCTAAAAATAGTACACAATATTCCAGTTTTAAACCCTAAAACTTCATTCTCAGGTTAATACATATTGAAATAAAAAACAGTTGACAGTATCATTTTGAATCAACCCAATGGCCAAAAAGGCCATTCACAAAAAAGCTAAATTCGAAAAGACATATCTCAACAATGTGGATCAACACATAAGTGGGGGGTGATTTACAGTGAAGAAAACATCAAGCAATCAGGGAAAATAATGTTTCAGGAATTGGAAAAACCTGTATCAGGAAATGGGTTTCAGTTACTTTCCAGTCTAGCCTCAACCCAGTTTTCATGAGTCAAACACATCAAATAAATCCTAAATTTGACACACATGTAGTTCAAGTATAAGAGAACAAATCTAGGAACTATAAACCAACATTTAACAGCATCAGATGGGTACAAAATGATGGCACAATTCATATTTGAAACTGGAAATTTGACAGAAATACAAGTATCAGCCATAGCATCACTCTAACATTCGAAACCCAAGTTTCCACATAAAAGACTAACTTAATCATGTAAACTAATATTATCAGAGATTAACAACACATACTGGATCTATCTAATCAAATTAAAATAGAATTTAAAAGCATTAAAACAATATAACACAGGAACACAATTTAGGAGCACTGATACACACAGTGCACGACACGTGCACAGGCAAATGCGTGTCCGATACAACACGAGAGCTCATGAAACTTCACGAACCTCGTGTCAGTCACGGACACGACACGTGTGTCAATTTCCGTGCGTCGAAGTGGAGAGTGCCCTGCACACCAAGCCCCGAGCAGCAGGGGATTAAACCCGAGCGCGTGCGCGTGTCAACAGCGCGTGTCCACGCGTCGAAACGGACACAAACAGACACTAATATCCACTCAGATGAACAGAAATGCATAAGCAATAGTAAAACCTAAATTTCTATTTAAAAACATTGCACAAATAAAATCAAAATGCCCTTTGAGGCATTTCGACAAACACCTCAGTCAAGACTCTGATACGTGTCCAAACGGACACGAAACTTATGTAATCCGACACAAAACCAATGCAGACACTTAGAGGACTCCTAGGGCTTCCTAAATATGAAAAGAAATCAAAATTTCATGGAGAAATGTAGAAGTTACCTATTCTTGAACTTTTTATAAAAACCCTCTTTCTAAAGCTCTTCTCCTTGATGTCCCAATCCAATCAAATCACCACAAACTGAACTGAAACTTCAAAGTCAGCAAGAATAGGTATATTAGAACCCTATGGAAGAGATTTGAATGAAAAATGAAATGGAATGGGAATCTAGGGAAAAGAAGTAGGAATAAACCTTTCCTTAAACTTTGAGCTTTCCTTAGAAAGAGGCACCCTAAAATTAGGAGAGTACTTATAGGGTGATGTTCCCAATGATGATGGGGGGGGGCCACTATGTCTAGGGATTAGGGTTTGAAATTGTCTTGGGCTTTGGGCCAACCTACAAGGCTATGGTTTGAATTGATTTAATAAAGGTTCTAAATCATAAGCCATGACTTATGACTTTCTAATTCCTATTGCTAATTAGAGTCTAATGACCAAACCAAGGATTAGGCTAGGTTAGACTAGAGTCATATCCTAACCAAGCCCATACTAACTAGGGTTAGCTCCTAGGTTGGTCTACAAGGGTCAAAACTAGTCAAAGTCAACCTAGTCCAAACAATTCCAAAATAATTCCTAAAAAATCCCATAAATTCAAATAAATTCTAATAAATTCAAATTACCCCAAAAATATCAAAAATACCCTCAAACTAGAAATATGGTAGTGACAAATCTACCCTCCTTAAAGAATTTTGTCCTCGAAATTGAAAGGCGAAATACAACTGATGAGAAGGATAGAAAGTATACCTCACGGTCCAAAAAGAAAAGGGTAGCGCTCGTGCATCTCATCCTCCCGCTCCCAGGTAGACTCTCCTGGCGAATGATGCCTCCATGTGATGCGTACCAAAGGTATCACCCGGTTCCTCAAAACCTTCTCCCGTCGATCCAGAATCTTTACTGGCTGCTCTGGATAGCTGAGAGAAGGCCCAACCTCTATCTCTGAATGATCGAGTACATGGCTAGGGTCAGCCACGTACCGTCTCAACTGTGATACATGGAATATGTTGTGGACCCCCACTAGCACACGTGGCAAGTCTAGCCTGTAAGCAACGTCACCGACTCTCCCGCAGATAACGAAAGGGCCGATGAAGCGCGGGCTAAGCTTTCCGCCTCCACCAAAACGTATCGTACCACGAGTCGGAGATATCCTCAAGAAAACCTGGTCTCCGACCTAATCACAAGCAATATCTCAATTAATTATAATAAACAAACATGATCAAAAATTACAAACAAAAACCTAAATCTAATCCTACCATAATCTGTACCTCAAACTCCAACGGCTTCCGGTGGCTATCGGCCCAGTGCCGATGTCTGTCCTGTGCCACGCGAAGTATATCCCTGATGAGCTTTACCTTCTCGACTGCATCAACAACCATCTCTGGCCCCAGTAAAGCTCGCTCACCAACATCATCCTAAGATAAGGGTGTACGACACCTACGCCCGTACAGAGCCTCGAAAGGTGACATCTCAATGCTGGCCTAGAAACTATTGTTGTAAGCAAACTCCACCAAATGAAGATGATCCTCCCAGGAACCTCCAAAGTCCAGGACGCACGTCCGCAGCATATCCTTAAGTGTCTGAATAGTCCGCTCTGACTGTCCGTCCGTCTGGGGGTGGTATGCAGTACTAAACTTGAGCTGAGTGCCCAAGTTGGTCTGCAGACTCCTCCAAAAATGGAAAGTAAAATGGCTATCCCGATCTGAGATGATGCTGACCGAAACCTCGTGAATCCTGACTATCTGTCGTAGATACATCTCCGCCAGCCTCTCTGTAACGTATCCACCTTGAAAGGCAAGAAGTGGGCCGATTTGGTCAACCTGTCAACGATAACCCAAATCGCGTCTTTTTCTCCTGGAGTACGCAGCAATCCTGAAACGAAGTCCATAGTGATATGCTCCCATTTCCACTCGGGAATGGGCAATGGCTTCAACAATCCACC
The DNA here is from genome assembly GCA_029216955.1 of Iris pallida. Lineage (NCBI taxonomy): Eukaryota > Viridiplantae > Streptophyta > Magnoliopsida > Asparagales > Iridaceae > Iris > Iris pallida. The sequence continues at coordinate 26,229 of JANAVB010044087.1, forward strand.
GGGCCTCTGCCTCTCTGCCTTGACCTGCTGACAGACCAAGCACCTAGTCACGAAGCGAGCCACCTCCCGCTTCATCCCTGACCACCAAACATGCTCCCTCAGATCTCGGTACATCTTGTTGGCACCCGGGTGTATAGAGTACTGAAATCTGTAGGCCTCCTGCATAACCTGCTTCCTGAGCTCTCCGCTGGGCACATAATCTGGAACCGTGCCTCAAGGTACCATCCTCTGCAAGAGAAAACTCGCCCTCCATCAATCCTGCTCGAACTTGCTCTCGGAGACACCGCAGAGCAACGTCCTCAAACTGTGTCGACTTGATTCTCTCCACCAAGTCTGACTGAATCTGCATCCCCCATAACTGCATCTGCACTCCGGGCACGATCAACTCAATCCCAAGGCTCTCCAAGTCTGCAAGCAAATGCCGATCCATGGTCAAACACATGGCTGTCGGATACCTACTCAAGGCATCGGTAACCACGTTGGCCTTCCCTGGGTGATACTGAAGTATGATGTTAAAATCCTTCATCAACTCTAGCCATCTACGCTGTCTCATGTTCAACTCCTTCTGAGTGAACACATACTTTAAACTCTTGTGATCTATGAAGATCTCCACCCTCACCATACAGATAATGCTTCCAGAACTTCAGAGCAAATATCACTGTTGCCAGCTCCAGGTCGGGGTAGGGCAGTTCTTCTCGTGGGGACGCAATTGCCTGGAAGCATAGGCAATCACCTTCCCATGCTGCTGCAAGATGCAACCCAGCCCCTTCCCTGAAGCATCACTATAAATAGTGAAACCACATGATCCTGAAGGCAATGTCAGAATCAGAGCTATCGTAAGCCGCTTCTTCAACTCATCAAAACCTGCCTGACACTCCTCTGACCAAACGAACTCAGCATCCTTCCGGGTCAACCGAGTCAACGGCTCTGCAACCCGGGAGAAATCCTGCACAAATCTCTGATAATATCCTGCCAGCCCCAGGAAATCCTGATCTCTGCAACTGAAGTCGGCGCTGCCCATGCCTCAACTGCTACAATCTTCTTGGGGTCAACCGAGATACCATCTCCAGTCACCACATGCCCCAAGAAGTCCACCCGGTCTAAGATGAACTGACACTTGGAGAGCTTTCCGTAACGCTGCTCCTTCCTAAGAATCTCCAGCACTATCCTCAAATGCTCCTCGTACTCCTCCTCAGTCTTGGAATATACCAAGATGTCGTCAATGAACACCACCATGAACTGATCCAGATACTGGTGGAATACCTTGTTCATAAGGTTCATAAATACTGCTGGTACATTGGTTAGCCCAAACGGCATAACCAAAAACTCGAACTGCCCGTACCGCATCCTGAAAGCGGTCTTGGGAATATCCTCCCCTTCACCTTCACCTGGTGATATCCCGACCTTAGATCAGTCTTGGAAAATACCGAGCTCCGCTCAACTGGTCAAATAGATCGTCGATCCGCGGCAGTGGATATTTGTTCTTGATCGTGAGGTTGTTGAGTGCCCTATAGTCAATACACATGCGTATGACCCATTCTTTGGCACGAATAATACTGGTGCACCCCATGGCGACAAACTCGAGCGGATGAAGCCCTTGTCCTGTAGCTCGTCCATCTGCTTCTTCAGCTCTACCAGCTCGCTGTTGTTCACCGATAGACATGCTGAGAGATGCGCTCCGCTCCTGGTACCAAGTCTATCGATAACTCTATGTCTCTGTCTGGTGGCAATCCCGGCAACTCCTCTGGGAAAACATTCATATACTCTGCTATCAAGGGGTATGGAATCGCCTGCTCCTCGACCGAGACTCCATAGAAGACTCCGCTGCTCTGCTCTGTCTGACGTCTGGAGTACTGGAACTCTGGCTCCCCCGGTGCTCTGAAGAGAACTCTACCCCCTCTGCAATCAATGCTAGCATGGTGCCTACTCAACCAATCCATGCCTAGTACTATATCGTAGTTCGACAATGGCATTACGAGCAGGCTCACCTCCAACTCACGGCCTTCCAAAACTACTCTCCGACCCTTACAAACATCACTCACGAGGATAATGCCCCCCCGGTCGTGATCTTGTAAGTCCTAGCCAACGATTCAGCTATGATACCGTGTTTAATCATAAAAGATACTGATATGAAGCTATGCGAAGCACCGAAATCGAATAATGCAAAAGCTGGACTGGAGTCGCGAAGAATCGAACCTACAATCAGCTCTCCGATGGCCTCGCATCCTCTGCTGCCATGGCGAATCCTCGCCCCTGCTGGCCTCTGGCCTGCTGCTGGTGCTAGACGAATCTGCTGCTGCGTCTGCAGGGCTGGTCCCCTCTGCTGGCCTGCTGGAGCCCTGGCTCCTCCTCCCTGGGCTGCTCGTTCCCCAGACCTAGTACAATCTCTCAGCTGGTGATCTGCTCCGTAAAGAAGGCACTTCCCGAGCCTCTTCCTGCACTCGTTCTATCCATGCCCTGGCTTCTTGTAGAAGGTACAACTGACTGTCTGCTGCTGGGTGCCTGATGCTGAAACTGCTGCTGGTAACTGGCCTCTGGGATCGGTTGCGGCTGGAATTACCTCTGCTGCTGATGCTGAAAGTGGGGCCTCTTGGCCTGGCCTCCGCTGCTACTGCCCCCAACTGGGTCTCGTCTTCTCTTGAGCCTAAGCTCAAGATCATCCTCTGCTAGCAAGGCGCCCGAAGATCTCTCGAACGTGGCATCCCGGTTGCCCTTGGTCAAGGACTTGACCTCCTTGACTAGACCCTTCCGAAACCTCTGGGCCTCGCGTCTCGCTCAAGCCTCTACAAACCTGCCGAGGCGGCCAAATACCCGGCGTATCCTCCACTGAAAGACTCCCCTGGACCAGGCTCTCGAACTACGTCTCCAAGGCTCTGAGTGATGAATCTGGGAAGAACTTCTTCTTGAAGAAGCCCTTGAACTGCTTCCAAGTCTGCCCAAGGTACCCCCATCCTGGGGATGACTGATACCGGTGCGAGCAAGATTCACATCCGGCTAGCTGCGGCCTCGATGAAGGTCTGCTGGTATCCTGGCCAAGCGAAAGATCCTCTATATGCTCGATCCCATCAGCATATAGGATCCCCTTTGTCCCCAGAAAGTCTGGGGCTCATCTTCTGAAAACTGCTCGATCCCGGTGTCCTCGGCTGCTGAACTACTGGTCGAGCGTAACCGTCGTAAGGGCCAGCTCCATGCCTCTGTCTGCGAGCCTG